>JALBCR010001910.1:0-312594 GCA_030710515.1 Abscondita cerata
TCGGTATGCTTCGTTCAGTTACGTATTGCTGATTAACTTTAACCTTTGTAACAACCATAGGCGTTCCTTAATTCTTAATAAAAAATTAATAGCCTACTGATAACTTGAACAAATTTTCAAAATTTTAAATCGATTGTTTTATTGTTCTAGTACGTGGTTGCAGCGTTAAGGGTGTTTTGAGAATTTGAGGTCACTTATAAAGTAGTATGAAAATATTGATTTTATTTTTAATATCGGTTTTAAAATGTCAAAAAACTAAAATAAAAGATTGTTGTAGTTACAGTGATGATACAGTCGATTCTTTTTATTGTTCTAATAGGCAGTGGTAACTAAAAAATTGTGAAAATATTGATATTTCTTTACAATATCGGCTTTTTAAAGCCGTTAAAAAAAGTAAAGTAAAAGTTTTTTATAGTTGGCAGTGATGAAACATTTGATTGTTCTCATTGTTCTAGCAGGCGGTGGTTGCGTTAGGCGTGTTTGACATTTGAGGTCACTTATAAAGTAGTGTGAAAATATTGATTTTTTTTGAATATTTGTTTTTAAAAACGCCAAAGTAACTAAAACAACAATTTGTTGTAGTTGGCAGTGATGACACAGTCTATTGTTTTTATTGCTCCAGTAGGCGGTGGAGCGTTAAGCGTGCTTGAACATTTGAGACCACATTCGACTATGCCTTTTAAAGTAGTGTGAAAATATTGATATTTCTTTACAATAATGGTTTTTTAAACTGTCTAAAAAGAGTAAAGTAAAAGTTTATTGTAGTTGGCAGTGATGAAACACTCGATTGTTTTTATTGTTCTAGTAGGCGGCGGTTGCGTTAAGCGTGTTTGACAATTTGAAGTCACTTATTAAGTAGTATGAAAATATTGATTTTATTTTCAATATCGGTTTTTAAAAACGAAAAAAAAATAAAATAAAAACTTCTTGTAGTTGGCATTTGAAAATTTGAAGCCACAGTCAACTATGTCTTTTAAAGTAGTGTGAAAATATGGATTTACAATATTGATTTTTTAAACTGTCAAGAAAGAGTTGAGTGAAAGATTGTTGTAGTTGGCAGTGATGATAGATACAATTGCTTTTATTGTTCTAGAACGTGGTGGCAGCGTTAAGCGTGTTTGACAATTTGAGGTCATTTATAAAGTAGTATGAAAATATTGATTTGATTTTCAATATCAGTTTTTAGAAACGTCAAAAAAACTAAAATAAAAGATTGTTGTAGTTGGCAGTGATGACACAGTCGATTCTTTTTATAGCTCTAATAGGCGGTGATAGCGTTAAGCGTGTATGGCAATTTGAGATCTTGGCCAACTAAAATATTGTGAAAATATTGATTTTTCTTTACAATATTGGTATTTTAAAGTTGTCAACAAATATTCAAACAAAATGCCTTTTTAAAGTAGTGTGTAAATATTGATATTTCTTTTACAATATTGATTTTTAAACTGTCTAAAAAGAGTAAAGTAAAAGTTTATTGTTGTTGGCAGTGATGAAACACTCGATTGTTTTTATTGTTCTAGTAGGCGGCGGTTGCGTTAAGCGTGTTTGACAATTTGAAGTCACTTATTAAGTAGTATGAAAATATTGATTTTATTTTCAATATCGGTTTTTAAAAACGAAAAAAAAATAAAATAAAAACTTCTTGTAGTTGGCATTTGAAAATTTGAAACCACAGTCAACTATGTCTTTTAAAGTAGTGTGAAAATATGGATTTACAATATTGATTTTTAAACTGTCAAGAAAGAGTTGAGTGAAAGATTGTTGTAGTTGGCAGTGATGATAGATACAATTGCTTTTATTGTTCTAGAACGTGGTGGCAGCGTTAAGCGTGTTTGACAATTTGAGGTCATTTATAAAGTAGTATGAAAATATTGATTTGATTTTCAATATCAGTTTTTAGAAACGTCAAAAAACTAAAATAAAAGATTGTTGTAGTTGGCAGTGATGACACAGTCGATTCTTTTATAGCTCTAATAGGCGGTGATAGCGTTAAGCGTGTATGGCAATTTGAGATCGTGGCCAACTAAAAATATTGTGAAAATATTGATTTTTCTTTACAATATTGGTATTTTAAAGTTGTCAACAAATATTCAAACAAAATGCCTTTTAAAGTAGTGTGTAAATATTGATATTTCTTTTTTAAACTGTCTAAAAGAGTAAAGTAAAAGTTTATTGTTGTTGGCAGTGATGAAACACTCGATTGTTTTATTGTTCTAGTAGGCGGCGGTTGCGTTAAGCGTGTTTGACAATTTGAAGTCACTTATTAAGTAGTATGAAAATATTGATTTTATTTTCAATATTGGTTTTAAAACGAAAAAAAATAAAATAAAATTTCTTGTAGTTGGCATTTGAAAATTTGAAGTCACAGTCAACTATGTCTTTTAAAGTAGTGTGAAAATATTGATTTGCAATATTGATTTTTTAAACTGTCAAGAAAGAGTTGAGTGAAAGATTGTTGTAGTTGGCAGTGATGATAGATACAATTGCTTTTATTGTTTTAGAACGTGGTGGCAGCGTTAAGCGTGTTTGACAATTTGAGGTCATTTATAAAGTAGTATGAAAATATTGATTTGATTTTCAATATCAGTTTTTAGAAACGTCAAAAAAACTAAAATAAAAGATTGTTGTAGTTGGCAGTGATGACACAGTCGATTCTTTTTATAGCTCTAATAGGCGGTGATAGCGTTAAGCGTGTATGGCAATTTGAGATCTTGGCCAACTAAAATATTGTGAAAATATTGATTTTTCTTTACAATTGGTATTTTAAAGTTGTCAACAAATATTCAAACAAAATGCCTTTTAAAGTAGTGTGTAAATATTGATATTTCTTTACAATATTGATTTTTTAAACTGTCTAAAAAGAGTAAAGTAAAAGTTTATTGTTGTTGGCAGTGATGAAACACTCGATTGTTTTTATTGTTCTAGTAGGCGGCGGTTGCGTTAAGCGTGTTTGACAATTTGAAGTCACTTATTAAGTAGTATGAAAATATTGATTTTATTTTCAATATCGGTTTTTAAAAACGAAAAAAAATAAAATAAAAACTTCTTGTAGTTTCATTTGAAAATTTGAAGCCACAGTCAACTATGTCTTTTAAAGTAGTGTAAAAATATGGATTTACAATATTGCTTTTTTAAACTGTCGAGAAAGAGTTGAGTAAAAGGTTGTTGTAGTTGTCAGTGATGATAGATACAATTGTTTTTATTGTTCTAGAACGTGGTGGCAACGTTAAGCGTGTTTGACAATTTGAGGTCATTTATAAAGTAGTATGAAAATATTGATTTTATTTTCAATATCAGTTTTTAGAAACGTCAAAAAAACTAAAATAAAAGATTGTTGTAGTTGGCAGTGATGACACAGTCGATTCTTTTTATTGCCTCTAATAGGCGGTGATAGCGTTAAGCGTGTATGGTAATTTTAGATCTTGGCCAACAAAAATATTGTGAAAATATTGATTTTTCTTTACAATATTGGTATTTTAAAGTTGTTAACAAATATTCAAACATAATGCCTTTTAAAGTACTGTGTAAATATTGATATTTCTTACAATATCGGCATTTTAAAGTCGTAAAAAGACTTAACTTAACAATATTGGTTTTTAAAACCATAAAATTTGACAATTGTTGAAATATCGATTATTATCAAAGTATAGGCTGATAAATTACAACTAGGTTGCACTAGTAGGCCACAGCGTAAATTCAATTTTTTTTCTTAGTTGGCTGTGTATAAATGTTTTGTTAAAAGGTTTCTAAATTTGAAAAAATAATTTCTGAATGGACAAGGATTTCAAAATAAAAGACAGTTTATCACTTTGATAGAAAAATGCAAGTGTTGTCTTTCTCGATCTTTTCTTGCAGTAGGCCTTGAAAAAGAAAAGGAACGGGTTTTTACAGTAGACGGTGACAACACCGTATTAGGTTGTAATTATTTATTGCTATTAAAATATTAAATAATTTAGGAATTAACACAAATTAAAATGACAAAGAAGATAACATGAATTACTGATTTAGTAGGCCATGAGTTGATGAATCACTATGTATTAATTTGAGTAAATCTAAATGTATTTCTTTTTGCTTAGATTACGTTAAGCATGGAGTAGGCTATAACAATTTAAGCCCATAACCTACTATGATGTTTTGATATAATACAGTTAGTAGGCAGGAATTATATAATCGTATTTTTTTTAGTTGGCTGTGTTTTGAACATAATAATTGAGGTGTAAGTATTACTGATTATATTGCAAATTTAGTAGGCCATGACAGTTGCCGTTTTTCACTTTGAATTAATAATTACGAATTTGTTGTTTGGTGAGTGGGTCACGAATTCCACATAGGGAAAAAAAGTTATGTATGTATGAAGAAATTTCAGCTATAGTAGGCGGTGATAATATCGTTTTTTTTTGTCAGGTAGTCATAATATTAGGAGAGCACCGAGATTGGTCAACTCGAATAAAAAACATAATTGATCAATTTTAATGTAGTTTTAGTAGGCTATGAGTTTGCTATTCTACAAAGTATAGTAGACTATGAACTATTCATCATAAAAAAATTGGAATTTTCCTTATTGAAATAAATTTCTAAGTAGGCTTTGTTCGACTGCTTACATCCAAAGGATTTTTGGACATTTTTGTCTCATGGTTTTTCACGAATAAAATATTATCGAGTTAAAAAAGGTTTAGTAGGCTTTGAATTCATGAAAAATTAGGCTACATTTGTTTTCCTACGCACCACCGCCTGCTTATTTTCGATTTTACTAAATATTTGAACGTTGACTATGAAACAGATTTAACCTCGCATGAATGATTAAAATTTTTTGAGGTTAAGTAATCATTCACTTTACCGTAGTACGATCTACTATCGAGTTTTTACTTCTCTATAGAAAAAAAATAGTTCTTATTTTCATGGCTAGCTTAAAACTTGCACCATCAATCACAAAACGGTTGGTTTCTTAAAAATATTGCGTAATATTTATGGCCTACCTTTCTCGATTGTTTAAAACTTTTTTCACTTTGTTATAGGTCGAGGTTTAGTGGTCAGTTTCATTTTATCTTCTGTATTTTTTTTGTTCCTCTTATTTTTGTGCGTTTTTGCGAATTTTCAATTATTTCTATTAAATATCGATAAGTGAGGTTAAAACTTGCAACTTTGCGTTAACTTAATGTTATGAAACAACTTATTTTGACTTTTTTGTGCAATTTGTTTTTCTTTCTACTTATTATTTCAAATCTGAAGATTAAAATAAATTACGTCGAAAAAGTCGGAGAGTGAAGTCAGCTATAAAAAGTGAGGTTAAACTTCGATCTATGGGTTAAAATCTTTTCGTGCGCTTTCACGAATGTTCGCTCGGGGGGCGTGGTTGTTGCTGAAAAGTGAGGTTAAACTTTAAACTGTGCGTTAAAAGCTTTGAAATTTTCTGACTTTCATCTTAATCTTTTTTTTTTTATTCTCATTTAGGTATTTGCGCGGCGCGCACTTGATAGTTTTTCAGCCCGGGGTCGTACTATAAAAAATTGTTTCGTTTGTTTATGTTTTATTACTACTTCCTTATTCAATTGCTTTTTCTTTAGATGAGGAGGTAAGGTTATTTACTATAGGTTTTTTTGAGATGGTCAAACGGTTTTCAATAATTTAATCGTGAGCTGTCGCGAATGTGCGCATGTGGGGGTGTAGTGAAATATTTTCTGTTATTTATCAGTATTTATTTGCTTACGTAGAACTAGGTCTTCAGTCAATTATTTTTATTGGACTTGAGGATAAAAATAAAAAACGTCGGAGAGTGAGGTTAAACACTAAACACCAACTTTTCTTTTCTAAGCACTTTGTATTTCTTATAACTCGGTCGCCTTAGCCCCTCCACAAAAAAAATAGTTTGCATCAAAAGAGAGCAGCTAGCACAATTTTGCGCAACGTCAGTACACCTTTAATGACGGAGTTATTAAGGTTTGAGGGTGCAGGGAACTAAGGCGACCTTAGCCCTCTCACAAAAAAATTTATAATGTTTGCACACGAGAGAATAGCTAGCACAGGTTAACACAACTTTTTGCAACGCTAGTACACCTTTAATAACAGAGTTAGTGAGGGTTCAATCTAGGAAGCCAGCCCCTACAAGAAAATTAACGTTCGCCCTCCACAAAAATAGTTTTTTGACGTTTGCACGACAGAGAACAGCTAGCACAGGCTAGCACAATTTTGCGCAACGGAGTCATTAAGGTTTTAACCTGAGGGGAGGGGGATAAGGCGACCTCAGCCTCCCACCTACTAAAATAAATCGAATTTTTGACGTTTGCACACGAAAGAGAACAGCTAGCACAGGTTAGCACAATTTTGCGCAACGGAGTCATTTAGGTTTATCCTGAGGGGAGGGGACTAAGGCGACTTCAGCCTCCCCCCATTAAAATATATCGAATTTTTGACGTTTGCACACGAAAGAAAACAGCTAGCGCAGGCTAGCACAATTTTGCGCAACGGAGTCATTTAGGTTTATCCTGAGGGGAGGGGACTAAGGCGACCTCAGCCTCCCCCATTAAAATATATCGAATTTTTGACGTTTGCACACGAAAGAAAACAGCTAGCGCAGGCTAGCACAATTTTGCGCAACTGAGTCATATAGGTTTTAACCTGAGGGGAGGGACTAAAACGACCTCAGCCTCCCCCATTAAAAATATATCGAATTTTTGACGTTTGCACACGAAAGAAAACAGCTAGCACAGGCTAGCACAGTTTTGCGCAACGTCAGTACACTTTTAATGACGGGGTTATTAATGTTTTAACCTGGGAGGAGGAAACTAAGGCGCCCTCAGTCCTCCCCCCCCTCCCGCTAGAAAATATCGAAATTTTTATGTTTACACCTTTAATGACGGAGTTATTAAGGTTTTGAGTGGGTGCAGGGAACTAAGGCGACCTTAGCCCCCCCCCTCACAAAAAAATTTATAATGTTTGCACACGAAAGAGAATAGCTAGCACAGGTTAACACAACTTTTTGCAACGCTAGTACACCTTTAATAACAGAGTTAGTGAGGGTTCAATCTAGGAAGCCAGCCCCTACAAGAAAATTAACATTCGCCCCTCCACAAAAAATAGTTTTTTTGACGTTTGCACACGACAGAGAACAGCTAGCACAGGCTAGCACAATTTTGCGCAACGAGTCATTAAGGTTTTAACCTGAGGGGAGGGGATTAAGGCGACTCAGCCTCCCACCCACTAAAATATATCGAATTTTTGACGTTTGCACACGAAAGAGAACAGCTAGCACACGTTAGCACAATTTTGCGCAACGGAGTCATTTAGGTTTATCCTGAGGGGAGGGGACTAAGGCGACCTCAGCCTCCCCATTAAAATATATCGAATTTTTGACGTTTGCACACGAAAGAAAACAGCTAGCGCAGGCTAGTACTATTTTGCGCAACTGAGTCATATAGGTTTTAACCTGAGGGGAGGGGACTAAAACGACCTCAGCCTCCCCCCATTAAAATATATCGAATTTTTGACGTTTGCACACGAAAGAAAACAGCTAGCACAGGCTAGCACAGTTTTGCGTAACGTCAGTACACTTTTAATGACGGGGTTATTAATGTTTTAACCTGGGAGGAGGAAACTAAGGCGCCCTCAGTCCTCTCCCCCTTCCGTTTACACCTTTAATGACGGAGTTATTAAGGTTTTGAGTAGGTGCAGGGAACTAAGGCGACCTTAGCCCCCTCACAAAAAATTTATAATGTTTGCACACGAAAGAGAATAGCTAGCACAGGTTAACACAACTTTTTGCAACGCTAGTACACCTTTAATAACAGAGTTAGTGAGGGTTCAATCTAGGAAGCCAGCCCTACAAGAAAATTAACGTTCGCCCCTCACAAAAATAATTTTTTGACGTTTCCACACGACAGAGAACAGCTAGCACAGGCTAGCACAATTTTGCGCAACGGAGTCATTAAGGTTTTAACCTGAGGGGAGGGGAATAAGGCGACCTCAGCCTCCCACCCACTAAAATATATCGAATTTTTGACGTTTGCACACGAAAGAGAACAGCTAGCACAGGTTAGCACAATTTTGCGCAACGGAGTCATTTAGGTTTATCCTGAGGGGAGGGGACTAAGGCGACCTCAGCCTCCCCCCATTAAAATATATCGAATTTTTGACGTTTGCACACGAAAGAAAACAGCTAGCGCAGGCTAGCACAATTTGCGCAACTGAGTCATATAGGTTTTAACCTGAGAGGAGGGGACTAAAACGACCTCAGCCTCCCCCCATTAAAATATATCGAATTTTTACGTTTGCACACGAAAGAAAACAGCTAGCACAGGCTAGCACAATTTTGCGCAACTGAGTCATATAGGTTTTAACCTGAGGGGAGGGGACTAAAACGACCTCAGCCTCCCCCCATTAAAATATATCGAATTTTTGACGTGTGCACACGAAAGAAAACAGCTAGCACAGGCTAGCACAATTTTGCGCAACGGAGTCATTAGGGTTTTAACCTGAAGGGAGGGGACTAAAACGACCTCAGCCTCCCCCTATTAAAATATATCGAATTTTTGACGTTTGCACACAAAAGAGAACAGCTAGCACAGGCTGGCACAATTTTGCGCAACGGAGTCATTAAGGTTTTAACCTGAGGGAGGGGACTAAGGCGACCTCAGCCTCCCCCACCAAAAATATCGAATTTTTGACGTTTGCACACGAAAGAAAACAGCTAGCACAGACAAGCACAGTTTTGCGCAACGTCAGTACACTTTTAATGACGGGGTTATTAATGTTTTAACCTGGGAGGAGGAAACTAAGGCGCCCTCAGCCCTCCCCCCCCCCGCTAGAAAATATCGATATTTTTATGTTTCACACAAAGGAGAATACATTCATTCGTAGATAAAACCTAATAAATTGTTTGAGTTGTGTTAAAAAAAAAAATAATTGAGGACTTTGTTTTATAACAAAAACTTAAAAAATTACGTTAAGCGTCTAGTTGGCTATGAATGAGTCAGTCACAGCCTGCTGATGCAATACGTTTATTTTTATTAACGTTCAGATTAAAAATGCAATTAATTAAAACACATTATTTTTTGTAATAAAAACAAATTAAATTCAATTGTTAAAATCCAACCTCAATTTGTTGTGTAAAGTGGTCGATTGAGGTTACGTAACAAACTGTAGTGCAAAAAATGTCACACGAAAGTCCTTACTTTGATTTTAACTTACAGTTGAAACATAAACAGTCGGTGTGTTGGATTTCTTTAAAAATGTATGTAAAATTAATTATTTACAAAAAATTAAATTAGATTCCGAATCTTGAATGATTCTAACCTGACTTTAGGTTTAGGTTAGATTCCTAAATTATAAAAATTCAGGTAACTTCCAGTAAAAAAAATTGTAACCTTACTTAAACTCTAAAAAACCGTCCGTCGATTTTAAAATAAAACTAATCATAAAAAACGAAGTTAACGGTATATTTAAAAATTGAGGTTATATTGCGAAACAAAAATTCGACTGTCAAAAATCTAACCTCAATTTGCGAAAAGAGGTTGATTTTGATTACATTGTAAATATTAGTACATATAAAAAGTCACATGAAAGTCTTAAGTCATTTTCATACAGAAATTGCCTTTATTATTTGCATGTGTTGAAAAAATGTTGACGAAGTACAAAAATTGAGGTTAGATTGTGCAATTAAAACAATAATATCATATGAGTGTATTAAAATGCTTTAGAATGTAAAATTGATGGATTAAAAAAATTAACTTAGATTCCAAACCTTTAACACAATCTGAAATAATTTCGAATGATTATTTAGTGTTGAAACAAAAAAATATTGAGATTAAACTATAATTTGTCAACTCTCAATCTAATCTTACTTTGACTAAAACAGATTCGTCCTGCAACAAGAACACAATTGCAAAAACTCGAACCAATCACTCACTGTGTTTAACGGAAAATTGCAAAAATTGAGGTTAGATTGCAAACTTCAGTGCAAAAATCAGTAACCCAACCGATTCTTGTCTTCTGTGTGCGATAAAGAAAAATCTGATCTCACTTCTAAGTGAATCTAAAATCTACTTTCACTTCTACAACACCTAAAAAGTAAGGTTTGATTTAAAAAAAACTTGCGGTTATATCAACCTAAAATTTGAATAAGATTAAGGTGCTGAAAAAATTGAGGTTATAATGCAAGACTCAGAAACCCAACTAATTCTTGACGCCTGCACGCTATAAAGAAATATCTACCCTCACGTTGACGAAACTAATTCTTATTTGGTTGCTGAGAACAAATCATTCTGCTGATTTAAAAAACTTTTGTTCATGTAGCGTTAATAATAATAAGAAAGAGGTTAGATTTCAAACCTTAAATTTCATTTTCTATAAAACAGTTAACATTTATTCTTGCAGTAACCGAAATAAAACCTAAGTTCAGTTAACAAATATAAAAATTGAGGTTATGGGGTTGCATATGTAACCTTGGCGTATCACGTGTTGACTTTTAACTCGTAGAGAAGTTTTGAAGGTACGTTTACAAAAAATAATGTATGATTCACGAAAAAATATTCGAATTTGTTTTTTTTTCTTAGATTCAGCGTCAAGAAGGCTATGAATACTGCCAGCTGTTGCAAAAACAGTTGGTATTGATGCTCATTTTTTTCTTAGATACAATTTTTGGTATGCGTAAATTAGGATGCTCGCCTGTTTGCCTTAAAAAAGAAGGCTGGGGTATGTTTTGTTTTTAAACAAAAATGAAAAGTTTGTCGTAGTAGGCGGTGATTAACATCGTATTTAACTCGTTTCGGTTAAAATTGCGGAAATCCTTATAATTTAGAAAAAAAAATTGAGGAATTTGATTCTATAAACGACGTGATCAATTAGAAAAAAATGTTTGATTCAAAAATTACGTTAAGCGTATTAAAACACATTCTTTCCTGTTAATAAAAAAAAAAACTGAAGTTAAATTCTAACCTCACTTTAACTGAAGTAGTTACGATTTCAACCTGCATTTAATACATAAACATTGATATTTGTGTGTTATATTTCTTTGCAAATTTATCTAAATTTATGAATTACAAAAAATTCAGTTAGATTTCGAACTTTGAAAAATCCTAACCTCATTTCAGGTTTATATTAGATACCGAAATTATACAAATCAGGCTCATTCTTTGATGAACAATCCTGTAAAGTAAAAAAAAAACATGAAACCCAATGTAATTCAGGTAACTTTCAGTAAAAAAAATTCTAACCTCACTTAAACTTTAAATAATTAAAACCGTACATCGATTTTAAAATAAACACTAATTAATTTTCAAGTTCAATTGAAAAGCAAAAGAAAAGAAGTTAACGACGAACTTACAAATTGAGGATAGATTGCAAAACAAAAATTCAACTGTCAAAAATCTAACCTCATTTTCCGTAAAGCAGTTGATTGGACAAAAATATATACTTAAAAAAAAGAAAACAAAACTTAAAATTAGTTCGCTTCAAATCGCATGTTCGTTGTTCACATTCGGTTGAAGATTTTGTTGTTTACTTTCTCATACAAAACAAACCTCTCTTTGACTGAACTTTGTCGTAAAAGTTAAAACTAAACGTCATTTGTAGTTAGCTGCTATTTTATAATATCAGAAAATTGTAAGAAAAATTACAACCTCACTTTTCCTAACAACAATTAAAGTTCGCTCATAAACGGCACACTTATTCGTACATAAAACCTCATAAATTGTTTGAGTTGTGTCAAAAAACAAAAAAGTGAGGTTAGTTTCCACTCATCTTATTATAAAATGAGGTTAGGTTCACCGAAAGAATAGCCTACTTTGAGTGCTTTCCAAATCTTAACACATTAAAAAAAATATTGAAATTAAACTTACATTTCTCAACTTCCAATCCAACCTCAACTTTGTTCTGCAACCAAAAAACAGTTGCAAAAACTCGAACCAATCACTCGCTGTGTTTTAACGGAGAATTGCAAAAATTGAGATTAGATTGCAAACTTCGGTGCAAAAATCAGAAACTCAACCAATTCTTGTCATCTGCGTGTGATTAAGATTATAAGTCAAATTGGTGAAATAAAAACCTACTTTTACTTCGATAACATATAAAAAGTGAGGTTAGATTAATTAAATCAGCACAATGTCTAATAATTTCGAGTAATTTTTTGTGTGAGATTAAACTAAAATTTGTAAATTCTCATATTTGATTTCAACAACACATAAAAAGTGAGGTTAAGGTGTTGAAATTGAGGTTAGAATGCAAAACTCAGAAACCCAACTACTTCTTGTCATCCGCGATAAACAAAAATCTAACCTCACGTTGACGGAACGGATTCATATTTGGTTCCTGAGGTACAAATCGTTCGGTTGTTTTAAAGAACGTTCGTTGATGTAGCTTTAATAATAATAAAAGTAAGGTTGGATTTAAGGATAGTTTCCTCTCACCTTATTTTCAAATGAGGTTACGTTCACATATTGTTCCGAAATGATAGTCAGCTTTTTAAATTAACACAATCTGGAATAAAATTATTGAGATTAAATTAAAATTTTTCAATTCTTAATCTAACCTCACTTTAACTAAATCAAATGCGTCCTGCAACCAAAAACAATTGAAAAACTCGAATTATCCACTCCTGTGTTTTAATGGAGAATTGCAATAAAGAAAAATCTAACCTATAACTTAGAAGTAAAATTGGTGAATCAAAAGTCTACATTCACTTCGACAACACATAAAAAGTGAGGTTAGATCAAAAAACCTTGCCGTTATTTCAACTTAAAATCTGAATTAGGTTAAGACGCTGAAAAACGTAAACAATAATACCATATGAGTAAAATTGATGAATTAAAAAAAAATTGTTTAGATTCCAAACCTTCAAAAATCCTAACCTCACTTTAATTCAAGCAGATTCTAAACTGTAAAAATTAGGCTTAGTTTTTAACCAACCTATCCGTAAAAACTAAAAAAACATGAAACGCAAACCTTCGGATAACTTCAAAAAAATCAATTTCTAACCTCACTTTTAATATCACAACTGTCGAGTTGATTTCATAAGTATAAAGAAACAAAATTAACGTTTTGATTACAAAACAAAAATTCAACTGTAAAATATTTAACCTTACTTTCATTGGACAAAAAAATATAAGTAAAGAAAACATGAAACGTTCATTGTTAAAACAGGTGTTCGATTAAAGATTATTGGTTATTTTCTTTCTTACAACCTTACTTTGAGTTTATCGAAAAAGTTTAAACTAAACGTCATCTGCAGTTTAAGTTGTAAGAAAAATTCCAACCTCACTTTCCTTAAAAACCATAAAAATGACATTCATAAACGGCACATTTATTCGTAGGTAAAACTTAATAAATTGTTTGAGTTGTGTTAAAAAACAAAAAAACTGAGGTTAGTTTTCAATCATCTTATTTTAAATGTAGGTTATGTTCACATAGGTATTGTTCCGAAAGAATGGCCTACTTCGGCTGCTTTTAAACCTTAACAAATTGAAAAAAAATACTGAGATTAAACTAAAATTTGTCAACTTTCCATTTAACCTAAAATACATTCGTCCTGCAACCACAAAACAATTGCGAAAACTCGAACTACTTTTAATGGAGAATTGCAAAAATTGAGGTTAGATCGCAAACTTCAGTGCGAAAATCAATAAATCAACGAATACTTGTCAACTGTGTGCAATTAAGAAAAATCTAACCTCACTTATAAATCAAATTTCAAGTGGTTACAGTTTGTTTTTTTTGTCTAAATATCTTCAAGAATATTAATTATACAGAAAGTGTCTTTCTTACGCGTTCATTGATTGAACATTTTCTTTTTCTTTGAATATGTAAGCTTGGCGTGTTGACTTTTAAGTCGTTGAGAAAACAAACAACTGAATTGTGGATTAATCACGGAAAAATATTTGAATGTTCTTTTTTCTTAGATTCCGTGTCAAGTAGGCTGTGAACGGATCACTGCCGGCTGATGCAAGAGCAGTCGGTATTAATGCTCGTCGTCGTAAAATATATAACCGATGGTTTATATGTTTTGGTCAAGTAGGCGCAAAATTACGATACCTTCAAAAAGCAGGCTGTGGCGTGTTTTTAACAGAAATGAAAAGTTTGTTGTAGTAGGCGGTGATTAACATCGTATTTAACTCGTTTCGGTTAAAATTGCGGAAATCCTTACAATTAAAGAAAAATTTGGTTTTTAAAGACAAAAAGTTCGATTCAAAAATTACGTTAAGCGTGTAAGTTGGCTATGAATGAGTCAGTCACAGCCTGCTGATACGATACGTTTATTTTTATTAACGTCCAGATTAAAAATGCAATTAATTAAAACACATTCTTTTCTGTAATAAAAAACAAATTAAATTCAATTGTTATAAATCTAACCTCAATTTGTTGTGTAAAGTGGTCGATTGAGGTTACGTAACAAACTGTTGTGCAAAAAATTTCGCACGAAAGTCCTAACTTTATTATCATTCTGAAATCGAAATTTGGTTCATTTTGTTGGAAAACTAAGTTTAACGAAATTGTGTTGAAGAACTAGAAAAATTGAGGTTAGATTCCATTTCATATTGATCAAAAAAGTGAAATAAAAAAATTAGGTTTACTTCCTCCCGTACCATAAAAACCAGACGTATTATTTCCAAACCAGCTTACAAAGTAAAAAATCTAACCTCACTTACGATTTTAACTTACAGTTGAAACATAAACAGTCGGTGTGTTGGATTTCTTTAAAAATTTATGTAAAATTAATTATTTAAAAAAAAAAAAAAAAAAAAACAAAAAATTAAGGTAACTTCCAGTAAAAAAATTCTAACCTTACTTAAACTCTAAAAAACCGTGCGTCGATTTTAAAATAAAACTAATCATAAAAAACGAAGTTAACGGTATATTTAAAAATTGAGGTTATATTGCGAAACAAAATTCGACTGTCAAAATCTAACCTCAATTTGCGAAAAGAGGTTGATTTTGATTACATTGTAAATATTAGTACATATAAAAAGTCACATGAAAGTCTTAAGTCATTTTCATACAGAAATTGCCTTTATTATTTGCATGTGTTGAAAAAATGTTGACGAAGTACAAAAATTGAGGTTAGATTGTGCAATTAAAACAATAATATCATATGAGTGTATTAAAATGGTTTAAAATTTTATGTAAAATTGATGGATTAAAAAAATTAACTTAGATTCCAAACCTTTAAAAATCTTAACCTTACCTTAATTCAAGCAGTTTAGATTTTGTGTTAAAGGATTTAGAAGAAATTAAAGGGTTAAGTTGGACTCGTAAACTATAAAAATTAGGTGCATTTTTTAATGAACTTGTCTGCATAGTAAAAAAAACCATAAAACTCAGTATACTTTAACTAACATTAAGTGTAACAAGAACTTCTAACCTCACTTAAAATCTAAAAAAACCAAAACTATACGTTAATTTTAAAATGAAAACTGTCGAGTTAATTTAAAAAGCATAAGAAACGAAGTTAACGATGAATTCAAAAATTGAGGTTAGATTGTGCAATTAAAACAATAATATCATATTAGTGTATTAAAATGGTTTAAAATTTTATGTAAAATTGATGGATTAAAAAAATTAACTTAGATTCCAAACCTTTAAAAATCTTAACCTTACCTTAATTCAAGCAGTTTAGATTTTGTGTTAAAGGATTATAAGAAATTAAAGGGTTAAGTTGGACTCGTAAACTATAAAAATTAGGTGCATTTTTTAATGAACTTGTCTGCATAGTAAAAAAAACATAAAACTCAGTATACTTCAACTAACATTAAGTGAAACAAGAACTTCTAACCTCACTTAAAATCTAAAAAAACAAAACTATACGTTAATTTTAAAATGAAAACTGTCGAGTTGATTTAAAAAGCATAAGAAACGAAGTTAACGATGAATTCAAAAATTGAGGTTAGATTGTAAAACAAAACAAACTGTCAAAAATCTAACCTCACTTTGTGTAAAGAGGTTGATTGGACAAAAAATACTTTAAAGAATAAAGTGACGAAACCCTTTGCTTCTTATTTCACAATTATTGTTAAAATAAGTACAAAACAAACCTCACTTGAATAGGTAAAAAATAGTAAGAATTGAGGTTAGATTACATAATTTAACGTGAAAAATAAAACCCTATCTTCATTTTCCTAACTGCAAATAAAAAAAGGAAAATCTAACTAAACTAAAGAGTTTACGATTTGTTTTCTGCAGAATAATGAAATAAAAAATGAGGTTAGATTCCTAAACTGCCTAATCTTGTTTCCAAATAATTGTTGGTAACTTTAACCTCAGCCTCACTTAAACTTTAAAAAACCCTACATTTTAAAATAAAAAAAACCAGTTGTCGAGTTGATTTAATAAGCATAACAAACGAAGTTAACGGTGAATTAGATTGCAAAAGAAAAATTGAAATTTAAAAAATCTAACTAAAATTCCAACAACAATTAAAAAGTCGCCCAATAAATACCACACTTATTCGTAGTTAAAACTTAATAAATTGTTTGAATTGTGTTCAAAACAAACAAAAAAAAAGGGAGTTTTTTCTACCTATTTTTTTATTTAAATGAGGTTATGTTCACATATTGTTCCGAAAGAATGGCTTACTTTGACTGCTTTTTAAATCTTAACGCAATCTGTATTAAAATTATTGAGATTAAATCAAAATTTGTCAACTTTTATTCTAACCTCACTTGCGTCCTGCATAACAATTGCAAAAACTCGAACCATTCACTCATTGTGTTTGAATGAAGAATTGTAATAAAGAATAATCTAACCTAACTTATTAACAAAATTGACTAAATAAAAATTTACTTTCACTTCTACAACACATAAAAAGTGAGGTTAGATTAAAAAATTTGCGGTTATTTCAACTTGAAATCTGAATTAGGTTAAGGTACTGAAAAAATTGAGGTTAGAATGCAAAACTCAGAAACTCGCTACTTTGAACACGATAAATAAAAATGTAACCTCACGTTGATGAAACAGATTCTTATTTGGTTCCTGTATAACAAATCGTCATGCTGATTTTAAAAAAAACTCTCGTTGATGTAGGGTTGCCAACAAAAATTAGGGGCCTGTAAAGTAAAAATTAACATGAAACCCAATATAAGTACCTACTTCAACTAACATTAAGTGAAAAATGAACTTCAACCTCACTTAAAATCTTTAAAAAAAACTAAACCGTACGTCCATGGTTTTTAAATCGTAACACAGTCTGTAATAATTTCGAATGATTATTTAGTGTTGAAACAAAAAAATATTGAGATTAAACTATAATTTGTCAACTCTCAATCTAATCTTACTTTGACTAAAACAGATTCGTCCTGCAACAAGAACACAATTGCAAAAACTCGAACCATTAAATCACTCACTGTGTTTAACGGAAAATTGCAAAATTGAGGTTAGATTGCAAACTTCAGTGCAAAAATCAGTAACCCAACCGATTCTTGTCTTCTGTGTGCGATAAAGAAAAATCTGATCTCACTTCTAATGAAACTAAAATCTACTTTCACTTCTACAACAATCCTAAAAAGTAAGGTTTGATTTAAAAAAAAAAACTTGCGGGTTATATCAACCTAAAATTTGAATAAGATTAAGGTGCTGAAAAATTGAGGTTATAATGCAAGACTCAGAAACCCAACTAATTCTTGACGCCTGCACGCTATAAAAGAAATATCTACCCTCACGTTGACGAAACTAATTCTTATTTGGTTGTTGAGAACAAATCATTCTGCTGATTTAAAAAACTTTTGTTCATGTAGCGTTAATAATAATAAGAAAGAGGTTAGATTTCAAACCTTAAATTTCATTTCCTATAAAACAGTTAACATTTATTCTTGCAGTAACCGAAATAAAACCTAAGTTCAGTTAACAAATATAAAAATTGAGGTTATGGGGTTGCATATGTAACCTTGGCGTATCACGTGTTGACTTTTAACTCGTAGAGAAGTTTTGAAGGTACGTTTACAAAAAATAATGTATGATTCACGAAAAAATATTCGAATTTGTTCTTTTTTCTTAGATTCAGCGTCAAAGAAGGCTATGAACGGAACACTGCCAGCTGTTGCAAAAGCAGTTGGTATTGATGCTCATTTTTTTCTTAGATACAATTTTTGGTCAAGTATGCGTAAATTAGGATGCTCGCCTGTTTGCCTTAAAAAAGAAGGCTGGGGTATGTTTTGTTTTTAAACAAAAATGAAAAGTTTGTCGTAGTAGGCGGTGATTAACATCGTATTTAACTCGTTTCGGTTAAAATTGCGGAAATCCTTATAGTTTAGAAAAAAAAAAATTGAGGAATTTGATTCTATAAACGACGTGATCAATTAGAAAAAAATGTTTGATTCAAAAATTACGTTAAGCGTATTAAAACACATTCTTTCCTGTTAATAAAAAAAAACTGAAGTTAAATTCAATTGTTAAAATTCTAACCTCACTTTAACTGAAGTAGTTACGATTTCAACCTGCATTTAATACATAAACATTGATATTTGTGTGTTATATTTCTTTGCAAATTTATCTAAAATTTATGAATTACAAAAAATTCAGTTAGATTTCGAACTTTGAAAAATCCTAACCTCATTTCAGGTTTATATTAGATACCGAAATTATACAAATCAGGCTCATTCTTTTATGAACAATCCTGTAAAGTAAAAAAAAAACATGAAACCCAATGTAATTCAGGTAACTTTCAGTAAAAAAATTCTAACCTCACTTAAACTTTAAATAATTAAAACCGTACATCGATTTTAAAATAAACACTAATTAATTTTCAAGTTCAATTGAAAAGCAAAAGAAAAGAAGTTAACGACGAACTTACAAATTGAGGTTAGATTGCAAAACAAAAATTCAACTATCAAAAATCTAACCTCATTTTCCGTAAAGCAGTTGATTGACAAAAACATATACTTAAAAAAAAAGAAAACAAACCTTAAAATTAGTTCGCTTCAAATCGTATGTTCGTCGTTCATATTCGGTTAAAGATTTTGTTGTTTACTTTCTGATACAAAACAAACCTCTCTTTGACTGAACTTTGTCGTAAAAGTTAAAACTAAACGTCGTTTGTAGTTAGCTGCTATTTTATAAAATTAGAAAATTGTAAGAAAAATTACAACCTCACTTTTCCTAACAACAATTAAAGTTCGCTCATAAACGGCACACTTATTCGTACATAAAACCTCATAAATTGTTTGAGTTGTGTCAAAAAACAAAAAAGTGAGATTAGTTTCCACTCATCTTATTATAAAATGAGGTTAGGTTCACACGAAAGAATAGCCTACTTTGAGTGCTTTTCAAATCTTAACACATTAAAAAAAATATTGAGATTAAACTAAAATTTCTCAACTCCCAATCCAACCTCAACTTTGTTCTGCAACCAAAAACAGTTGCAAAAACTCGAACCAATCACTCGCTGTGTTTTAACGGAGAATTGCAAAAATTGAGATTAGATTGCAAACTTCGGTGCAAAAATCAGAAACTCAACCAATTCTTGTCAACTGCGTGTGATTAAGATTATAAGTCAAATTGGTGAAATAAAAAACCTACTTTTTACTTCGACAACATATAAAAAGTGAGGTTAGATTTATTAAATCAGCACAATGTCTAATAATTTCGAGTAATTTTTGTGTGAGATTATACTAAAATTTGTAAATTCTCATATTTGATTTCAACAACACATAAAAAGTGAGGTTAAGGTGTTGAAATTGAGGTTAGAATGCAAAACTCAGAAACCCAACTACTTCTTGTCATCCGCGATAAACAAAAATCTAACCTCACGTTGACTGAACGGATTCATATTGGTTCCTGAGGTACAAATCGTTCGTTCGTTGATGTAGCTTTAATAATAATAAAAGTAAGGTTGGATTTAAGGATAGTTTCCTCTCACCTTATTTTAAAATGAGGTTACGTTCACATATTGTTCCGAAATGATAGTCAGCTTTTTAAATTAACACAATCTGTAATAAAATTATTGAGATTAAATTAAAATTTTTCAATTCTTAATCTAACCTCACTTTAACTAAATCAAATGCGTCCTGCAACCAAAAAACAATTGAAAAAACTCGAATTATCCACTCCCTGTGTTTTAATGGAGAATTGCAATAAAGAAAAATCTAACCTATAACTTAGAAGTAAAATTGGTGAATCAAAAAGTCTACATTCACTTCGACAACACATAAAAAGTGAGGTTAGATCAAAAAACCTTGCCGTTATTTCAACTTAAAATCTGAATTAGGTTAAGACGCTGAAAAACGTAAACAATAATACCATATGAGTAAAATTGATGAATTAAAAAAAAATTGTTTAGATTCCAAACCTTCAAAAATCCTAACCTCACTTTAATTCAAGCAGATTCCTAAACTGTAAAAATTAGGCTTAGTTTTTAACCAACCTATCCGTAAAAAACTAAAAAAATCATGAAACGCAAACCTTCGGATAACTTCAAAAAAATCAATTTCTAACCTCACTTTTAATATCACAACTGTCGAGTTGATTTCATAAGTATAAAGAAACAAAATTAACGTTTTGATTACAAAACAAAAATTCAACTGTAAAATATTTAACCTTACTTTCATTGGACAAAAAAATATAAGTAAAGAAAACATGAAACGTTCATTGTTAAAACAGGTGTTCGATTAAAGATTATTGGTTGTTTTCTTTCTTACAACCTTACTTTGAGTTTATCGAAAAAGTTTAAACTAAACGTCATCTGCAGTTTAAGTTGTAAGAAAAATTCCAACCTCACTTTCCTTAAAAACCATAAAAATGACATTCATAAACGGCACATTTATTCGTAGGTAAAACTTAATAAATTGTTTGAGTTGTGTTAAAAAACAAAAACTGAGGTTAGTTTTCAATCATCTTATTTGAAAATGTAGGTTATGTTCACATAGGTATTGTTCCGAAAGAATGGCCTACTTCGGCTGGTTTTTAAACCTTAACAAATTGAAAAAAAAAATACTGAGATTAAACTAAAATTTGTCAACTTTCCATTTAACCTAAAATACATTCGTCCTGCAACCACAAAACAATTGCGAAAACTCGAACTACTTTTAATGGAGAATTGCAAAAATTGAGGTTAGATCGCAAACTTCAGTGCGAAAATCAAAAAATCAACGAATTCTTGTCAACTGTGTGTGATTAAGAAAAATCTAACCTCACTTATAAATCAAATTTCAAGTGGTTACAGTTTGTTTTTTTGTCCAAATATCTTCAAGAATATTAATTATACAAAAAGTGTCTTTCTTACGCGTTCATTGATTGAACATTTTCTTTTTCTTTGAATATGTAAGCTTGGCGTGTTGACTTTTAAGTCGTTGAGAAAACAAACAACTGAATTGTGGATTCATCACGGAAAAATATTTGAATGTTCTTTTTTCTTAGATTCCGTGTCAAGTAGGCTGTGAACGGATCACTGCCGGCTGATGCAAGAGCAGTCGGTATTAATGCTCGTCGTCGTAAAATATATAACCGATGGTTTATATGTTTTGGTCAAGTAGGCGCAAAATTACGATACCTTCAAAAAGCAGGCTGTGGCGTGTTTTTAACAGAAATGAAAAGTTTGTTGTAGTAGGCGGTGATTAACATCGTATTTAACTCGTTTCGGTTAAAATTGCGGAAATCTTTACAATTTAAAAAAAATTTGGTTTTATAAAGAAAAAAAGTTACGTTAAGCGTGTAAGTTGGCTATGAATGAGTCAGTCACAGCCTGCTGCGATACGTTTATTTTTATTAACGTCCAGATTAAAAATGCGATTAATTAAAACGGTGTTGAAAGGGCGTTCATCTCGTCAAACGGATGAAGAAGGAAAAAAAAAGAACGAGTGTAGAAATATTCGAACGCGTTTTAACAGTGTACTGTTTGATTTGAACAAAACCTTAGTAAAGTAACAGCCGCCGGTGGAACGCTCTATGTACCTAAAATACATAAGGGGAAATAAAATACATAGCCTCTCTATTTACTTCTCTCTCACAAACGACTGTCGGATGGGAACTCAGCAGTCTGTCGAGCGAAATCGTGCTGTGGCTATGGAATACACGTTGCTCCGCTAACGCTCACCGTTTTCCACGCTTTCCCTTCGCGTGACGACGACGTTATTTTTTTGTTTTTTTCGCGTAATGCACACGACATCGTATTTTTTTTCGTCGGCCGGAAAATTTTCGAAAAATCGTCGTACGTGCGTACATTTTATCAGCCGATTCCGTACTTGTTCGCACGGACGCGAGTGCGAGTGTGAGGTTATGTGCTCTTTAGGTCGTTAATCGTAAGTCGGCTGCCGCTTTCCCGTGTTTATTTTTAGTAAAATTTCGTGCATTTTTTCGAAAATTAAAACAAGTGACTTCTCGGACGTCAACTTAACGAGTAAAACAATAGACGTGTGTTGACTTTTGTGTTGTGTTCGAGAAAATGTGAAGCGCCTTTTTGGCCACCGATTCGACTAAGGTAATTCATTTTTCGTACATTTTTAACACAATTGTTGTTGATGTCGTTGTTGTCATAGTTGCCTGTAATGCGCACGTAAACGCGTTGTTGTATCTGAAATTTCGAAAAATTTCAAGGTCGGTACGGTTTATTATCAGTTACCGGGTCGGGTTTACGACGTACGCAGGTAGAATTTGCTTCCCGGTGCTTGTTTGAGTTCGTTCCGTTGTTTTCGGGGGGACAGTGCCGGCTTCGCCCTGTGTTGCGTGCGAAGCAACGCGATTTTTTTTACAGATGGATCAATTGCGTCACGGAGATCCCAGATGTTTTGATTATCGATACGCAGGTACGGACTCGAAAATTTTCGGGTTTTGAAATAACTCGCCGCCGAAACGATATGAATCAATTAGTTTTTTTTGGCCTATTATGAAATGCGGGTGTTTTCTAAATCTAAATCTCGTAAGAAAAGGACAAGGTTATGTTTTAACTAAAAACCGTTTTAATCAAAAGTTTTTCGCAATTCTTGCACCACCTTAACCTCATTATTTTTCTATTACGTTTTATTGTTGTATGTTAAGTGAGGTTTAGTTTTAACAGTTTCAGTCAAAGTGAATTTTTATTTCGCAATCTAACCTCAATTTTTACATTCATCGTTAACTTCGTTTCTTATGCTTAGGAATCTAACCTAACTCTTTAAGCCGTTAACACAAAATATTAACTGATTGAAAGGTTAGGATTTTTAAGGTTTGGAATCTAAGTTACTGGTTTAGTTAAAGTGATGTGGTTAGATATTTTGTTTTGGACTAAATGCGGTAGAATGAAAATAAGGTTAGGACTTTTTTTGCACTGAAATGAATTTCAAGGTTTGGAATCTAACCTCATTTTTATTATTAACACTACAAGCATCAAGAGGGTGATTGTTTTGTTTTCGTTTTGAATTTTGAAATCAAACCTCAATTTGGAGTCATTTTAGCGTGCGCGACTTTATGGCAGTATAATAAAGGTCAAAGATAGCAAATGATCGATTTTTGTTTTGACCTTAAGGGTTTTATTTTTCACACTGAATTTTGAAATATAACCTCAATTCTTACTATTTTTTACCTCAGCCTCATTTAGGTTTTAAATACTAACGACTGCTGGGAGAAATCGTTACCGCTTCAGTTAAAGTGAGGTTAGATTTTTCATTAGGATTCAGTTAACAAAAATTAGTTGATTTTTTTGTTTTTAGTTTTTGTTTTATTTTACTCAACGTACAAACGTGTTGAAACTGTTATGTAAAACTGTGGTTAGAATGTTTTAAGGGTTTGTTTTTTCTATTCAGATTAATTCAGAAACAAATGTGCTTCGTTTTTACAGTAAAGTTTGGAAACTAACCTCATTTTTATGTCAAACGGCTTAAGAGCACGAAACAATTGAGTAAAAGTGAGGTTAGATTTTTTATTAGATTTCATTCAGCTAACAAAATTTAGCTCTTTTTATTTTATACATTCAGAAAAGTGCGCGCGAAATATTAACTGTTAGACAAAATGAGGCTAGAATTCAATTTTGTATACAGTATACATAAGACAATTCATTGTAACCTCAAATTACATTAAACTTTAACATTCTCCGTCAAAGACAGGTTATAATTTTTTCACTTGCTGTGTAGGTTTCGTTTTTAACTGTCATTTTTGAATTCTAACCTCAATTTGGAGTCAGTGGGCGTGGCATCACAATAAGGGTTCAAGTTACCAAAAATTCGTTGCTTTTTATGAATATATTATAAACGATCGTTTTTTGTTTTGACGTGAGAATCTTTTTGTTTTGTTAATTGCAAAATCAAATTTTAATTCTTTTATAGAAAATGAGGTTAGAATCGTTTTTACAGCAAGGTTTGGAATTTAACTAAAATTTTTTTATGGTTTTATAAACTAAATTTTTTTTTAATCAACAAATAATAACTAGTTTCGGCAACGTGAGGTTAGATTTTTATTTATTGCGTGCATGCGACAAGAATTAGTTGGGTTTCAGAGTCTTGCATTCTAACTTCAATCTTCATTTAGGTTTATAAAATTACCGTATGTATTGTCGAAGTGAAAGTATGTTTTAGTTACACCAATGTCACTTAAAAGTGAGGTTAAATTTTTCTTTATTGCACGCACTGGATAAGATTGTGTTCGATTTTGTGATTTTTGCACTGAATATCGCAATCTAACCTCAATTTTTGCAATTCTCCGTTAAAACAGAGCGCGTGATTGGTTCGAGTTGTTGCAAATGTTTTTCGATTGCAGGAAAGTGAGGTTAGATTGAAAGTTGACAATTTTTAGTTTATTCTTAATAATTTTATTATAGATCGTGTTAAGATTTAAAAAGCAGTTGAAGTAGGCCATTCTTTCGGAACAATATGTGAACATAACCTCATTTTAAAATAAGATTAGTGGAATTTAACCTCACTTTTTTCTGTTTTTACATAATTCTTACGGTTAGTTTTAATTTTTTCGCCAAATTATAACGGCTTGAAAAGTTAGGATTTTTAAGGTTTGGAATCTAAGTTAACTGCTTTAGAAGTGAGATTAGATATTTTGTTCTGGACTCTGTAGACCGGTTCAGAAATAATGCGTTAGAATGAAAATAAGCTCATTTTTATTATTAACACTACAAGCATCAGGAGGATGATTGTTCTACAGAAACCCAATAGGAATCTGTTTCGTCAAAGTGAGGTTAGATTTTTCTTTATTACGTAAAGATGACAAGAAGTAGTTGGGTTACTGAATTTTGCATTCTTACCTCAATTTTTAACTGCATGCATTTGCAGTACCTAAGATTGGCTTCAATTTTAATTTCTAAAGTTTTAGGTACAAACCATTTCAATCAAGAGCTTTGTTTTTGTTTTTCCAATTCTTGCAGCAACTGAACCTCATTTTGTTTTGTTTCTTAGCACAACTCAAAGTATTTATTGAGTTTTACCTGCCAATAAGTGGGCCGGATTGTTTTAAAAAATAAAACTAACCGTTTTTTTTGCATTCTAACCAAAATTAAGGTTAGATTTTTTGACAGTTGAGTTTTTGTTTTGCAACCTAACCTCAATTTTTAAATTCATGTTTAACTTCGTTTCTTATGCTTATTAGAAAAACTCGACAATTAATTAGATTTTATTTTAAAGGTAGGGTTTTTTAAAATTTTAGTGAGGTTAGAACTAGAAAAACTTATTTGGAAACAAGGTTATAGTCAGTTTAGAAATGTAATCTTATTTCTTTTATTTCATTACTGCAACTTTTTTACATTGAACCGCTTTAGTTTATTTTTGAATTTAATCTCAATTGTTACTCTTTTTCACCTTAATCTCATTTAGGTTTTAACTTCAAATGAATGTATGAGGAAATCGTAACTGTTTCATTTAAAGTGGGGTTAGATTTTTGATTACGATTCAGTTAAGAAAATGTGAGGTTAGAAAATGACAAATAAATTGTTTTTTGTTTTGACTTCTTCAAAAACAAAAGTTTTTACGATGAGGTTTGGAATATAACTTTATTTTTATGACAAATGGTTCAAGACAACGAAGCGAGTGAGGTTAGATTTTTCCTTAGATTTTATTCAACTATATTTTTTTATTTTACTCGATACAGAAAAGTGTGCGCGAAAACTTAACTCTTTGATAAAGTGAGGTTAGGGTTCGATTTTCTATACCCCTGATTCGAAAACAAATCTGTCCCATTTTTACTAGATACAGTGATAACATAAGCTGTAACCACTCTAAGTTAGGTTAATTTGGGTTTTCCACAGTGAGGTTTGTAATATAACCTCAGTTATTATTTTTATATTTTTTAACTAAACTATACAATGGTTTAGGCTTTGATTTTTTAATTGCATCATCAAATTTTAAATCTTTTATATAAAATGAGGTTAGAATTGTTTTTACAGCAAGGTTTGGAATTTAATCTAATCGATTTTTCTTTATCGCACGCAGTTGACAAGAGTTGGTTGGATTTTACGATTTTCGCACTGAAGTTTGCAATCTAACCTCAATTTCTTCGTGAAAACACAGCGAGCGGTTTGTTAGAATTTTTGCAAATGTTTTTTGGTTGCGGTATAAATCTGTTTTAGTCAAAGTGAGGTTAGATGGGGGCAATAATTTTACTATAGATTGTGTTAAGATTTTAAAAGCAATCGAAGTAGGCTATTTTTTGGGAATAATATGTGAACACGACCTCATTTTAAAATAAAATGAGTGGAAACTAACCTCACTTTTTTTTGTTTTTTACACACCTCAAAACAATTTACTAAGTCTTTAACACAAAATATTAACTGCTTGAAGGTTTAGGATTTTTAAGTTAACTGCAAGTTACTATTTTACTTAAAGTGAGGTTAGATATTTTGTTTTGGACTCTGTAGACTGGTTCAGAAATAATGCGTTAGAATGAAAATAAATAAGATTAGGACTTTAGTTCTAATTTTTTTTTTGCACTGAAATGAATTTCAAGGTTTGAAATCTAACCTCATTTTTATTATTAAACTACAAGCATCAGCAGTTTGGTCTGTCAAAGTGAGGTTAGATTTTTCTTTATCACTTAAAGATGATAAGAAGTAGTTGGGTTACTGAGTTTTCCGTTGTAACCTCAACTTTTTAAGCAACTTAACCTCATTGAGGTTTTAAGTTGAAATAACCTCACTTTTCATCTTAAGTTTTGTCGAAGTGAAAATAGATTTTTCTTAATCGTGCGTAGTTGGCAAGAATTAGCTGTGTTTTTGTTTTTCTTAACTCAATCGATTGAATAGTTTCAGGCCCTTAACCTCATTTTTTAAAATCTCTTAACAGAATTCACGATGAATTAGACCTTATTTTTTTTGTTTCTTAACAGAACTCATACAATTTATTATGTTTTATCTACGAATAAGTTTGGCATTTAGAGGGAAAGTGAGGTTGGAATTTTTTTTACGACTTAAAATTACCAAAATTTAGTCGGGTTTTTTCCACTTTTATACTATAGCAATTAACTGCAAATGACGTTTAGTTTTAACTGTTTCAGTCAAAGTGAGGTTAGTTTTTTGACAAATTTTGTTTCGCAATCTAACCTCAATTTTTAAATTTACCGTTAACTTAGTTTCTGATGCTTTACAACTCGACAATTGATTAGTTTTTTTAAAGGGGCATACGTTTAAGGTTTTTTTAAAGTTTAAGTGAGGTTACTTTTTTTTACTAGTTAGCTGAAGTATTTTTAATCTTGTCTCTACATAAATTTTTAAAGCATTTTAACACAGTAATGTAATAATTGTTGAAATTTTAATTGCAAGTGAAGCTTGAGTTAAAGTGAGGTTAGATTTGTATTTCTTACTAATGCGCCTTGTTTTTACGGTAGATTTTTTATATTACTGTTTTGATTAGCGTGTATTACAATCTAACCTCAGTTTTCAACATTATTTTCTTCTACAGAACGAAATAATAATTAGTTTACTGAAAGTGAGGTTAGATTTTTTCTGATTTCTTGCAGTTGACAATAATTACTCGGCTTTCTGATTTTCGACCAGAGTTTTCCTATACAACCACAATTTTACAATTATTTCGGCATTTTAACTTTTAACTTGAAAAAAGTTCAAATAACCGCAAGTTTTGCAACCTAACCTCATTTTTTGTATTATTTCACCTGATTTTTAAATATATATTTACGATGGATTAGGCTTTGTTCAGTTGTTTGATTGCAGTACGAAATCTTTACAGTTTTCTTGAAAGTGAGGTTAGAAAATTATTGTGCAGACTGGTTTCGAAACACCTAGTTTTTACGTGGAGGTTAAGAATTTAACCTCATTCTTATATCACTGTTGCAACATATATGACTTAAGAGAACGTCGTTTCGTAAAAGTAAAAGTGAGGTTAGATTTTTCATTAGATTTTATTCAGATAACAAATTTTTTATATTAGTCGATGCCGGAAAGTGTGCGCGAAATCTTAACTGTTAGATAAAGCGAGGTTATAATTTTTTACTCGCTGTGCAGATTTCGTTATTCGCTTTGAATTTTGAAATCTGACCTCAATTTAGAGTCATTTTAGCGTGCGCGACTTTATGGCAGTATAATAAAGGTCAAAGATAGGAAATGATCGATTTTTGTTTTGACGTAGGTATCTAACCTCAATTTCTGTATTTTTTATAGCACTTTTATTTTCTTAATTGCAAGATCAAATCTTAAATATTTTATATAAAATGAGGTTAGAATCGTTTTTACAGCAAGGTTCGATTTTACGATTTTCGCACTGAAGTTTGCAATCTAACCTCAATTTTTGCAATTCTTCGTTAAAACACAGCGAGTGATTTGTTCGAGTTTTTGCAAATGTTTTTTGGGTATGAATCTGTTTTAGTCAAAGTGAGGTTAGATGTGAAGTTGGCAAATTTTAGTTTAGTCGCAATAATTTTATTATAGATTGTGTTAAGCTTTAACAAGCAGTCGAAGTAGGTCGTACTTTCGGAACAATATGTGAACATAACCTCATTTTAAAATAAGATTAGTGGAAACTAACCTCACTTTTTTTTGGTTTTACGTAACTCTTACGTTTAGTTTTAATTTTTTGGACAAAATTATAACTGCTTTGGTTAAACCATTTTTTATTTTATTACTTAACTTTTATAGTGTTGGAATCTAACCTCACTCTTTATTTTTTTCTAAGCTTTTAACCCAAAATATTAACTGCTTGAAAGGTTAGGATTTTTATGGTTTAGTTAGTTAGTTAAAGTGAGGTTAGATATTTTATTTTGGTCTGGTTCAGAAATAATGCGTTAGAATGAAAATAAGGTTAGGATTTGGTTCGCATTGTTTTGCACCGTAATGAATTTCAAGGTTTGGAATCTAACTTCATTTTTATTATTAACAGTACCTACAAGCATCAGGAGGATGATTGTCCTACAGAAACCCAATAGGATTCTGTTTCGTCAAAGTGAGGTTAGATTTTTCTTTATCACGCGAAGATGACAAGAAGTAGTTGGGTTACTGAATTTTGCATTCTAACCTTCAGTTTCAATTTCTAAAGTTTAAGTACAAACCACTTTAATTTAAGTGAGCTTGGTTTTTGTTTCTCCAATTCTTGGAGCATCTTAACCTAATTTTTTTTTGTTTCTTAGCACAACTCAAAGTATTTATTGGATTTCAACTGCCATTAAGTGGACCAGATTGTTTCCAAAAATAAAACTAACCGTTTTTTTGCATTCTAACCAAAATTGAGGTTAGATTTTTTGACATTTGAGTTTTTGTTTTGCAACCTAACCTCAATTTTTAAATTCACCTTTAACTTCGTTTCTTATGCTTATTAGATCAACTCGACAATTGATTAGTTTTTATTTTAAAGTTAAAGTTTAAATGAACTTTATTAATTTAAATCAACAGGAGGATTTGTGCCTCAGGAGCCAAATTGGAACCAATTTCGTCAACGTGAGGTTAGATTTTCCTTTATCGCGTACAAGACGACGACAAGAATTAGTGGGTTCAAAGTCTTGCATTCTAACCGATTCTAACCTCAATTTTTTCAGGACCTTAACTTCATTCAGATTTTAAGTTAAAATTACCGCAACTTTTTTCAATTTAACCTCACTTTGTATGTGTTGTCGAAGTGAAAGTATATCTTAGTTACACCAATAGTACTTAAAAGTGACAAGATTTGCTTCGATTTTGTAATTTTCGCACTGAAGTTTGCAATCTAACCTCAATTTTTGCAATTTTCCGTTAAACACAGTGAGTGATTGGTTTGATATTTTGCAATTGTTTTTGGGTTGCATGACGCATCTGTTTTAGTCAAAGTGAGGTTAAATTGAGAGTTGACAAATTTTAGTTTAATCACAATATTTTTATTATAGATTGTGTTAAGATTTAAAAAGCAGTCGAAGTAGGCTATTCTTTTGTAACAATCTGTGAACATAACCTTATAACTCAAAACAATTTATTAGGTTTTATCTACGAATAAGGGTGTCGTTTATGGGTGACATTTTAATTGTGGTTAGGGAAAGTAAGGTTGGAATTTTTTTTACATTTAGTTTTAATTTTAATAGACAAAATCATAACAGCTTCGGTCAAAGGAGGTTTGTTTTGTATTGTGTAAGAAATCAAAATATTTAATTAATTTTGGTCTAATCAACCGCTTTACCCAAAGTGGGGTTAGATTTTTGACAGTGGAATTTTTGTTTTACAATCTAACCTCAATTTTAAATTCATCGTTGACTTTGTTTCTTATGCTTTTTAAATCAATTCGACAATCAATTAGTTTTTATTTTAAAATGTAGGATTTTAAAGTTTAAGTGAGGTTAGTTACATCTACAAAAGATTTTTTGGAAATCAAATTATAGTCAGTTTAGGAATCTAACCTCTTTTTTTATTTTATTATTCTGCAGTAAACAAATCGTAACCGCTTTAGTTTAGATAGATTTTTCTTTTTATTTGCAGTTTATTTTTCACACCGAATTTTGAAATCTAACCTCAATTCTTGCTATTTTTTACCTCAACCTCATTTAGGTTTTAAATACAAATGACTGCTGGGAGAAATCGTTACCGCTTCAGTTAAAGTGAGGTTAGATTTTTCATTAGGATTAGTTGATTTTTTTGTTTTTAATTTTTTTATTTTACTCGTCGTAGAAACGTGTTGGAACTGTTATATTAAACTGTGGTTAGAATTTTTTAAGGGGTTGTTTTTCTTATTCAGACTAATACAAAAACAAATGTGCTTCGTTTTTATAGTAAAGTTTGGAAACTAACCTAATTTTTATGTCAAACGGCTTAAGAGAACGAAACAATTGAGTCAAAGTGAGGTTAGATTTTTTATTAGATTTTATTCAGATAACAAAAATTAGTTATTTTTATTTTATACAATCAGAAAAGTGCGCGCGAATTATTAACTGTTAGATAAAATGAGGTTAGAATTCGATTTTGTATACAGTATACTTAAGACAATTATCTAACCTCATTTTGTGACACGTTAACATTATTTTCTTAGTTTTTCAACACAACAATGTAAATAATTATGTCGATTTCAGGACGAAATTTTAACTGTTTTAATTACAATTAGGTTAGGATTTTTTAAGGTCTCGGGGTTTGGTTTTTTTTTTGTTTTTATTATAACAATGTGATACTGTTTGTTTTAACTCAAAATGACCTTAAGATTTTTTCTTCTACAGGAACATAATCTACTTAGGTTACAGTGGGCTGTTAAATTTTTTATCACTTATACAGTTACCGCTGGGTTTTTAAAATCTAACCTCAATTTTTATATTTCTTATAGCACCTTGTCTCTCAGTTTTTAAATTGTTGTTAATTGCACGACAAAATTTTAACATTTTTGGGGAAAGTGAGGTTAGATAATTTCGATTACATAAGATAAACTGTAACCACTCTAAGTTACGTTAGTTTTTGGTTTTTATAGTGAGCTTTGTAATTTAACCTCGGTTATTACAATTTTTTGAGTTCCCTAACCTCAATTTTTAGGTTTTTTTAACTAAACCGTATAATGGTTTTATAGAAAATGAGGTTAGAATCGTTTTTACATCAAGGTTTGAAATTTAACCTAATTTTTTTATTCTTCATTGCTTCATGGACGAAAGTTTTTTTAAAGCCACCGGAGGATTTGTACCTCAGGAGCCAAATAGGAATTAGTTCCGATTCTAACCTAATTTTTGAGTACCTAACCTCACTTTTTATGTTTAATCCAAATTGAAGTAGATTTTTATTTCATAAATTTGATTTATCTTTTTATCGCACGCAGTTGGTTGGATTCTGTGATTTTCGCACTGAAGTTTGCAATCTAACCTCAATTTTATTATAATAATTGTTTTTTTTAATTTTACTCAATGCAGAATAACTGATGAATAAAGTGAGGTTAAGGTTCGATTTTGTATACATCCTGATTCGGAAACAAATGTGTCCCGTTTTTACAAGTAATATGAGGTTAGATTTTTCTGTATTGTATTGTTAAGACTTACTGATTTTCGCACTGAAGTCCTCATTTTTTTAAATTTCTGTCAGTATCTTAACCTCAATTTTGTAATCTAACCTCATTCTTTATATCGTTTCACCTAATTTTTTAAATATTGTTAACAGAACTTTACAATGAGTTAGGTTAGATGTAGTCAAAGTGAGGTTAGATTGAGAGTTTTTATGTTTTTTTCGACACTAAAAATTGCTCGAAATTATTTTAAATAAGTCAGAAGTGGGAGCGATTCATTCGGAACAATTTGTCAACTTAACTTTTTATTATTGACAACTGTGTATAAATTATGTATAATTAGCACATATGGGCGTAATTGAGGTTATATTGGAGGTTATAATTCCAGAAGTGAGGTTAGATTGTATTGCTACATCGCTATTAAATGAATTTTTTCTTATCACTAAAGAAAAGAGGTGTTAAATATCGTTTTCTATACATAACCTCAATTTACTTTAAAATTTCGTCGCTATAACCTAATTATAAATTTTGACAGATTCTTATTGCTTTACTTTTTATTTCTAATTCCATTTTAACTGCAAAAATTTCTGTAGTTTAGATTTTATCGTGTATTTTCGTGAACAATTGAGAGATGTGAAAAATTACGCTGCAGTAACTTTAGTCAATTTCTTATCAGCGCCTGCTTATTTTTGATCTCCCTTTGAATTTAATTTTACTAATACTGCAGCTTTCAAATTTTGTTTAGGTTAAGTAATCTTTTGCAGACTAGTTCAATAACAAATGCACCCTATTATTACATTAAGGTTTGAAATTTAACCTCATTTTTCTGTCAAATGGCTGAGTGAAAGTGATGTGAGATTTTTCTTTAGATTTCATTCAGCTAACAATAATTATTTTTTATTTTACTCAATGCTGAATAGTGTGCCCGAAATCTTAACTGTTAGATAAAGTGGGGTTAAGGTTCGATTTTGTATAAATTCTGATTCGGAAACAAATGTGTCTCGTTTTTACAAGTAAAGTGAGGTTAGATTTTTCTGTATTGCACGCATTGTTAAGACTTACTGATTTTCGCACTGAAGTTTGCATTCTAACCTCATTTTTTTAAATTTCTGTCTGCATCTTTATCTCATTCGTTTTTTAAGTTCAAATAACCGCAAATTTTGTAATCTAACCTCATTTTTTATATTGTTTCACCTAAATTTTTAGATGTTTTTAACAGAACTTTACAATGGGTTGGGTTAGATGTAGTCAAAGTGAGGTTAGATTGAAAGTTTTTATGTTAATCTCATTATTTTTTTTTTCAACACTAAAAATTACTCGAAATTATTGGAATTAAGTCAGGAGTGGATGCTGATTCTTTCGGAACAATTTGTTGACTTAACTTTGTATTATTGACAACTGTATATAAATTATGTATAATTATCGCATATGGGCTTAATTGAGGTTATAATTCTAGAAGTGAGGTTAGATTGTATTACTACAAGAAAATAGGAGTTAAATTGCGTTTCCTATACATAACCTCAATTTACTTTAAAATTTCGTCCCTATAACCTAATTTTAATTTTTGACAGATTCCGAATTACTCTTTCTTTTTCTATAGGTAGCGTAAATTTCGACACAATCGGTTAAACTGATAAGTTTTAGTACTTACTTTCTATTTCAATCGCAAAAATATCTGTGGTTTGGATTTTATCGTGTATTTTCGTGAACAATTGGGAGATGTGAAAAATTACGCTGCAGTAGCTTTAGTTTCTTTTCAGCGCCTGCTTATTTTCGATCTCCCTTTTAGTTTAATTTTACTAATACTGCAGCTTTCAAATTTATTTTAGGTTAAGTAATCTTTCATTTTTACCGGAGTACGGTGTAATATCGATGTTTTACTTCTCTTTAGTAAAAATAGTTTTTATTTTCATGGCTAGCTTAAAAATTTGCATCATCAATCACAATTTTAAAATTAATGCTTGGCCTACTTTTTTCGATTACTTAAAACTTTTTCAGTTTGTTAGGCGAGGTTGGTGGCCAGTTTGATTTTATCATTTGTTTTTATTTTTACTTTTTTTTTGTTTCTCTTATTTTCGTGCGCTTCTTTCTTTCTTCGATTACTCGCACTAAAAAAAAATTAAAACTTGAAAACTTAAAACGTTAACTAATTTGTTTATTGAGGTTATGTTATTAGTTTCGTGTTAAATTTTTTGCGTTCATACGACTTGAAGATGTAAAATTGCGTCGAATAAGCCGGAGAGTGAGGTTATTAAATATAAAAAATCTTCAATTTGTGATTTAAAAGCTTTCACGAATGTTCGGTTGAGGGGGGGTGCTTCAAAAACGATTGTCGAAAAGTGAGGTTAAACTACAAACTGTTCGTTAAAAACTTTCTTCTCAATCGTTTTTTATTCGCATTTATTATTATTATTATTAGTTTTCAATAATTTAGTCGTGATCCTTCGCGAATGTTCGCATTTAGGGGCGTGGTAAAGATTGTCTTTCATTTATCAGTATTTATTCGCTTATGTAGAACTAGGTTGTCAGCCAATTATTTTTTACTAGATGAAAATAAAAACGTCGGAAAGTGAGGTTAAACAACAAACTTTTCGTTTCTATCTACTTTGTATTTTTTTACCGTTGTCAATAATGTAGATTTTTCGTGCACTCTCGCGTGTGTTCGGGTGGGGGGCGTGGCGTTTGTTTTTTGAACCTGTCAAAGATGTCAAACTTCACCGCTTGCTTTTTTTAATATAATTCTATTTGTTCGTAAATACTAGTAAGGTATTTTGAGTAAATTGTTTCTCGATATTTATGCGTATTGAAAAGTGAGGTTAAATATCAATTGGGTATTTCTATGTCATTTCACTAATGTTCGAAAAGGGGCGTGGTTTATTATTTTTTGTCAGTTTTTTAGTTGACTTTTTTTTTTGATCTTTCGTGCGCTTTCGCTAATGTTCGGTCGGTGGGCGTGGTATAAAACGATTTTTTTCGTTTGTTACGTAAAACTAAGTTTACGTCGTCGGTGAATTTTCTTCTTTAATTTGGAGGTCAAGTTCAATACTAAGTTCTAATGCCGGTTTATTAATTTTATTGTATTATTGAGGTTAGGTAGACAATGTTCGAACAGTGGGCGTCGTCTGCTTTTATGTAGCGATTGCTTACGTCCTTATGAAATTGTTTCTTTTCGCGGCTTGCTTTTTTTGTTGATTACTCATGCTTGTCGGTCGGTTTTCCATCGGACTCACAAATCTTGGGGAAGCGAAACTGAGTCATTCACTTCTCTTTCATCCGACTCGCGCGATAATGTGCAGTAAAAACAACAGTTGCTTCTATCTAACTGAACATTTTACAATCTCGCAATAATGCAACAGGTGGCTCTTTACTAATAATGAGCAGAATAAAAAAAAAAGTTGCGCTCGCATTGATCTTCTCGTAGTAGGTTGTAAAGCTATTCTAATTGAGGTTATGTATTTAAAGTAAGAAGCACGTGGATTTCATCGATCGGAAATGCATCTTAATCAAACTTAGTAATTACACGCCTCGCGTCCAAAAAGTCGTTGCATCTTTATCGTGGGCTCGTTCGCTTTCACCCTCGAAAGTGTATTACACTTCTCTCTTCTTTTTCTATCGCGGGTTATTGCCGGATGCACTTGTCCTTTTTCATACCGGATATTATATATCCATAGGGGTTCGAGATGTACGGTTCGTACTGAAAACATACACTTTGATAGCTTTCGATTTTAAATACCCGCGCGTATGTAATTGGTCGATTAATTATACGTCACCGGTGCGGGCACCAATCACATGCTGCGATATCGAAACAAGTAGGCCCTGTTTCTTTTCCATCAATTGTTTTCATGGCTTTCTTTTTTTTTTTTTAAGGCAAAAATGATGGATTCGACGAAGAAACCGGTCGATAAAATTAAGCTGGTGGAAATTAACCCCCATCTAACTTGTAATCTATGCAAAGGTTACTACATCGACGCCACAACAATTTCCGAATGTCTTCATTCGTGTAAGTATTCGAATTTTTTTAGCATCGAAGTCGCCTACGATTTGTTTTCAGTTTGCAGAAGCTGCATCATCAAGTTCCTCCACGAGCACAGCTATTGCCCGATATGCGAAGTCATCATCAATAAGGCCAAACCAAATCTTAAGTAAGTACCGAGACGACAGGTAAAGAGGGATCCGTGTTTAGGGGTTTTTAGTGAGAATCCCACCTGTTGCCATAGCGGATACAAAAATTAACTCAAACACCTCCGATCATAAAAAAATCCGAGACTCTGTGCTGACCGTATGTAGTTACGAAAAGACGAAAATCAGAAGGGAGTAAAACATTATTGATGAGCTGGTTCTGCGCATGCCCACAAAAGCGCGTACACGCTTCGGCGGTTTGTAGAGAAAAGCGCGCGTACGGATTTATCTGCGGGGAAAAAATTTTTCCACCTAAAAACCCCTAATCGCGGAGGCCGCGATTTTTTTTTTGCAAATCATAGCCAACTTCTATGTTTTTCAGGTTAGACAAAACGCTTCAAGACATTGTATATAAATTAGTACCTGAATTATTTTTGAACGAAATGAAAAGACGTCAGCGGTTTTACGAAAATCACCCCGACTTAGCTGTCAAGGTAACACCGGAAGAAAGGGGAGAAGACACAGAGAGAACGATATTTAATCCTAGAGATACGATAAGTTTATCTATAGAGTACATCAGGTGAGTCTGTTGTTTTCTTTCAGTCATTGACGCGACTAATATGAACAGAGGGGTTAGTAGGCTACTACGATTACATCGATTTTATTTATTTTCTTAACCGATTAACCGCCATCATTCAATCACTAATCATGCAGAAAAGATACGTTTGTTTTTGTGGCGACATCGATTCCGGTCAATTAACCGATCGGTTACGGCCAAAATTTTCCATTTACTCAATCGATAGTAACCGAATCGGTTAACATTTATTCATCCTTCAATCATTTTTACATCAATTTAACCGATTTAATCAATGGTAACCGAATCGGTTAATAACTGATTATTGAAATGTATTCGTCATCATTCAACCACTATTCCATCGGTGTTATTTATTTTCTAAATCGATTTTGATTAATTTAACCGATTTAATCAATGGTAACCGAATCGGTTAATAACTGATTATTGAAATGTATTCGTCATCATTCAACCACTATTGCATCGATGTTATTTATTTTTCTAAATCGATTTTAATTAATTTAACCGATTTAATCAATGGTAACCGAATCGGTTAATAACTGATTATTGAAATGTATTCGTCATCATTCAATTACTATTGTATCGATTGTATTTTTGGTTACTTTAACCGATTGGTTAACTGCAGAACTTTTTCCTTTACGCAATCAATAGTAACCGAATCGGTTAATAACTGATTACTCAAATCGATTCATCATTCAACTACATCAAAAATATATCAGTATCGATTATTTTTAAAACCGATTTTGGTTAGTTTACCGATCGGTTACTGCCGAATTTTTCCACTCACTCAATCGATAGAAAGCGAATCGGTTTATAACTGATTATTAAAATGTATTCGTCACCATTCAATTACTGTTGTATCGATTCTATTTTTCTAAATCATTTTTGGTTAATTTAACCGATTTTTAACTGCAGAACTTTTTCCTTTACGCAATCAATAGTAACCGAATCGGTTAATAACTGATTACTCATTACTTCATCATTCAACTACATCAAAAATATATTAATATCGATTCTTTTAAAACCGATTTTGGTTAGTTTACCGATCGGTTACTGCCGAATTTTCCACTCACTCATTCGATAGAAAGCGAATCGGTTTATAACTGATTATTAAAATTTAGTCCTCATCATTCAATCACTATGGCATCGATTTTATATTTTTCATTTATTCAATCGTCAGTAACCGAAACGGTTAATAACAGATTCTATTCGTCAGTATTCAATCACTATTACATTGATTTTATTTTTTCTAAACCGATTTTGATTAATTTAACCGATTTAATTAATCGTAACCGAATCGGTTAATAACTGATAATTAAAATGTATTCGTCACCATTCAATTACTGTTGTATCGATTGTATTTTTCTAAATCTTTTTGGTTAATTTAACCGATTGGTTAACTGCAGAACTTTTTCCTTTACGCAATCAATAGTAACCGAATCGGTTAATAACTGATTACTCATTACTTCATCATTCAACTACATCAAAAATATATCAATATCGATTATTTTTAAAACCGATTTTGGTTAGTTTACCGATCGGTTACTGCCGAATTTTTCCACTCACTCAATCGATAGAAAGCGAATCGGTTTATAACTGATTATTAAAATTTAGTCCTCATCATTCAATCACTATGGCATCGATTTTATATTTTTTCATTTATTTAATCGTCAGTAACCGAAACGGTTAATAACAGATTCTATTCGTCAGTATTCAATCACTATTACATTGATTTTATTTTTTCTAAACCGATTTTGATTAATTTAACCGATTTAATCTATCGTAACCGAATCGGTTACTAACTGATTATTGAAATGTATTCGTCATCATTCAACCACTATTGCATCGATGTTATTTGTTTTTCTAAATCGATTTTGATTAATTTAACCGATTTAATCAATGGTAACCGAATCGGTTAATAACTGATTATTGAAATGTATTCGTCATCATTCAACCACTATTGCATCGATGTTATTTGTTTTTCTAAATCGATTTTGATTAATTTAACCGATTTAATCAATGGTAACCGAATCGGTTAATAACTGATTATTGAAATGTATTCGTCATCATTCAACCACTATTGCATTGATGTTATTTGTTTTTCTAAATCAATTTTGATTAATTTAACCGATTTAATCAATGGTAACCGAATCGGTTAATAACTGATTATTGAAATGTATTCGTCATCATTCAACCACTATTGCATCGATGTTATTTATTTTTCTAAATCGATTTTAATTAATTTAACCGATTTAATCAATGGTAACCGAATCGGTTAATAACTGATTATTGAAATGTATTCGTCATCATTCAATTACTATTGTATCGATTGTATTTTTTGGTTACTTTAACCGATTGGTTAACTGCAGAACTTTTTCCTTTACGCAATCAATAGTAACCGAATCGGTTAATAACTGATTACTCAAATCGATTCATCATTCAACTACATCAAAAATATATCAGTATCGATTATTTTTAAAACCGATTTTGGTTAGTTTACCGATCGGTTACTGCCGAATTTTTCCACTCACTCAATCGATAGAAAGCGAATCGGTTTATAACTGATTATTAAAATGTATTCGTCACCATTCAATTACTGTTGTATCGATTCTATTTTTTCTAAATCATTTTTGGTTAATTTAACCGATTTTTTAACTGCAGAACTTTTTCCTTTACGCAATCAATAGTAACCGAATCGGTTAATAACTGATTACTCATTACTTCATCATTCAACTACATCAAAAATATATTAATATCGATTCTTTTTAAAACCGATTTTGGTTAGTTTACCGATCGGTTACTGCCGAATTTTTCCACTCACTCATTCGATAGAAAGCGAATCGGTTTATAACTGATTATTAAAATTTAGTCCTCATCATTCAATCACTATGGCATCGATTTTATATTTTTTCATTTATTCAATCGTCAGTAACCGAAACGGTTAATAACAGATTCTATTCGTCAGTATTCAATCACTATTACATTGATTTTATTTTTTTCTAAACCGATTTTGATTAATTTAACCGATTTAATTAATCGTAACCAAATCGGTTAATAACTGATAATTAAAATGTATTCGTCACCATTCAATTACTGTTGTATCGATTGTATTTTTCTAAATCTTTTGGTTAATTTAACCGATTGGTTAACTGCAGAACTTTTCCTTTACGCAATCAATAGTAACCGAATCGGTTAATAACTGATTACTCATTACTTCATCATTCAACTACATCAAAAATATATCAATATCGATTATTTTAAAACCGATTTTGGTTAGTTTACCGATCGGTTACTGCCGAATTTTCCACTCACTCAATCGATAGAAAGCGAATCGGTTTATAACTGATTATTAAAATTTAGTCCTCATCATTCAATCACTATGGCATCGATTTTATATTTTTTCATTTATTTAATCGTCAGTAACCGAAACGGTTAATAACAGATTCTATTCGTCAGTATTCAATCACTATTACATTGATTTTATTTTTTTCTAAACCGATTTTGATTAATTTAACCGATTTAATCTATCGTAACCGAATCGGTTACTAACTGATTATTGAAATGTATTCGTCATCATTCAACCACTATTGCATCGATGTTATTTGTTTTTCTAAATCGATTTTGATTAATTTAACCGATTTAATCAATGGTAACCGAATCGGTTAATAACTGATTATTGAAATGTATTCGTCATCATTCAACCACTATTGCATCGATGTTATTTGTTTTTCTAAATCGATTTTGATTAATTTAACCGATTTAATCAATGGTAACCGAATCGGTTAATAACTGATTATTGAAATGTATTCGTCATCATTCAACCACTATTGCATTGATGTTATTTGTTTTTCTAAATCAATTTTGATTAATTTAACCGATTTAATCAATGGTAACCGAATCGGTTAATAACTGATTATTGAAATGTATTCGTCATCATTCAACCACTATTGCATCGGTGTTATTTATTTTTCTAAATCGATTTTGATTAATTTAACCGATTTAATCAATGGTAACCGAATCGGTTAATAACTGATTATTGAAATGTATTCGTCATCATTCAATTACTATTGTATCGATTGTATTTTTGGTTAATTTAACCGATTGGTTAACTGCAGAACTTTTTTCCTTTACGCAATCAATAGTAACCGAATCGGTTAATAACTGATTACTCAAATCGATTCATCATTCAACTACATCAAAAATATATCAATATCGATTCTTTTTAAAACCGATTTTGGTTAGTTTACCGATCGGTTACTGCCACTCACTCAATCGATAGAAAGCGAATCGGTTTATAACTGATTATTAAAATTTAGTACTCATCATTCAATCACTATGGCATCGATTTTATATTTTTTTCATTTATTCAATCGTCAGTAACCGAATCGGTTAATAACTGATTATTAAAATTTATTCGTCACCATTCAACCATTGTTGCATCGATTTTATTTTTTTTCTACCGATTTTGGTTAATTTAACCGATTGGTTATTGTCAAAATTTTTCATTTATTAACCGATTCGGTTACAATCGATAGTAACTGAATCGGTTAATAACTGATTATTAAAATTTATTGTTCATTTAATTACTTTCCATGAATGTTATTTTTTTTAAACCGATTTTGGTAAGTTACTAAAATCGATGTTTTTTCAGTTATTTTAAACCGGTTAAAATCTATTGTTTTTATTCAGATTCGCGACGCAATTAATATGAACGGATGGGTTAGAAGGCTACTACGATTACATCGATTTTAATTATTTTCTTAACCGATTAAGAAAATTTATTCGTCATCAGTTAATCACTAATCACGCAGAAAGATTCTTCAGTTTTTGTGGTGACATCGAATCTTATTAATTAATCGATCGGTTGCTGCCGAATTTTTCCGTGAATTAACCGACCGGTTACTGTCGAAATTTTCTATTCATTTAATCGATAGGAACCGAATCAGTTAGTGAGAGTGATTCTGATCAATTAACCGATAGTAATCGAATTGGTTAATAACTGATTATTAAAATTTATTTGTCATGATTCAATCACTATTGGATCGATTGTATTTGTATTTTTAAACCGATTCTAGTAAATTTAACCGATCGGTTACTGCAGGATTTTTCTTTCACACAATCGATAATAACCGCTTAATAATTGATTATTAACATTTATTTATCATTCAATCATTATTACATTAATTTTTTTCAAACCGATTTTGGTTAATTAACCGATTGCTTACTGCCAGCATTTCCTGGGCACTCCATAGACAGTAACGGAATCGGTTAATAACTTGATTATTGATTTATTCGTCATCACTGAATCAATATTATGTCGATTTTATTTTTATTTTCTAAACCGATTTGATTTAATTAACCGATCGGTTACTGTCGAAATTTCATATTCATTCAATCTTTAGTAACCGAATCGGTTAATAACTGATTATTTAAATTTATTCATCATTCAATCACTATTACATTTTTTTTCTAACTGGATTTTGGTTAGTTTAACTAATCGGTTACTGGAAATCTTTTCTATCCACTCAATCGATAGTAACCGATTCGGTTAATAACTGATTATTAAAATTTGTTCATCTTTCAATTACCTTCCATGAATTTTATTTCTGTTTTCTAAACCGATTTTGGTAACTAATACTTAAATCGATGTTTTTTCAGTGATTTTAAACCGGTTAAAATCTATTGTTTGCATTCAGTTCGCGACGCAACTAATATGAACGGATGGGTTAGAAGGCTACTACGATTACATCGATTTTAATTATTTTCTTACCGTCTATCCGGTTAACAAAATGTATTAGTCATAATTCATCACTAATCACGAAGAAAGATTCTTCAGTTTTTGTGATGACATCGAATCTGATTAGTTAACCGATCGGTTGCTGTCGAAATTTTCTATTCGCTCGATCGATAGTAACCGAATCGGTTAATAACTGATTATTAAAATTTATTCGTCACCATTCAACCATTGTTGCATCGATTTTATTTTTTTCTACCGATTTTGGTTAATTTAACCGATTGGTTATTGTCAAAATTTTTCATTTATTAACCGATTCGGTTACAATCGATAGTAAATGAATCGGTTAGTAACTGATTATTAAAATTATTGTTCATTTAATTACTTTCATGAATGTTATTTTTTTAAACCGATTTTGGTAAGTTACTAAAATCAATGTTTTTCAGTTATTTTAAACCGGTTAAAATGTATTGTTTTTATTCAGATTCGCGACGCAATTAATATGAACGGATGGGTTAGAAGGCTACTACGATTACATCGATTTTAATTATTTTCTTAACCGATTATCCGGTTAAGAAAATTTATTCGTCATCAGTTAATCACGCAGAAAGATTCTTCAGTTTTTGTGGTGACATCGAATCTGATTAATTAACCGATCGGTTGCTGCCGACTTTTTCCGTTCACTCAATCGATAGTAACCGAATCGGTTTATAACTGATTATCAAAATGTATTCGTCATCATTCAATCACTATTGTATCGAATGTATTTTTTGGTGAATTAACCGAACGGTTACTGCCGAAATTTTCTATTCATTTAATCGATAGGAACCGAATCGGTTAGTGAGAGTGATTCTGATCAATTAACCGATAGTAATCGAATTGGTTAATAACTGATTATTAAAATTTATTTGTCATGATTCAATCACTATTGGATCGATTGTATTTGTATTTTTAAACCGATTTTAGTAAATTTAACCGATCGGTTACTGCAGGATTTTTCTTTCACACAATCGATAATAACCGGTTAATAATTGATTATTAACATTTATTTATCATTCAATCATTATTACATTAATTTTTTTTTCAAACCGATTTTGGTTAATTAACCGATTGCTTACTGCCAACATTTCCTGGGCACTCCATAGACAGTAACGGAATCGGTTAATAACTTGATTATTGATTTATTCGTCATCACTGAATCAATATTATGTCGATTTTATTTTTATTTTCTAAACCGATTTGGTTTAATTAACCGATCGGTTACTGTCGAAATTTCATATTCATTCAATCGATAGTAACCGAATCGGTTGATTATAAAAATTTATTCGTCATCATTCAACCAGTATTGCATCGATTTTATTTTTTTTTAAACCGATTTTGGTTCATTAACCGATCGGTTAATAATCGGTATTACTTCTTACTCCGTTACAATTACTACTTTTTGTGATTTTAATTAACCACTTAAAAATATTAACAGGTTACCATTTTCAGCGATACACTAATATCTAATAACCGGTTACCATAAAAGCATTAAGCGGTTAGGATTATTTTCGGTAGTAAACCGTGAGTCCATTGTTTTGTTTCAGTGATTCACGTAACCATGTGAATGAAGCGGTTAGTAGGCTACCACGATTACATTGATCTTGTTTTATTCCTTAACGGTTAGTTAATTAACCGATCGGTTACTGCAGAATTTATAATTATCTCAATCGATAGTAAATGAATTGGTTAACAGCCGTTTACTTCTTACCCCGTGATAATTGATAGTGGAAACGATGTTTTGGGTAATTAACCGGTTTAAAGCATTAACCGATTGGTTATTCCATTCACTCAATCGGCAATAACACTACTTCTTACTCCATTTCAATTAACAGGTATAAAGATATTGTCGGTTATTGTTTCTAATTAATCGGTTAAAATCATTTTCGATAGAAAACCGTGAGTTTTCATTCAGTCATTGAAGTGACTACCACAATTTTATCGATTTTTATTTTCTTTAATCCATTAACCGGTTATGAAAATTTATTTATCTACGTCATTCATTGTCAATTTTTGTAGTGAAACCGATTTTCGTTAATTAACCGATTCGTTATTGCAGAACTTTTCCGTAACCGAGTGTGTTAATAATCGGTTATCACTTTCTACTCCGACCAATCAAACTGATGAAAAATTTTCTACATTTTACACTCAAATTAACGTAAAATCGGTTTCGGTTAAGAAATTAATCGGTTAAAGTTTGTTAGGCATAGATGTCATTGTTATTTTATCTGCCTTTAATTATTCGGTTAAGAAACATTGTCTTTTTTAAAAAATGGTTTAATTTTTGGTTTCAAATATTGGCACAATGAAAAAATACTAATAGTATTTGAATCGGTTAAAAACCGGTTATTTTTTCTTGTGGTTTTATTTTGGTATTGACATAATAACAGAGTTGCTGCCTACCAATTCATCGACGCTATCTGTGTCCGTCACCGAATGTCGTAATCGTTACAAATTGTGCGCTTCAAATATTGTGTTAACCGAACCGGTTAATTTCGAAAACGTCAGTCTTAAATGTAAGGAACCGATTAAGAAAATCGGAAACCGGTTTCGGTTAGTATCCTGTGAACGAACGTTAGTTTTAAAAAATGCTGTTGACAATGTAATTAAATTCATGATTAAAATAATAGGGTCTAATTCGGTTAATAACCGGTTACGTTTCGGTTAAGAGAGTCAATTAATACTTGCGAATTTTTTGGTTAACGACTTGACGACTTTTATTTTTTAATACCCATTACTAGGAAATCAGTAATTAGTAACCGGTTTCGGTTGTTTAAGCAAGTAACCGAATTAGTTCTTACTGTGTTAATATAAGCAAATTTAAAATTCAGTTATTCTATTGTAATTTTTTTTAGTTAATTGATTTTTTTTCTAAAATAATATGTGCATTCTATTATGACTCCTGAAATGCAATTCGGTAACCGGTTACCTTTCGGTTAATTTTAATTTCGGCCAAAATAATTGGTCAAGAGAGTAACCGATTTCGGTTAAAATAATTTAGAATAATTGACGGTTATTTTACTGAATTTTAATTGTTAACCGATTACATGAAATCTGGTAACCGGTTACCTTTCAATTAATTTTAATTCTGGTTGAAAGATTTGATTTTGATATAATAGTCCATTATTCGTTCCGTTAATGTTTTTTGTCGTGACGAACGTTAGGTTTTCTTTTATGAAAGTCAGTTTTTGAGTAGTTCAGTAGTAACTGGTTTCGGTTAAGACTTTTTTTTAGTAAGAAACTTGTTATCGGTTAGTGATTTTTTTAAGTAATGTGTGTTTAGGTTAGTTTGGCTGATTTTCAGTGTTGTAATTAAATTTTGTAACCGGTTTCGGTTAAGGTATTAATCAACCGATTTCGGTTAAGGCTTATTCTTTTACGAAACGGTGTTAAAATCAAATTGTTTAAGCAGTTAGTAACCAAATACTAGTTATTATTGCTTTAGTCTCACCGGGACACTTAAAATTAACCGATTTCGGTTAACCGGTTATGAATTTTTTTAGGTTATTTTTTTAATGTATTATTGTAAAAAAATATTTTCTTATGTTAGCGGTTTTTTTTGTTTCTTTGTAACCGAATTAGTTACTCGTTAACGTAACCAAAATTTTTAATTTAATCCATTTCGGTTAATCGGTTATTTTTTTTTAGAAAAGTAGTGATTTTTTAAGTAATTTGTGTTTAGGTTAGTGTTGTAATTGAATTTTGTAACCTTTGAACTTTTGAATTTAAAATTAACCGATTTCGGTTAACCGGTTATGAATTTTTTTAGGTTAATGAGTTTCAATGGATTTTTATTTTAGTACAAATTGGACATAGTATTTGAGAAGGAGAGATGTATTTTGGAAGATAATTTGCGTTATTCGGTTATTGATTTATCATGTATTTAATTAACCGGTTTCTTTGGTTAATTTATTGAATAAATCATGTGTTATTGAATCGAGTTGTTGTTGAATCATTGGGTGAAATGATGGAATTCGATTGGCTCGCGTTTCGTTTGTTTAACAAAAGAGTCGCCACGGCCTACCGAGATTCTCCTCGCGTATTTTTTTTATGAGTCAGTGAACTATCACGAAACGTGTGGTTAATTTTTGATTAATTTTATGAATGCGGAAAGGGCAACGCACACTAAATAATGAAACGTATGGTGCGTATTGATTTGAGTGCCTCTCAATCTGTGAGTGCAATAAAAATTCCTACAAGAATATCGGTCTCTCGCCGACAGGCCGTTTCACTTAACAGCGTTTTTACGTTAAAAACCTTTCGTTTTGTAATTAAGCGAGACGGTGCTCTGCGTCCGACTTTGTCGCAATAAGGGGACAACGCCGACCACAAAATATAAATTTAATGCGCGCCTGTGAACTACAACCCGCATCATCCTCTGCACTCCACTCATTCGAAAATCAATATATCCATAAATAATGCATCACATGCTCGGCCTACTTATTCTTCTACTATGTCTAGATTATGCACCGCCAACGTTGATGTTTCTGCTGCTGCTACATGCAACAGCTCGGCACGATTCCATTTTCCTCCCTTTTTTTCTCTACTTCATTAATTGGGAGGAGAATTAAGGCGAGAGAGTTGCAAGGATTTTACAACCCCTCCGTTGTAAAACGAACCTCTTTACAATTCTCTAATTTGTAGGTTCCCGTAAAGGGGGGTAGTGGATTAAAACCGCAGACGTCGTCTTCGGGTTGTGTGTTTTATCTTAGGGTTACAATCTACCTCAAAAACACAGCTGTTTCATTTCGAAAACCAACGTTTATGGTGCTAATAAAGGGGTTAATTCAATTCCGTTTTAAAAATAAGTATTTTCCCGCTTTTTTTGAGAACCGCGTTTATAACATTTCTGTTATTAACTACTATAACCGAATCGGTTAAGTGTGGTTTAGGTTCACATTTAGTCGGGAAACATTCTGCTCTAAAGTAATTATTAAAATTATACACTTGCGCTGACGAAACAAACATTAACCGATCGGTTAAGGTTAGGATTTTATCTAAAATTAACCTGTTAGTACGTCGAAAATTGTAACCGAATCGTTCAAAAACTATTGTTACCTGCAGCTTTATTAATTTAGCTGATAATGACGCTTAAATTATGGTGTAACCGAATCGGTTACTATGCAAATTTTCTTCGCGATAGAGTAACCGAATCGGCTAAGTGTGGTTTGTGTTTAAATTTAATGAGGGCACATTCTTCTCCAAATTAATTATTAAAATTGTACATTTGCGCTGACGAAACAGATATTAACCGATCGGTTAAGAATAGATAAGTAACCGGTTAGTACTGCGAAATTTTGAAAACTGTAACCGAATCGTTCTAAAACTATTGTTACCTGAGGCTTTAGAAATTAGATGATAATAATGTTCAAATTATAGTGGAACCGAATGCAAATTTTCTTCGTTATAGAGTAACCGAATCGGTAAAGTGTGGTTTGTGTTTAAATTTAATGAGAGCACATTCTTCTCCAAATTAATTATTAAAATTGTACATTTGCGCTGACGAAACACATATTAACCGATCGGTTAAGAATAGATAAGTAACCGGTTAGTACTGCGAAATTTCGAAAACTGTAACCGAATCGTTCTAAAACTATTGTTACCTGAGGCTTTAGTATTTAGATGATAATAATGCTCAAATTATAGTGTAACCGAATGCAAATTTTCTTCGTTATAGAGTAACCGAATCGGTAAAGTGTGGTTTGTATTTAAATTTAATGAGGGCACATTCTTCTCCAAATTAATTATTAAAATTGTACATTTGCGCTGACGAAACACATATTAACCGATCGGTTAAGAATAGATAAGTAACCGGTTAGTACTGCGAAACTTCGAAAACTGTAACCGAATCGTTCTAAAACTATTGTTACCTGAGGCTTTAGAAATTAGATGATAATAATGTTCAAATTATAGTGGAACCGAATGCAAATTTTCTTCGTTATAGAGTAACCGAATCGGTAAAGTATGGTTTGTGTTTAAATTTAATGAGAGCACATTCTTCTCCAAATTAATTATTAAAATTGTACATTTGCGCTGACGAAACACATATTAACCGATCGGTTAAGAATAGATAAATAACCGGTTAGTACTGCGAAACTTCGAAAACTGTAACCGAATCGTTCTAAAACTATTGTTACCTAAGGCTTTAGAATTTAGATGATCATAATGCTCAAATTATAGTGTAACCGAATGCAAATTTTCTTCGTTATAGACTAACCGAATCGGTTAAGTGTGGTTTTTGTTTAAAATTAAAGAGGGCACATTTTGCTCCAAATTAATTATTAAATTGTACATTTGCGCTGACGAAACACATATTAACCGATCGGTTAAGAATAGATAAGTAACCGGTTAGTACTGCGAAATTTCGAAAACTGTAACCGAATCGTTCTAAAACTATTGTTACCTGAGGCTTTAGTATTTAGATGATAATAATACTCAAATTATAGTGTAACCGAATGCAAATTTTCTTTGTTATAGAGTAACCGAATCGGCTAAGTGTGGTTTTTGTTTAAATTTAAAGAGGAAACATTTGCGCTGACTAAACAAATATTAACCGATCGGTTAAGGTTAGTTGTTTATCTAAAAATAACCGGTTAGTACATCGAACGTAGAAAACTGTAACCGAATTGTTCAAAAACTATTATTAGCTGCAGCTTTAAAATTTTAGATGATAATAACCCCCGATTATGGTTTAACCGAACCGGTTACCATATTATAGAGTAACTGATTCAAGTATTTGGTAATAATGACATCACAATTGCCGTCAGTTTATTTTAAAGTTCGGAATCTAGAATACTAGAGAATTGTACAGTAACCGAATCTGTTAATTTTAAGTTTGTTAATCGCTTACCCCACTCATACTTTTTGTCTTGATCTTGTCTCGTAAAATCGATTTTATTCCAAAACAAGAAACCGATTTGGTTACGGCACTAGTTTCTGCATCTATGTTGGCCCAAGCGCTAATGTTTCGATGTGACACTTTTATAAAATCGTTCGGTTTTATAGATTTATCACTGTAACCGAATCGGTTAATCTTAAATATATTGTAACAGGATTTCAATTTCTGGTGTTGGTTATTCGGTTCTCAATTCTTGAGAATCAATGTGGTTACAGTTTTTGGACGTAACCGAATCGGTTACTACTAATGTTTTAAGATCTCTAGTCCGAACTTTGTTATTTTTCCTGCTGTTTTATTTTAAATGTTCTGTAGATATTCGGTAATCGAACCGGTTGCTAAAATTTTGTAATAACCGAATTGGTTACGACTGTTGTTTTTCCGTTTTTAACGTTTTATTTGTAAATAAACTTAATCAATTTCGCGTTAGTTTTGATCACGCTTTATGGATTCTACTGGAACACAGCAATGAACCGGTTACTACAATTATTTTTTTATTGCGTAACTGATTTGTGTTTTAGGGCCGAATCGGTTACAACCTTTTCGATTTGGAATAAAATCAATTGCGACTATTTTCCATTAGTTATTTGTGTGGTAGTTGCGAGTTGTATAATGTTTCGGCTAAAGTTTTTGGACGTAACCGAATCGGTTACTACTAATGTTTTAAGATCTCTAGTCCGAACTTAGTTATTTTTGCGGCTTTTTTATTTTAAATTTAACACGTTGTGTATGTATTCGTGAAACATCGGTAACCGAACCGGTTACTAAAATTTTGTAGTAACCGAATTGGTTACGATTGTTTTTCAGTTTTTAACGTTTTATTTTTAAATGAACTTAATTAATTTAGCATTAGTTTCGATCACGCTTTATGAATTCTACTGAAAAACGGCAAAGTACCGGTTACTATGGATAAAGTTTAATGTTTTAAGTCGATAATCCGGTTGATAAAAACTAGTTTTGTTTGTTTGGTTAAACATCCGTATAATTACGTAACCGAATCGGTTACTATTTGGCGTGTTGCTAGTTGTATAATTATTGCACTAAAGTTGTGATGTAATCATACTTTTGTCACATGTCAGAATACATGTTATGGGTTTCACCGAAACAAGTTAACAGAACCGGTTACTACGGTTAAATTATTTAAATTTTTGTCAGTTTTATTTGGCTTAACTATCGTGTCGGGACGTAACCGAGTCGGTTATTAATTAGTCCATGCTTGTCGTATCGGTTAACCGAATTGATTACCATGATAAATATACAGTCAAGCATTGGTAACCGAATCGGTTAGTACTGTGATTAATATAAAGTAGGCTTTTTAATTATCAAATAAAATTGTCATTTGTTAAGCGAACGGTAGATTTTATGTTGATTAAGTTTTGCCGAATGATTGTATCGCAACGTAACCGAATCGGTTATTAATTAAAGGTGTGCCAGTTGCACTGTCTAACGCGAACTTAATTTTACATTTGATCAAGTTTGTGTAGAGTTCGTTGTAACATCCATAACCGAACCGGTTACTAATCAGCGAGTCGCATTTTGTTAATGTAACCGAATTGGTTTTACATTTCGGTCAAACTTCGGTAACCGTATCGGTTAAGGTACTTACAAGTTTACCTGTTTTATTTCCAATAAAAGTAATTACGAGTGATTGAAATGAATTTTCTTTTTCAAGCTGTAGTAGTGCTGCGGTACTTTGATGTAACCGAATCGGTTACTACTGTGGTTAATATAAGAAATCGTTTAGTTCTGTGGGGATGCTTTACATTTTAAATAGAATTGATTGTGATTGTTTGAATTAACGATACATTTTACATCGGTTAAGTTTGCGCGAATGACGTAACCGAATATGTTACTAATTACTGAGTCTCTGAATTCTTTCCACGAACATAATCTTAGCTTTGACTACATTGGTATCGTGACGTAACCGAATCGGTTACTAATTCCGGACTACAGTTTTGGTGTAACCAAATTGATTTATCTAACGCGAACTTAATTTTACATTAGAATAGATCTGTGTACATTTTGGTTAAAGTTTGGTAACCGAATCGGTTAAGGTACTATGACTATGAATTTGCTTGTTTTATCTCAAAGAAAAGTAACGGCGACTGATTGAAATGAAGCGTTTTTGTGCAAAGTTCGAGTTGTATGATTGTAGTAGTGCTGAAGTTCTTTGATGTAACCGAATCGGTTACTAATGCGGTTAATGTAAGAAATCTGTTAGTACTGTGATTAATATAAGGGGGCGCTTTACATTTTAAATAGAACTGATTGTGATTGCTTGAATTAAAAATACATTTTAGGTCGGTTAAGTTTCGACGAATGACGTAACCGAATCGGTTACTAAATATTGAGTCGCACGTTTTATGGTTGGCCGAATTGTTTAGAATTTCTAACGCGAACATAATGTTACGTTAGAACAGATCTGTGTACACTTCGGTTAAACTTTGGTAACCGAATCGGTTAGGGTGCTATGACTATGAATATGCTTGTTTTGTCTCAAAGAAAAGTAACGGCGACTGATTGAAATGACGTGTTTTTGTTCAAAGTTCGAGTTGTATGATTGCAGTAGTGCTGAAGTTCTTTGATATAACCGAATCGGTTACTAATGCGGTTAATGTAAGAAATCTGTTAGTACTGTGATTAATATAAGGGGGCGCTTTACGTTTTAAATAGAACTGATTATGATTGATTGAATTAAAAATACATTTTACGTCGGTTAAGTTTCGACGAATGACGTAATCGAATCGGTTACTACTACGATTAATGTAAGAAATCGGTTAGTACTGTGATTAATATAAGGGGGCGGTTTACATTTTAAATAGAACTGATTGTGATTGCTTGAATTAAAAATACATTTTACGTCGGTTAAGTTTCGACGAATGACGTAACCGAATCGGTTACTAAATATTGAGTCGCACGTTTTATGGTTGGCCGAATGTGTTTAGAATTTCTAACGCGTACATAATGTTACGTTAGAACAGATCTGTGTACACTTCGGTTAAACTTTGGTAACCGAATCGGTTAAACTTCGGTAACCGAATCGGTTAGGGTACTATGACTATGAATATGCTTGTTTTGTCTCAAAGAAAAGTAACGGCGACTGATTGAAATGACGTGTTTTTGTTCAAAGTTCGAGTTGTATGATTGCAGTAGTGCTGAAGTTCTTTGATATAACCGAATCGGTTACTACTGCGGGTAATGTAAGAAATCGATTTGTACTGTGATTAATATAAGAGGGCGCTTTACATTTTAAATAGAACTGATTATGATTGATTGAATTAAAAATACATTTTACGTCGGTTAAGTTTCGACGAATGACGTAATCGAATCGGTTACTACTACGATTAATGTAAGAAATCGGTTAGTACTGTGATTAATATAAGGGGCGGTTTACATTTTAAATAGAACTGATTGTGATTGCTTGAATTAAAAATACATTTTACGTCGGTTAAGTTTCGACGAATGACGTAACCGAATCGGTTACTAACTATTGAGTCGCACGTTTTATGGTTGTTGGCCGAATTGTTTACGCAGTTGTTTAGAATTTCTAACGCCAACATAATTTTACGTTAGAACAGATCTGTGTACATTTCGGTTAAACTTCGGTAACCGAATCGGTTAGGGTACTATGACTATGAATTTGCTTGTTTTATCTCAAGGAAAAGTAACGGCGACTGATTGAAAGGAAGTGTTTTTGTTCAAAGTTCGAGTTGTGTGATTGCAGTAGTGCTGAAGTTCTTTGATGTAATTGAATCGGTTACTACTGCGGTTAATGTAAGAAATCGGTTAGTACTGTGAATAATATAAGGGGGCACTTTACATTTCAAATAGAACTGATTGTGATTGATTGAATTAAAAAACATTTTACGTCGGTTAAGTTTCGACGAATGACGTAACCGAATCGGTTACTAACTATTGAGTCGCACGTTTTATAGTTGTTGGCCGAATTGTTTACACAGTTGTTTAGAATGTCTAACGCCAACATAATTTTACGTTAGAACAGATCTGTGTACATTTCGGTTAAACTTCGGTAACCGAATCGGTTACGGTACCATGACTATGAATTTTCTTGTTTTATCTCAAAGAAAAATAACGGCGACTGATTGAAAGGAAGTGTTTTTGTTCAAAGTTCGAGTTGTATGATTGTAGTAGTGCTGAAGTTCTTTTATGTAACCGAATCGGTTACTACTACGATTAATGTAAGAAATCGGTTAGTACTGTGATTAATATAAGGGGGCGGTTTACATTTTAAATAGAACTGATTGTGATTGCTTGAATTAAAAATACATTTTACGTCGGTTAAGTTTCGACGAATGACGTAACCGAATCGGTTACTAAATATTGAGTCGCACGTTTTATGGGTGTTGGCCGAATTGTTTACGCAGTTGTTTAGATTCTAACGCCAACATAGTTTTACGTTAGAACAGATCTGTGTACATTTCGGTTAAACTTCGGTAACCGAATCGGTTAAACTTCGGTTACTGAATTGGTTTAGGGTGCTATGATCATGAATTTGCTTGTTTTATCTCAAATAATTGCGATTAATCTTGCGAAACTTGAGTTTTGATCTAACTTAATCGGTTAGTAAGTACCGTTGTTAGTTACATAGTTTACTAATTACCATTTCGTTTTTGTTTTCATAGCCTTCTCAGTATCTTGCTTTACAACAGGTGCAGATTAATTACTGCGTTCCTGACAAGTTATGATAAACGCGTCGTAAACCCGGAAGAATTTCTAGGCCTCGCAGGATGCGTGTAAAAAGATTGGCTCAAATCCAATTTGTCTTTGATTCGAAGCCAATCTTTTAACTCTCGACTTCACACCCCAAGTTTATCAAAGTCCATCGTAAAAGTTATCGAAGACACAACATTTGTTGGACGAGCTCCTTGTTAACGTTTTTCTCTTTTTTTTTCTGTTAACTTTCGTTTTATCGCCGTACCGCGGCTTGTACTTCAAGTTGTCCCCTACCCTTGGAAAATGCGAGTGACGCGTATTCGCACGTTGACGGTCTAACGTAAATGCTCGCCTACTTAATTAACGACGCTATTGTTTTTGACGAGCGTGCACGGCCGACTGAGGTGCAATTCTAAAGCCCCGCCTCGGTGCGCTTCCGGTGGCGTATGTGCGGTTAATTACGTAAACCGGCGCACGGTGTGAACGTTGCTTGTGACACGAATCGTGAAACTCAAACAGCTGGGCCCTACGCCCAAATGTCTTTGTCGTTCGCATCGTCCGTCTCTCTCTAAGCTCTCCTAGAGCAACGAAATGTCTCGATGACGAGTGTTTGTGTGTTCTCAGCAGACGGTACGTTCATCCGTCCTCGTTCAATCCATTGTTAGCGCATCGATCTTCTTCGTCGTTAACAAGCAACCGGTTTTTAATATGTTCAATGCGAAGAAGAAAGTCGACCGTGTTTTATGATTACAATTGCTGCTGGTGCTGCTGCCGCCTGCCGCCGATCACGTGTTTACGACCAACTCCAGAAGTTAGATTTTCAGTGACGTTTGCTACCGGTTTGCGGAAGACCTTGACGGCCAGCGGGGCTTCCGATATTTACATTTTAATCGTACGCGATTAATCTTTTTTTTTTTTAAGAAAAGACCGGTCCCAATATCGATCCTTGCGGAATTCCCAATCGAAGACCACCCATTAATTTTATTAGTATTTAATCGTAGTGGGCGTTGTTTTTATTAATGTTGTTTTGTCAAAAGACGCGCGAAATTCAATTGAGTGTCTTCGCGTCACGGCCAACTTACGGATTTCGATTTTCCGCATCAAAAACGTCGATAACAGGACGACGAAGTAGGCGATGTTAATGCGAAACAATCGCAAGCTACTTGATACCCGAATAAAACGGGCGCAGCTGACTCGATTTCCGTAGAATCTCTTTGCGAAGGTCAATTGAGATTGTTTTGTTTGAATTTTACAACCTCATTTCTTTCCTGTGAAAAATAATTAACACTCACCGGCCTACTTAGTTTCGCATTTTATTTTTCTTAAATGCCTTCCAGATGCGAATCATCACGGTGCCGTCTGCAACAAAGTAGGGGAGGAAAATGTTAAACAAAATCACAGCCAACTAGAATTTTTCATCTCATATCACTTTAAGTGAAGCAGGCCGTGCAAACATGAGGCAATCGATTTCCACGGCCTGCTTAATTTCTGTAATAACGGATTAGAATTAGGCTATTTTGTGCAACCGAAACGGTGAGGTACATCAACTCACCCTGTTGCATAAACTCTAATGCATTAGGAGTTAATCCTACCCCCTCTGAAGGATTGAATATATTTTCGAAAGTTTACGAAAATTTTTAAACTTCATCAAGTAGGCCTTGATGTAACTTTTCATAATCAATCGATTCGAATTTCAGTTTTTGTTCATTTTATTTTGCTTATACGTGGAATAACGACTGGGGTGTGGTTATTTCTAATTCCGGGGACTTTAAAAATCAATCAAAGTAGGCTGATGCGATATTGTGTTAATGTTGTGTGCAAAACCGTCACTTAAAATCCACGGCCAACTTAATTTTATTAGAAGCGAAAAATAATCGTATTCCTTTTCTATTGTATAAACTAACGACAATAAAAGTACGTTTTGTTGTAAGTAGAAAACAATGGGACATCGTAATAAAGTAGGCTGTGGTTATTAGTTAACTGATGTCGAAGGGGTTATTTGAGGTTAGTGGACATTCAATCAGTTTTCTTTATAAATACTGATAAAGAAACCGTTACTTACAGCCTACTAAATAATTTGATCAAAAGTTTGCCGTGACGACTCACCTTCGTTTAAATTTTGAGAAATTCGGCGAATTCGAAACGTTGACGACAATCAAGTAATACACTGTGCTGTCAAAATTCGATCAAAGTAGACTGCGATTTGAGTTATCAATAGAATTAACCGTTACTCACGGCCTACTAAATGTCAAATTATTGTGGTTGGATTTATAGATCTACGCCAACTTGATTTTATTCGAAAAAACGAACGACTGTAATAAGGTAACCGTTATTCACAGCCCACTAAAAATTATTAATGAAATTACTTTTTTTTTTGTATTTTAAAAAACCAAATCAAGTGTGCTATGGCATTGGGCTACTAATGCAATTGTAACAAAAAAAATTTATATACGTATCTAGTAGGCGGTGATACTACGAAACAATTGATTACGTTAATCTGACAGTTGCGGTTCGAAAAGCGTTGCGGAAAAATGTGAAATTTCTTATCAGTTGGCTGTGTTAATGACAGTTGAACTCTTCCGGTAAGTGTATGACCAGAAACAAAAAAAAATGGCGGTGGTTATTTATCGGTTGTTTTAATCAGTTGATTTATTTTAAATCATACCAGTTTTGTTTTTTGATTTTTAAAAATCAAATCAGGTGTGCTGTGATGACATTTTTTAAAGGTTAAACCAACTGGTTAAATCGAAATACTGACAAACTTTCGACTAAATTAAGATAAGAATTCTGCTCAAGGTCGAGAGGCAGTCAAAGCATTCGCTCGCGAAAATGGAAACTTATTCAATAGCCTACTATGTCATGAGAATGGTATTTTTCATAGAGGTACTCTTCGAACTCGGTTGAGTTAAGTCAAGTCGAGTAAGAACTCGGTGTATTTTTTGTATTGGGGTTGATCAAGTAGGCTTCATAGCCTACTATAGTAGATATTTAGTATTCGAACTCAGTTGAATTTAAGCCAACTCGATTTCATTGCAAATTGAGGAGTAACTCGGTCATGTTTTGTGGCGTTGATCAAGTAGGCCCCTAAAGCCTACTAAAATAACTCATACATTTTTTATAGCCTACTTGATTACACCATGGATGTCATATAAAAACGATATTTGTCATAGAGTTAGTATTCGAACTCGATTTAATTGAAGCCAACTTGATTTTATTTTAAGGACTAACTCGATCATGTGTTTGTTACGTCGATCAAGTTGGTTTCATAGCCTTACGTGATAACGTTCATAGCCTACTATGTTATGAAAATGGTATTTCTCATAGAGTTACTATTCGAACTCAGTTGAATTTAAGCCAACTTGATTTTATGGCAAAATGAATAGTAATGATTAGTTGACAATTTCTAAAGCTTACTAAAATGATCAAGAAAAATGTTTTTTGATCGTGCTGATCAGTTGATCCCAAGCCATTTCGATTTTTTTGAGAATTAGCTCGTTCTTTTTTTATAGCCTACTTGATTACACCAACTGTCATTCATATAGCCTACTATAATAAATGTCATAAAAACGGTATTTGTCATACAGTTACTATTCGAACTCGGTTGAATTGAAGCCGACTTGCGGATTAAGGAGTAACTCGACCATGTGTTTGTTGCGTTAGTAACTATTCATAGCCTACTATAATAGATGTTATGAAAATGGTATTTCTCATAGAGTTACTATTCGAACTAAGTTGAATTGATGACACCTTGAATTATACTTAATTCGGTCATGTGTTTGTTGCGTCGATCAAGTAGGCTTTATAAAGCCTACTAAAATTATCAAAGAAATTATTTTTTGATCGCGTTGGTAAGTTGATCTTATGCTAGCTTGATTTTATTGGAGGAATAACTCTTACATTTTTTCTTGCGTAGATCAAGTAGGCTCCGTAGCCTAAATGATTACGTAACCAACTGTTATTCAAAGTCTACTATAATAGATGTAATGAAAACGGCATTTTTCATGGAGTTACGCCGATCTGAAGCCAATTCCATTTTATTGGAGGAACAACTTGTTGCGTCAATTAAGTAGGCTTCATAGCCTACCTGATTTCGTAAGCAACTGTTGTAATAGATGTCATGAAAACGGTATTTCCATTGAGTTACAGTTGAATTGAAGCCAACTCGATTTGATTGCGAATTGAGGAGTAACTCGGCCATATGTGTTTATTGCGTCGATCAAGTAGGCTATTAAAATTGCAAAGAAAATATTTTTTGATCGCTTTATGCGTTGACGCGTATCAATCGATTTTAAGGCAGCTCGATTTCATTGGAGGGAGGAATAACTCAAATACATTTTATGTTGCGTTCATAGCGTACGTGATTACGTAAGCTACTGTTATTGATAGTCTAGTAGGCTTCATAGAGCCTACTAAAATTATAAAAAAATATTTTGATTGAGTTGATCAGTAGGTCTTAAGCCATTTCGATTTTATTGGAAGAATAAATAACTCGTGCATTTTTGTTCAAGTAGACTTTATAGCTTACTTGATTACGTAACCAACTGTTAGTCAGTCATAGCCTACTATAATGGATTTTATGAAACAGTACTTTCGAACTCAGTTGGAATTTAATTCAACTCGATTTTGTTGCGGATTGAGGAGTAACTCGGCTATATGTGTTTATTGCGTTGATCAAGTAGGCTTAATAGAGTCTATTAAAATTGCAAAAAAAAATTTTTAATCACTTTTAAGCCAGCTTAACTCATATAGAGTTACGTTTTAAGTCAGTTGAATTGCAGATTCAGGAGTAACTCGACCATGTGTTTGTTGCGTTGATCAAGTAGGCTTCATGAAGCCTACTACAATTATCAAAAAAAAAATATTTTTTGAATCCGTTTATCCATTGGCGCCGATCAATCGATTTTAAGCCAGCTCGATATTCATTGGAGGGAGGAATAACTCATATCATTTTAAGTTGCGTCAATCAAGTAGCCTTCATAGCCTACGTGATTACCTAAGCTACTGTTATTGATAGTCTACTATAATACATGAATTTTTTCAACTTAGTTGAATTGCATATTCAGGAGTAACTCGACCATGTGTTTGTTGCGTTGATCAAGTAGGCTTCATGGAGCCTACTACAATTATCAAAAAAAAAATATTTTTTGAATCCGTTTATCCATTGGCGCCGATCAATCGATTTTAAGCCAGCTCGATATTCATTGGAGGGAGGAATAACTCATATCATTTAAGTTGCGTCAATCAAGTAGCCTTCATAGCCTACGTGATTACGTAAGCTACTGTTATTGATAGTCTACTATAATACATGAATTTTTTCAACTTAGTTGAATTGCATATTCAGGAGTAACTCGACCATGTGTTTGTTGCGTTGATCAAGTAGGCTTCATGAAGCCTACTACAATTATCAAAAAAATATTTTTGAATCCGTTTATCCATTGGCGCCGATCAATCGATTTTAAGCCAGCTCGATATTCATTGGAGGGAGGAATAACTCATATCATTTAAGTTGCGTCAATCAAGTAGCCTTCATAGCCTACGTGATTACGTAAGCTACTGTTATTGATAGTCTACTATAATACATGAATTTTTTCAACTTAGTTGAATTGCATATTCAGGAGTAACTCGACCATGTGTTTGTTGCGTTGATCAAGTAGGCTTCATGGAGCCTACTACAATTATCAAAAAAAAAATATTTTTTGAATCCGTTTATCCATTGGCGCCGATCAATCGATTTTAAGCCAGCTCGATATTCATTGGAGGGAGGAATAACTCATATCATTTAAGTTGCGTCAATCAAGTAGCCTTCATAGCCTACGTGATTACGTAAGCTACTGTTATTGATAGTCTACTATAATACATGAATTTTTTCAACTTAGTTGAATTGCATATTCAGGAGTAACTCGACCATGTGTTTGTTGCGTTGATCAAGTAGCTTCATGAAGCCTACTACAATTATCAAAAAATATTTTTTGAATCCGTTTATCCATTGGCGCCGATCAATCGATTTTAAGCCAGCTCGATATTCATTGGAGGGAGGAATAACTCATATCATTTAAGTTGCGTCAATCAAGTAGCCTTCATAGCCTACGTGATTACGTAAGCTACTGTTATTGATAGTCTACTATAATACATGAATTTTTTCAACTTAGTTGAATTGCATATTCAGGAGTAACTCGACCATGTGTTTGTTGCGTTGATCAAGTAGGCTTCATGGAGCCTACTACAATTATCTTTTGATCGCATTGATCAGTAGGTCTTAAGCCATTTCGAATTTATTGGAGCAATAAATAACTCGTTCTCTTTTTAATCAAGGAGACTGCATAGCCTACTTGATTACGTAACCAACTGTTAGTCAGTTATAGCCTACTATAATAGATTTTATGAAAACGGTACTTTCGAACTCAGTTGAATTTAATTCAACCCGATTTTGTAGCGGATTAAGGAGTAAGTCGGCTATATGTGGTTATTGTTGATCAAGTAGGCTTTATAAAGCCTATTAAAATTGTCAAAGAATTTATCTTTTGATCGGGTTTATCCGTTGACGTCGATCAATCGAGTTTAAGGCAGCTCGATTTCATTGGAGAGAGGAATAACTCAAATACATTTTATGCTGCGTCGATCAAGTAGCCTTCATAGCCTACGTGATTACGTGAGCTACTGTTATTGATAGTCTATAATACATGCATTTTTCATAGAGTTACGTTTTCAACTTAGTTGAATTGCAAATTCAGGAGTAACTCGACTATGTGTTGGTTGCGTCGATTAAGTAGGCTTCATAGAGCCTACGAAAATTATCAAAACAATTTTTTTTGATCGAGTTGATCAGTAGGTCTTAAGCCATTTCGATTTTCTTGGAAGAATAAATAACTCGTGCTCTTTTTTGTTTAAGTAGACTGCATAGCCTACTTGATTACGTAACCAACTCTTAGTCAGTCATAGCCTACTATAATAGATTTAATGAAAACGGTACTTTCGTACTCAGTTGGATATAATCCCACTCGATTTTATTGCGGATTGAGGAGTAACTTGGCTATATGTGTTTATTGCGTTGATCAAGTAGGCCAATTAAAATTGCAAAGAAAACATTTTTTGATCGCGTTGATCAGTAGGTCTTAAGCTATTTGCATTTTATTGGAAGAATAAATAACTCGTGCTATTTTTTGTTCAAGTAGACTGCATAGCCTACTTGATTACGTAACCAACTGTTAGTTATAGCCTACTATAATAGATTTCATGAAAACGGTACTTTCGAACGACGAGTACCTCGCCAATATGTGTTTGTTGCGTATATAATCAACTGTTAATTACAGTCTTCTAGGGTTACTTTCCAACTCCAACTTTTATTGGAGAACGACTCGTAGATCAAGTAGGCTTCTTAGAAACTGTTATAATAGATGTCATGAAAACTGTCTTTTTCATTGAGTTACTCAAGAGAATTCAAACCAACTCGATTTTATTCCAATTGAGGATTAACTCTTCATTGGTTTGTTTCGTTGATCAAGTAGGCTTCATAGCCTACTTGATTACGTATGCAACTGTTATTTATAGTCTACTAGTGTTACTCTTCCAGCTCAGTTAAGTTTAAACTATTGGAGAACAACTCGTACATTTTTAGTTACCTCGATCAAGTAGGCTTCATAGCCTACGTGATTATATAACTGTTATCGCCATGAAAACATTGAGTTACTCATCAGATTTCAAGCCGACTTTATTTTATTGCAAATTGAGGAGTAACTATAGGCTATGTGTTTGTTCCGTTGATCAAGTAGGCTTCTAAATCAAAAAAATAATCCGAGAAATTATTTTTGTTTGCTTTCATCAGTTCGCTTAAGTCCATTCGATTTTATTGGATTTATTTTATTTATAACTCGTGCATTTTTATTGAGACGGTCATAGCCTACGTGATTACGTACGCAACTGTTATTCATAGCCTACTGTAGTAGACTTCGTTGAATTTCAGCCAACTCGATTCTGTTAAAAATTAAGTAACTCTTGGACTATGTGTTTGTTGCTTCGATCAAGTAATCATGGCCTACCCGATTTTTTTAGATAATCAGATCATAATTTAATTTCACCGCCTACTAAAATTAGTAAAGCGTATTTTTGGTCTGTATAAAAACAACTAAGTAGGCTGTGCGGTATTATACTTTCTCGGATAAATACTAAAAATGTAAACGTTCTTCGCAATCATAGGCCGCTAAATTTTGTGGTTAAGTTACCTAATCGAAGTAGGCTATGAAGAGATTGTATACGTGTACGTTACACTCTAACTGCTTCAATTCAGAAAATGGTAAATTAAGACGAAGTGCGTCTTTTTTTGTCAAAACATTTATCTTTTTTCAAATAATCACAGCCTGCTTCTTTTTATTTTATAATGCATTCGACGTTAAAACAACATAACCTACTAACAAGTACAATTAGTTTTCGATCTTCTATAAACATTCTTAATGAGTTGGCTGTGCGAATAGTATAAATAAAGTGACAGTTGAACTTAAGCCAACTAGACTTTTATTGGAAATTGAAGAATAAAATGTTTCGAATCGAGGTAGGCTTTTTTAAAATTTAAGGGTTTCATGGCACACTTAGTTATTTTATTTATTAGGACGTAACAGGCAACTCACCTACTTGATTTATGTAAGTAATAAAGTGGGAGGAGTTAACGTAAATGCGGAACTAGTTCTCGACTGTCATTAAAATTAGCGGCGTCGCTGTGATTGAAATTTTTAATTTGCAATTATTTACGTTTTAAAGTACGCCGCGAGCACGCGATGACGCAAATGTCATCAATTCATTGTTTTGTTTTTTTTTATGTGCCGTTTTAGCCACGCCTATACGTCACTGAATTTTCGTTCACCTACTGTATCGTAATTAGTTAGTAAATAATATTTTGTCGTTTTCTTTTGCAGCGACGACTCGACCCCCGGAGCGATCCTAATTCCCCAACTCGGAGACAAAGAGGTCGATAATAATAATAAGGGTTGCGACGAGGAAAATGCGGCGATCAAAAGGTTCTTGCAGTGTCCCGGAATGTGTCGCATAGAAGTCTTGAAAAAATTCATTCGCAACAAGTACAACGTCGACACCAATCAGTATTACGTAAGCAAAACAAAAGAGTTATTGTTTTTCACGGCCGCCTTTCTCTTTTTTTCCCGACAGATCGATATTCTATACAAGAGGGTGCCTCTACCTGATCACTACACCCTAATCGACATCGCTTACATCTATTCGTGGAAAAGGGTAAGTTTTCACGTCCGAAAATTAGCTGAAAAAATTCCACCCCCACCCCTCGCTTGCAGAACGAACCGATGAAGTTTTTCTTCAAAATCACCGACGTGAAGTTGGTCACCGACTCTTTCGATTACTTGATTCAGCCGCAGATAAAGAAAGAAATTAAAGTAGAGGAAGAAAAGAAATCGAATGGAGTGGGCGGCGAGTACACGAACATCACTTTAGATCGCAGCAGCAACGTCGAAATAATCACGAAAATCCAGAAGGTCTCTAACAAGAATGGTCTGCAAATCGGGATTAAGATAACTAAGCAGACGGTGAAAAAACCGCCCCCGGTGGCGAAGCCGGATCCTGAAGTTCCCGCTCCCGACGTTGATCAAGAAAAGTCTCAGTTCCTCAAGTCGTTTCAGCTGCAGGCGAAGAAATCGCCTGCTGCGCCGCCTCCTTCGCTTCCAAAAAAACCGATTGTAATCACCGCTCCCAAGAGGAAAAATTCCATTTCTAAGGCCGATAAGCCAAAGAGGGTTAAGAAATCCTCACCTAGCTTAACGAACCCCACTGTTCAGCAGATGGTTACGAATGTGAATCAAAACGGGCCCAACCTCTCGAAAATCGTCGAAGGCAACAACGATCTCCAAGCCCTCCTCTTCGATAGCTACAAAATCAACATCCCCTCCTCGCTCTCAGTTACGGTCAAAAACGAAAAAGACGACGCCGCCTTGACCTTTCAAAAACCAGTGCAGAACTACATCGAGATTTTAAAAATACCGGATGCCCAAAAGGAGTCGAAACCGAAAGAGGAGGCGAAAGTCGAAGACGCGCCTCAAACCCCTCCACCCCCGTCCAAAGTCAATCTCCCGCCTTCGAGTTTTGCAAAATTAAACCCGCGCACCCCCCAAACCTTCCAAAAAATGTTCGAGGAGGCGATACGAAAACCCGAGTTTACCAGTAAATTCCAAACGGTTCCTATAATCAAAGATGGCGCGAAACCAACTTTAGAAAACAAACGCAACATTTTGGAAATCGCCACCAAGCTGTACAAAAAAACGAAACTCGAACAGGAGAAGAAGGAGAAAATCGGCGGCGCCAAGAAAAAGGTTTCGGAACGTCCACTAAAAGACTTCAACAGTTACATATCGTCAAAACCACCGGTGGCCCCACCTCCTACTCCGACGACAACTCAAACCGTCACAACTCTTCACTCCCCATCTTTAGGCCTCAACTACACCGTCTCCGTAGCCCAAACAGCTAAACCCAAAATATCTCCAAAGTTAGAAACCGAAATTCCTTCATCCTCGAACACTAAATCCCCTCCAATAAAACCGCCCCTTACATCGCCACCAAAAAAAGACTCGACATCTGCTGGTTCAAAACTGAACGTTAATATAGTCTCCAGCACGGCCGGCGGCGAAAATCAACCGTTGAGTCCGAATAAGCTCCTCGAAAAGTACAACATACAAAATTTGGCCCAGCTCTCGGCCAACTTTAATTTTCCACAAAATCTTTTGAATTCGACCAATCATCAGCTTGCCGCGTTACAGCAGGCCATGATCTATCGGCATTTCGAAATGCAAAATCATCAAAATTGGCTGAACATGAATCAGAGTCCGCTGATGCAGTACGAAAAATACCTAAAAAGTTTTTCGAAGTCATAGCCTACTTTTCGAATTTTTATTTATCTTTTCTATATATATATACAAAGCGACTGATTGTTCCTCGATTTACGTTGTTGGGCGACCCTTGTTTTTTTGTTGAATTTTTCTAAAAACGAAGCGGTTGGACATTGCGTTGTTGTTAATTTACTTAAATTATTTTGTTTTTCTTTTTTAAATAATTGTAATAAATGATTAGAGTAAGTTTACTAATGTAATATATTTTTCATTTTTAAATAAAAAATATAAGTACAAAGTAATCGACGTGTTTGATGTGAAGTTTGGCAACAGTGCTACGGTAAGTCGAAAATGGCAACAGTGGATTCTCAATCAAAACAATTTAAATGTAGCAACTTTTTACCGCCATTTTGAAAAAAAAAACGCATAATTTAAAAACTTTGGCAACACTGTTTTTTACAAGGCAACTTGAAAACACAAAGTAATCGAAGTGTTTGATATGAAATTTGGCAACAGTGCTTTGGTAAGTCGAAAATGGCAACAGTGGATTTTCAATCGAACAGTTTAAATGTGCCAACGTTACCGACATTTTGAAACAAAAACGCAAAATTTAAAACCTTTGGCAACACCGGTTTCCGCCATTTTGAAAAAAAAAGTTTATCTCCATTACGATGTCCAAAATTTGGCAACTCGGTTTTTTAGAAAGTAACTTGAAAACACAAAGTAATCGATGTGTTTGATATTAAGTTTGGCAACAGTGCTGCGGTAAATCGTAAATGGCAACAGTTGATTTTCAATAAAACCGTTTAAATATGGCAATGTTACCGCTATTTTAAAAAAAATTGGATAATTTAAAACCTTTGGCAACACTGGTTTCCACCATTTTGAAAAAACAAAGTTTATCTCTATTACGATGTCCAAAATTTGGCAACTCTGTTTTTTAGAAGGTAACTTGAAAATACAAAGTAATCTATGTATTTGATATTAAGTTTGGCAACAGTGCTGCGTTAAGTCGAAAATGGCAACAGTTGATTTTCAATCAATCAGTTTAAATGTAGCAACGTTACCACCATTTTGAAAAAAAAAACGCAAAATTTAAAACTCTTGGCAACACTGTTTTCTACAAGGTAACTTGAAAACACAAAGTAATCGACTTGTTGGATATGAAGTTTGACATCACTGCTACGGTAAGTCGAAAATGGCAACAGTGGATTGTCAATCAAACAGTTTAAATGTGCCAACGTTACCGCCATTATGAAAAAAACCTTTGGCATCCACCATTTTGAAATAAAATTACGATATCAAAAATTTGGCAACACTGTTTTTTAGAAGGTAACAAACTAATTGACGTGTTTGATATGAAGTTTGGCAACGGTGCTATGGTAAGTGGAAAATCAATCAAACAGTTTCAATGTAACAACGTTACCACCATTTTGAAAAAAATCACAAAATTTAAAACTTTTGGCAACACTGTTTTTTACAAGGTAACTTGAAAACACAAAGTAATCGACGTATTTGATATGAAGTTTGGCAACAGTGCAACGGTAAGTCGAAATTGGCAACACCGTCAATAGTGAAACATCTATTCTATTTTTTTGTCAGTTTATATAATAAAAATTGCAACATGGTATTGATTAAAAAATTGCTATTTTAGGTCATAAAGTCTCAATGGCTATCGATTTGATAACGCAGCCTTCTGAAAGCAATTAAGTAAAGCATTAGCAATGTCACAGTTGCGAAAATATTGATTTGGCAACACCGCCAATGATGGCAAAGAGTATGTAAATTTTAATTATAGAAACAGACAGGAAACGAGGTTTGTTTCTGTATATTTTAAAAACAATTTTTAACTATTTCAACAGTTTTTAATAAAGACTTGGCAACGTTGCATTAATGAAAACATTTATTTTTACGTGATACACACTGATAATGACACAAATTGTCAAAGTTGCAGTGTTGTAGAAATAATCAAATTTTTTGAAAACTACCGTATGTGTTTTGTGTACAACTTTTGGCAACACTGTTTTATTCTAACGTAAAATTAAAAATCTTTGAGATGATTTCAAAAGCTTGGCTACACTGTTTTTTAAAAACACATTCCTAGAATGCTATCAGTTTAACAACACGATCAGAAACTTGGCAACGTCGCAATTGGAAAAAAATCGCTAAAATATTGTTTAAAACATTGTTGGCAACTGTTTTTTTAAATCTCTTTCAAATCTAATTTGTATAATGACAATTTTGAAATCGTTAACGATCTGGCAACGCCGCTTTTTGTTAATTAATTCAATGCAATTATGTCTAGAATTTCACTTTGGTAACACTGTAAGTTATCAAAATTAAATGTGTACTATACTAAAAATGTGTCAGTCTTTATTTCTAACCTTGGTATTACTTGCTTGTTGCCAATTTGGCAACGCAGCTTTCTTCAAGCAGTCAAATAAAACATGAATTTGGCTACATTGCCAAATTCGCAGATTAAAGTTTTTTCCTATTACATACTGATTTAAAAAAAAATTGTTGAACACACTCGTTTGGCAACACAGCCTTTTTTTTGTACTAAAATTATTTCTAGTTCGTCAGAGTTTAAAAAACGTGGGTGAAATACTGCTACAATTCTAGACGTTTAGCAATGTCGTCGAAAAATCAATTTTAGAATAGAAAATATTGACAGAAACCACTTTGGCAACAGTGTCAATTCCAAAAAAAATCTGTACTAGGTATATTTAATTGTAAGGGGTACAAACAAATTAAAAATTTGGTAACGGTGTTTTCTGAAATTTTTTTAAAAGAAAAAAATGTAATAAACACTTGGCAACGTTGCATTGTTAAAACAAATAATCTTATTTGTAGGTTTTCTTAATTCCTATCAATTTGACAACCAAGTATTGAAAAAATTAAATATGAAATGGCACAAAATAGTGTATAGTTTTTAATTTACAAATTTGGCAACGCTGTACTGATTCCGTATTTTATTTAAAATGGAATCAAAAGTAAATTTTCGTACACTATTATGTTTGTAGACGGCAAAACTTGAAAACACTTAATTCAAGAATGCAAGCAGATTGGCAACACTGTTTATTATGACGACAATTATTCCTATTTTTAATAAAAAAAACATTACAACGTTGCATTCATAAATAAATAACAGATAACCTCACTTTTTATTTCTTTTTTAGGTGGTAAGGCCTCGGTTTTATCAAACGCTAATGGCAACCTTTCTTAAAAGAAACGAAAACAATGTTAAAATTGGCAACGTCGCATATTACATAAATTTGAAAAAAGGTTTCGTATTGTGTCAGTAATGGTCAAAACGTATTTAGTTTGGCAACATTGCCAATCATAAAAAAATAATTAATTATATAAATTTGGCAACGGTGTTTTGAATTAGTTTAAGTCAAGGCCATGGCAAGGAACTTTTTGTAACGTAAAACACTCAAGAATTCAAGCAGTTTGGCAACACTGTTTTGTAAGTGTCAAAAAGTCAATTTATTTTTAGTAAATACATTGCAACGTTGCATTCATAGATAAATAACAGACAACCTCAATTTTTATTTCTTTTTTAGGTGGTAAAGCCTCGGTTTTATTAAACGCATTAATGGCAAGTGACTTAAAACAAATGAATACAATATTATAAATTGGCAACGTCGCATATTAAAAAAAGATCAAAACAAATTCAGTTTGGCAACACTGCCAATGATAAAAAGAAATTAATTATAGAAATTTGGCAACGGTGTTTTAAATTAGTTTTAGTCAAGGGATGGGAATGGACTTTTTTTGTAACGTAGTAGTTTGGCAACACTGTTTTGCAGTTTAGGAATGTGTCAAAAATCAATTGATTTTTTGTAAATACATTGCAACGTTGCATTCATAGATAACTAACAGATTTCGTCGCATATTAAAAAAAGGTTTGGAGATGTTAAGTGAATTTCGTATTCTTACGTGTGTAAGGAATGGTCAAAACAAATTTAGTTTAGCAACACTGCCAATGATAAAACGAATTAATTATAGAAATTTGGCAACTGTGTTTTGAATAAGTTTTACTTGAGCGATAACGATGGCAAGGAAAGTTTTGAACATCTGACAAAAGTTCAGCCTATTGCGTGTCACGACGCTCTTCAGGTGTTTCCGGACTACTGCGATCTTTTCTAACAAAAGAACAGTTGCTGCATACACTTCCGAAAGTCACAACTTCCTAGATTAGATTGACTATCGATATTCGTAAATAAATTTAATTGGCGCTTCGCTCCGATGACGTATACACGCACCAATGATAACAATTTATTTTTATTAAGATCCAAGTAGTCCACGTGAATATTTCGATTTTTATAACAACAAAAAAAAATCTAATTAAAATTTCACACCGAATTTAACAAATTTTATCGAAAATTCTTCATCGTAAAAAAAGTAATTAAATTTTTTTGGGGTCTCGCGTCTCTCTTACGTTAACGTTATTTTAACGGAGAAAGTGAGATGGAACGTGTTATACGTAGATTATCTATTTATAGATTTCCGCGTCCTTTACTGGCATGATTCACTCGCAATTACATTTACGTACGAAAAAAGGCGGAAACGCCCGAACCGTATACTAAAGGATAATGACCATGCAACATTGCATTTCATTCTAATATCTGTCATCCCTTTCTTTGTCATTACGTAAGTGAATTATTTCGTCTTTGTCTTGCACACGAATTCGCCGCCGTCTTCGTTTATGCAGGAAACTGTTTCGTATTGCTTTGTAATCAGCACGATGCAATGCGTGGAGCGAAGCCCGGTTTACACAGGAACAATCGCGCTTTATATACTTCTGTATATAAGGTGCTCGATGCTCCGGTGTAAGTCGACTTTGGATATAAATGCGAAATTTACGCGGTTATTCCGGTTTATCAAAACAACGAACGCCTACTAGATTTTCTCAAAAGTAAATAAACAATCGTTGTTTTTGATTTGCGGTTGTTTAGTCGTAGTAGGCGTCTCTCGAATTTTTGCAACGCCGCTAAAAAACCACAGCCTACTTAATTTTGTTAAGTGGACCTATAGCTATTTGTAACAAACCAATCAAGATGACGTAATACTTATAATAAGCAGGACATGGCCTACTAAAGCTTTTAATTGCTGCATACGCAAAATAAAATATAAGCGCGCGCGATTAAATTCTGAAAAAATCACAACTAGGCCGCCTTTTGCTGCCCAACACTTTGACGAAAACCAAAATTTTCCATCGGCTTTAGTTTACGAAATAAAAAATAGGGCAACTGACCCAAGAATTTTCGAAACCAATGAGAAGCTATTGACGCATGGCCGCGCCCACCGACCAATCGTTGGTTCGAATGGGCGGAGCGCGGCGTGACTCACTCTACGAATTACGACCAATCGCGTCGTCCCGAAAAACAAAAGACACTGTGAAACCGGCCAGGTAACTTCGATCTACAAAAGAATCGTATAACGGTTTTTCGATGTTTTTTTCCATAAACGAGTCGCGCGTCGTCGTTGCTTGAAAATAAAATTACACGAGCGTAATTAAATTAAAAAACAAACAATTTGTTTTTGTTTTCTTTGTCACGCATGAAAATACGTAATTACACGCAATTATAGGGCGCCATCTCTCGGGTAATAGTCGCACGTGCGTGATTAACTCGGTAACGCCACCTGCTAACCAAAAAAAATCCATATTGGTTGCGTATGTAGAGGGCGCTGAACGAATTACGATAACAAAAGAAAATTTATTTTAACCAATAATAATTACATGCATGCGATTTAAACAATTAATTATTTATAACGGTTTCGGTGGCGTTACTTCTCACAATTTCGACCACCTCATCGGCACGAAAACCTCCCGTTCCGAAATAAACGACGAATATCAGCGCGAACATCGCGGGTACGACGAAACGCGACGCCGTCACAATCAAGTAGGCTTTCCTTTTCGACGACTTAACCTAAAAAACAAAATTGTTCGATGACGTCAAATCGCTTCGACCAATCAACTTACTTTTTTGCCGTTTTCCACGCACTCTTTGATCGTATCGTCGTCTTCTTTCGTCAACGCGTGAATTAAAACGGTTTCGAGCAACGAGCTTACGAGAAATCCCAAGCACATCCATGAAAAGTAGTGCATGGATGTGATGTAGGAAGTTTTGTGGTGTGATTTGAAAACGGTTACGGTGTAGGTGACTAGAATTCCTAAACTGAGGAGGAGCTTGGTGATCAGCTTTTGTTTGTTTAACCAGAATGGTAACCGTGATAAGGCGACCATCACTATGCTTGGCAGGAAGACTTGGTGGACGTAGTAATTTATGTACCGGGTGAAATAAAGGTCAACGCCTAGATAGCTGTAGCTCCCTAAATTTCGTAGATTTGCAAAAATCCACCAGAATACCTACTTACCGCTCGTGAAATGGATGGTGCCAGAATAGGTGACGGTTTTGTCGAGCTGAAAATCACGCAACGTCACCTTATCGGAGATTGTGAAAGTTGAGTACTTCTTCCACTTCATCAGAAGTGACGCAGTCGTGTATCCATCTAAACTTCATTCGAGTGACTCACTTACAATTAAAACCATCAGATACTTACATGATTCTATGCGCAAAGCGCAGTGTTGCCGGTCGAACGGAAAACGCGACAAGTCCATAGGACAACCGACAGTCACAGCCATCTTCTTACTAAACAAAACCCTTCCATCCGGATAAATTCTGATAAAAACATTGGGACGAACTGTATCGAAATCGTGCCCTTTTCGCATCCCAACGAAGAACGCGTCCGGGGTCCAGATGGCGCTGTCATCGTTAAGCGTGACGTAATCAAAATGGGCCTTCTTCGGATACGATAATCGTTCATCTTTCCACGATTGACGGAAATAAACTAACAATGTCAATTCCTGTACCACCAAACGAATCACAATGACGCATAAAGTTACCATCAACTCATACCCACCCTATCTTTTTCATTGATACCCTCAACATCTAAAACGTGCATTGACGTTTCGATGTCGATCACTTCGCCCGTGTTATTCTCGGGCGCCACGAAAACATCGTACCCGTTCTTCGGTAGAATCTGATCCAAAATATGACTTTTCAGTTGCCACACCGTCGTGCTAGAAACGCGTTCAATTGATATCAAAAAATTTATACGTAACTCACCTGGCGCATTGCGACAAGCAGGCCATGAATAGAAAACAGACAAGAGCTCGAGGCGTCATGTTGTACGAATGCGACCTAACGACGTCGCAGTTATCCTTTTAAGGCCCATTAAATTTAATTCGCTTAACGAATTCGTAAAACGGATTAGGGACTCAATTGATGATAATGATAAAATTTGTTTTTGTCGATGGCGTCACTTGCGGTCAAATAATCGAATTATCACTCATTGTGTTGATGTTCATTTAAGTTATTTCATTTCTAGAAACAATTTCTGTTCATTATTTAGAAATGGCAACAATGCAAAGTGTTTAAAACGAATACTAATTATTATATAATAGGTATTTTGCAACGTCGCATTTTTTTAACTACATATTTGTTTGCTATTTTATTTGGAAAATTATATTCGTTTGAAAAATGTTATGAGATTGTCTTGAAATTTGGTGACAATTTATTAACGACTTACGAATAATTTGGAACCATATAATTTTAAATGTGGTGATCGTCACCAGGAATTTGCCGATAAATTATAGTACAAAATTTACAAAACATAAAAATTATTTTTATTTTGGCGTATGAGTAAATTTAGGTGAATGGCAACGTCGCAACTCTTTAAATATGCGGTGGTTAAAAATTATTAACAGTATTTTAACAACTTACGAATATTTTGGAACAATAAACACAAAGATTATTCTTATATCGGCGTAAGAGCAGAATTTAGGTAAATGGCAACGTCGCAACTCGTTAAATACGCGGTTGTTTGCTGTTTAATTTGGAAAATTATGTTCCCTTAAAAATTATCGTGATATGGTCTTAAAATTTGTTAACAGTTTTTTAACGATTTACGAATAATTTGGAACTATAGTATAATTGTGATTGTATTCATATGTGATGTACATTTTCTGTAATTTGTTTATAAATACGTCCCAACACTTAGGAAACACAAAAATTATTCTTATTTTGATCTAAGAGTAGAATTAGGTAATTTGGAAAATTATGTTCGTTTAAGATATGTTGTGATATTGTCCTAAAATGTGTTAGCAGTTTTTTAACGACTTATAAATATTTTGGAACCATATAATGTTGATTGTATTCAAATGTGCATCTTCTGAAATTTCGGAAACACAAAATTATTCTTGTATTTGCATAAGAGAAGAACTTAGCTAAATGGCAACATGGCAATTTGTTAAATACTCGGTTGTTTGCTGTTTAATTTGGAAAATAATGTTTGCTTAGAAATTGTTGTGAGATTGTCTTAAAATGTGTTGATAGTTTTTTAAAGGCTTACAAATATTTTAGAACTATATAATGTTAATTGTATTTATATGACATGCATTTGTTTATAAATAAGTCCCAACACTTAAGAAACACAAAAAAATTTCTTGTAATGGGTAAGAGTAAAATTTAGGTAAATTGCAACGTTGCAAATACGTTAAATACTCGATTGTTTGCTGTTTATTTTGGAAAATAATATTCGCTTAAAAAATGTTGTGACAGTGTTTTAAAAATTATTAACAGTATTTTAACAACTTACGAATATTTTGGAACAATAAACACAAAGATTATTCTTATATTGGCGTAAGAGCAGAATTTAGGTAAATGGCAACGTCGCAACTCGTTAAATACGCGGTTGTTTGCTGTTTAATTTGGAAAATTATGTTCCCTTAAAAAGTATCGTGATATGGTCTTAAAATTTGTTAACAGTTTTTTAACGATTTACGAATAATTTGGAACTATAGTATAAATGTGATTGTATTCATATATGATGTACATTTTCTGTAATTTGTTTATAAATACGTCCCAACACTTAGGAAACACAATAATTATTCTTATTTTGGTCTAAGAGTAGAATTAGGTAATTGGCAACGTCGCAACTCGTTAAATACGCGGTTGTTTGCTATTTAATTTGGAAAATTATGTTTGTTTAAGATATGTTGTGATATTGTCCTAAAATGTGTTAGCAGTTTTTTAACGACTTATAAATATTTTGGAACAATATAATGTTGATTGTATTCAAATGTGCATCTTCTGAAATTTCGGAAACACAAAAATTATTCTTGTATTTGCGTAAGAGAAGAACTTAGCTAAATTGCAACATGGCAATTTGTTAAATACTCGGTTGTTTGCTGTTTAATTTGGAAAATAATGTTTGCTTAGAAATTGTTGTGAGATTGTCTTAAAATGTGTTGATAGTTTTTTAAAGGCTTACAAATATTTTAGAACTATATAATCATAATTGTATTTATATGACATGCATTTGTTTATAAATACGTCCCAGCATTTAAAAAACACAAAAAATTTTCTTGTAATGGGTAAGAGTAAAATTTAGGTCAATTGCAACATCGCAAATGCGTTAAATACTCGGTTGTTTGCTGTTTAATTTGGAAAATTATGTTCGCTTAAAGTATGTTGTGATATCGTCTTCAAATTTGTTATCAGTTTTTTAACGACTAATGAATATTATGTAACCATCTAATTTTAATTGTATTCATCATGCATCTTCTGTAATTTGTTCATAAATACGTCACAATATTTAGGAAACACAATTTTTTTATTGTAATGGCGTAAGAGTAGAATTTGAATAAATGGCAACGTCGCAAGTTGTTGAATACGCGGTTGTTTGCTGTTTAATTTGAAAAATTACGTTCGCTTAAACAATGGTATGACATTGCCTGAAAACTTGTTAACAGGTTTTTAACGACTTACGAATAATTTGGAACCATATAATTTAAATTGTATTCATATGTGATGTGCGTCTTCTGTAATTTGTTTATAAATATGTTACAACTTTAGGAAACACAAAAAAGATTCTTATGTTGACGTAGGAGTAGAATTTGGATAAATGGCAACGTCGCAAGTCGTTGAATACGCGGTTGTTTGCTGTTTAATTTGGAAAATTATGTTCGCTTAAAGTATGTTATGATATTGTCTTCAAATTTGTTATCAGTTTTTAACGACTAATGAATATTTTGTAACCATCTAATTTTAATTGTATTCATCATGCATCTTCTGTAATTTGTTCATAAATACGTCACAATATTTAGGAAACACATTTTTTTTATTGTAATGGCGTAAGAGTAAAATTTGGATAAATGGCAACGTCGCAAGTTGTTGAATACGCGGTTGTTTGCTGTTTAATTTGAAAAATTACATTCGATTAAACAATGGTATGACATTGCCTGAAAACTTGTTAACAGGTTTTTAACGACTTACGAATAATTTAGAACCATATAATTTTAATTGTATTCATATGTGATGTGCGTCTTCTGTAATTTGTTGATTAATATGTTACAACTTTAGGAAACACAAAAGATTCTTATGTTGACGTAGGAGTAGAATTTGGATAAATGGCAACGTCGCAAGTCGTTGAATACGCGGTTGTTTGCTGTGTAATTTGAAAAATTACGTTTGCTTAAACAATGGTATGACATTGCCTAAAAACTTGTTAAAAGGTTTTTAACGACTTACGAATATTTTGGAACCATCTAATTTTAATTGTATTCATATATGATGTGCGTCTTTTGAAATTTGTTTATAAATAAGAGTAAATGGCAACATTGCAACTCGTTAAATACGAGATTGTTTACTATTTAATTTGGAAAATTACGTTCGCTTAATTACATAAATTGGCGAATTAAAAAAATGTTTCGCCTACAATTAAGTTTGGGCAACGCTGTTTATTTTATTAATTCTATACAGTGTTATTTACTTTACAAAAATTATTCGAATGTTAGTGTAGGTGTAAAGGTCGGGTAAATTGCAACGTCGCTACTTTTATAGCACCAATTTGTTTGCTAATTAATTTGGAAAACTATGTTTATTTCAAATATTAGTTTTCAAAATTTGTTAAAAATCATAGAATTTGCAACCGCGCAAATTTGTGTGCGAACGCAATTGCTTGATATATATTTTTTTAAATTTGCTTGCAGATTACAAACGACAACGTAACTATTAAGAAACACATAAACTCAGTAAATGGCAACATTGCAACTTTTTAAATACCCATTTCTTTGATATTTAATTTAGTAAACTGTGTTTGTTTAATTTGTGCCACGATATTCACTTTTAAATGAACCGACGTTTGTTTTTTAGTTTCTTAAGTCAAGTAGGTCATTTTTTGAATAAAAATTATGTTTTTTTGTTTTGAAGTTTTGGTGTTATCCTAAACAATGGCAACATTGCAACTTAAAAACACACGTTGTGCAATTTTGTAACAATATTTTGCAACAGTGTATATTTATAAACTTGAAATCAGTTACTTGCAACGTCGCTTTTTTCTTAATATGTTCGTAATCAATTAATCAAATTTAATGTCAAACACTCGTTTGAATTTCATACAATTAAATTTGAATTGCGACGTTGCCAAATCTAAATTTAGATATGTTGCCAAATATAATGCGAGTGTTTAACTTGCCTCATTAGCCAACTTTTCAACAACCATTAAAATTTAAACAATCGTTATAAATTTACGTTGTTGCCTATTTTATTGTTTGAATTTTTTTTGCTATGTTGCCAAATAAGCGTTTTTGGAATATTAGAAATTTTCGATTGAATCGTGTTTTTAATGCACTGTTGCCGCGCATTTTTTCAGAAATAAAATGCAGTGTTGCCAATTGTATCGATGTAGTTCCAAAAAAAACAGAGCATTTTCCAAAAAAAAACAAACTTTGTATATAATGCGGCGTTGCCGGTTTTATTTAAATTAACCATCGAAACTTAGAAGTAGTTTAATACATAATTATATTTTTGATAGGCAGCGTTGCCACATATCGCCGATCTTTGTTTTTAGGTTGTTGCCGGATATCCAAAAATTTTTGCGCGGTTGCCAAATTAAATTTACAATTAATATTTCCGAGTCGTAGTTGATAATTTACGAACAAACACGTAAAAACAATAAAACGTAGTTTTTAATTGCGCTTTTGTTTTAGTTATCGCATTAAGCAGGCCGTGGCTTGATGACGTAGCGAAGCGTGTGTCTTGATCCATCAAATCTGACATTGATATGCATGCGCTGGTAATTATCGCTATTAATTAAATTAGCAAGGTATTTACAGGGTGTTTTTATATGTTTACACAGCCAACGTGATTGGCGTGCTAACAACTATGTTTGTTCTGGCTCAATTTAGTGAAAAATCGGTGTCAATGTCGCAAATACCGAGCTATAATTACCTACACCGCTAATTAAATTATCATACAACGAAATTACCTGCAGCCTCCAGTGATGCAATTGTATTTAAATATGAGTCGTTCAAGGTTTTTTTCTATTGCCTCACATCTGTTCGAAACAAAAAAACGATCAATGCCAAGGATGGTAATATTGGTCATCAAAATGCTTTTAATGTGTCATTAATATCTAGTTAGTTGTTTAACGTAACCAATTCAGGTACGGTGCTATGTTGTGGACGGTTGTTGTAATCGTAGTGAGCCGTGCGTGCGTTTTTGGGTACCAAGTAGGCGATGAACTCGAAGAAAAGTGGTTCGAGCAGTATTTGGATCATTTTAACGCAAGAGACAACAGGACGTTCTTGATGGTATTTCGGAAATTTCCCCGGAATACCACTATAACCTCACTTTATTTTGCAGAGGTACTACGAGGTCGATGCTTTTATCGGCCCGGTGGACCGCTTCTGCTAGAAATTGGTGGCGAGGTTACTGTTGATCCGTACACGGGACCGTCCAGTCCGACTTATGAAGTTGCGAAGCGCGTGGGTGGTAAGATTGTGGTTCTGGAACATCGATACTATGGAAGCAGCGCCCCCTTTGAGTAATCAATTTTTTAAATTAAATTCTATTGTCTTTCATTATAATATTTTCTTCAATTTGATTAAAAACCTTAAATTTTTTGAAAAAATGTTGTAGAGCACCGTCTTGTTGAAACTTTTTTGTTTGTCACGATTCTACAAACGCTATTCAGGGATTGTGATTTTCTCTACTAATTTGTATAATTACGCAGTAGCCAAAGTCGAATTTTTATTTTGTTTTTATTCTTAAAACAACTTAGTCATTAAACTGTCATATGATAATTAAGCAATTATTTTAAATTAAAAAAAAATTGTGCATTGGTGCTAAGTGGAATTTTTGAAAACCGTTATTTAGGGTGTTGCTTGAAAAAAAATTATGTAGAGCATCGTCTTGCTGAAAGTTTTGTGTTTGTAGAGTTTTTTCTTTCTATAAACCCTATCAGGTTTTGTTTAATCCTGATTTTCTTGACTAATTTGTGTAATGGCGCAGTTGCCAAATTCGAATTTTTACTGAACAAACGACAAGTTATTCAATTGCGTTGTTGCCAAATAAACAATCGTCTTTAATATAAAAAAAAATCAAATTTAAATTGAACTTAAGTTTAATTTGTTAAACCAATTGTGACGTAGTCAAACTTCAAAATTTCCGATACGACAATGTTGCCAAACACACATAACTTATCTGTTGCTTAAAGTTTTTTATATGATCATTATAAAAATATTCTAAATTGTTATAAATGTTATGTTGTTACCAAGTTTAATTTTGTTAGAACCTTTATTACACTGTTGCCATTTTTTAAATTTTTTAACTAATTAATTTTTAATGCCATTCGTGTGTTCTAGTGCAGATTATAATCTTAAAATATTTAAATATTACTTGACCGCATCAGTTTCTTCAAAAAATTCGTTGTTGCCAAATGTTAATTCAAAAAAAACACAAAAATATTTGGTTTTCAATGCAATCTGAGATCATTTAGGGTACAAAAATTTTAGATCAGTTTAACTTGCTTGCTTCAATCATAATAACTAATTAAACTGAATTTGAATGTTTGGGTTCAAAATTCATTTATTGTCCAACAATTGAAAGGCATAACTAGATTTTATTTTTTAAGAAATCAACAATTGATTTTAAGAACATTTCAATTTGTTTCTTTAAAATCATAATAATCAACTAAACTGAATTTGAATTTTTGAAAGCAAAATTTGATTTTATTTCTTAAAACGTCAACACTACATTAAAAAACAATTGATTTTAAAATCAGTCCAACGTATTTGTATAAAATCATAAAAATCTAAACTGAATTTGAATTTTGGGGTCAAAATTTAATTTATCCCAAATATTGAAGCAGAACTTTAATTTATTTCTTAAGAATCAACACTTAAGTTGTTTTTTTTAATATCATAATAATTAACTAAACTGAATTTGAATTTTTGAAAGCAAAACTTGATTTTATTTGTTAAAACGTCAACACTACATTAAAAACAATTGATTTTAAGATCAGTCCAACGTATTTGTATAAAATCATAAAAATCTAAACTGAATTTGAATTTTGGGTTCAAAATTGGATTGTCAAAGAATTGAAACTAAAATTTGATTTTACTTTTAAGAAATTAACACTAAAAAAATTGATTTTAAGATCAGTTCAACTTGCTTGCTTAAATCATAATAATTAACTAAACTGAATTTAAATTTTTAGGGTCAAAATTCAATTTATTCCAAATATTGAAACAGAACTTTAATTTATTTCTTAAGAATCAACACTTAAGTTGTTTTTTTAATATAATAATAATCAACTAAACTGAATTTGAATTTTTGAAAGCAAAACTTGATTTTATTTCTTAAAACGTCAACACTACATTAAAAACAATTGATTTTAAGATTAGTCTAACGTATTTGTATAAAATCCTAAAAAATTTAAACTCAATTTGAATTTTGGGTTCAAAATTGGATTGTCAAAGAATTGAAACTAAAATTTGATTTTATTTTTAAGAAATTAACACTAAAAAATTGATTTTAAAATCAGTCTAAAATGCTTGTTTAAATCTTAATAATTAACTAAACTGAATTTAAATTTTGGGGTCAAAATTCAATTTATCCCAAATATTGAAGCAGAACTTTAATTTATTTCTTAAGAATCAACACTTAAGTTGTTTTTAATATAATAATAATCAACTAAACTGAATTTGAATTTTTGAAAGCAAAACTTGATTTTATTTCTTAAAACGTCAACACTACATTAAAAACAATTGATTTTAAGATTAGTCTAACGTATTTGTATAAAATCCTAAAAATTTAAACTCAATTTGAATTTTTGGGTTCAAAATTGATTGTCAAAGAATTGAAACTAAAATTTGATTTTATTTTTAAGAAATTAACACTAAAAAATTGATTTTAAAATCAGTTCAAATTGCTTGTTTAAATCTTAATAATTAACTAAACTGAATTTAAATTTTGGGGTCAAAATTTAATTTATCCCAAATATTGAAGCAGAACTTTAATTTATTTCTTAAGAATCAACACTTAAGTTGTTTTTTAATATAATAATAATCAACTAAACTGAATTTGAATTTTTGAAAGCAAAACTTGATTTTATTTCTTAAAACGTCAACACTACTTTAAAAAACAATTGATTTTAAGATCAGTTTAACGTATTTGTATAAAATCATAAAAATCTAAACTGAATTTGAATTTTGGGTTTAAAATTGGATTGTTAAAGAATTGAAACTAAACTTTGATTTTATTTTTAATAAATTAACACAAAAAAATTGATTTCAAAATCAGTCTAAAATGCTTGTTTAAATCATAATAATTAACTAAACTGAATTTAAATTTTTGGGGTCAAAATTCAATTTATCCCAAATATTGAAGCAGAACTTTAATTTATTTCTTAAGAATCAACACTTAAGTTGTTTTTTAATATCATAATAATCAACTAAACTGAGGGTTCAAAACTCAATTGTTGTCAAAAATTAAAAGGAAAACCTGATTTTAAGATCAGTTTAACGTATTTGTATAAAATCATAAAAATCTAAACTGAATTTGAATTTTTGGGTCTCAAAATTGGATTGTTAAAGAATTGAAACTAAAATTTGATTTTATTTTTAAGAAATTAACACTAAAAAAATTTATTTCAAAATCAGTCCAACTTGCTTGCTTAAATCATAATAATTAACTAAACTAAATTTGAATTTTTGGGGTCAAAATTCAACTTATCCCAAATATTGAAGCAGAACTTTAATTTATTTTTTAAGAATCAACACTTAAGTTGTTTTTTAATATCATAATAATCAACTAAACTGAATTGGAATTTTTGAAAGCAAAACTTGATTTTATTTCTTCAAACGTCAACACTACATTAAAAAAACAATTGATTTTAAGATCAGTTTAACGTATTTGTATAAAATCATAAAAATCTAAACTGAATTTGAATTTTTGGGTTCAAAATTGGATTGTTAAAGAATTGAAACTAAAATTTGATTTTATTTATAAGAAATTCACACTAAAAAATTGATTTCAAAATCAGTCCAACTTGCTTGCTTAAATCATAATAATTAACTAAACTAAATTTGAATTTTTGGGGTCAAAATTCAACTTATCCCAAATATTGAAGCAGAACTTTAATTTATTTTTAAGAATCAACACTTAAGTTGTTTTTTAATATCATAATAATTAACTAAACTGAATTTGAATTTTTGAAAGCAAAACTTGATTTTATTTGTTAAAACGTCAACACTACATTAAAAAACAATTGATTTTAAGATCAGTCCAACGTATTTGTATAAAATCATAAAAATCTAAACTGAATTTGAATTTTGGGTTCAAAATTGGATTGTCAAAGAATTGAAACTAAAATTTGATTTTACTTTTTAAGAAATTAACACTAAAAAATTGATTTTAAGATCAGTTCAACTTGCTTGCTTAAATCATAATAATTAATTAAACTAAATTTAAATTTTTGGGGTCAAAATTCAATTTATCCCAAATATTGAAGCAGAACTTTGATTTATTTCTTAAGAATCAACACTTAAGTTGTTTTTTTAATATCATAATAATCAACTAAACTGAATTTGAATTTTTGAAAGCAAAACTTGATTTTATTTCTTAAAACGTCAACACTACATTAAAAAACAATTGATTTTAAGATTAGTCTAACGTATTTGTATAAAATCCTAAAAATCTAAACTGAATTTGAATTTTTGGGTTCATAATTGGATTGTTAAAGAATTGAAACTAAAATTTGATTTTATTTTTAAGAAATTAACACTAAAAAAATTGATTTTAAGATCAGTTCAATTTGCGTGTTTAAATCATAATAATTAACTAAACTGAATTTAAATTTTTGCGGTCAAAATTTAATTTATCCCAAATATTGAAGAAGAACTTTAATTTATTTCTTAAGAATCAACACTTAAGTTATTTTTTAATATCATAATAATTAACTAAACTGAATTGGAATTTTTGAAAGCAAAACTTGATTTTATTTCTTAAAACGTCAACACTACATTAAAAAACAATTGATTTTAAGATCAGTCCAACGTATTTGTATAAAATCATAAAAATCTAAACTGAATTTGAATTTTTGGGTTCAAAATTGGATTGTTAAAGAATTGAAACTAAAATTTGATTTTATTTTGAAGAAATTAACACTAAAAAAATTGATTTCAAAATCAGTCCAACTTGCTTGCTTAAATCATAATAATTAACTAAACTAAATTTAAATTTTTGGGGTCAAAATTTAATTTATCCCAAATATTGAAGCAGAACTTTAATTTATTTCTTAAGAATCAACACTTAAGTTGTTTTTTTAATATCATAATAATCAACTAAACTGAATTTGAATTTTTGAAAGCAAAACTTGATTTTAGTTCTTAAAACGTCAACACTACATTAAAAAACAATTGATTTTAAGATCAGTCCAACGTATTTGTATAAAATCATAAAAATCTAAACTGAATTTGAATTTTTGGGTTCAAAATTGGATTGTTAAAGAATTGAAACTAAAATTTGATTTTATTTTTAAGAAATTAACACTAACAAAATTGATTTCAAAATCAGTCCAACTTGCTTGCTTAAATCATAATAATTAACTAAACTGAATTTAAATTTTTAGGGTCAAAATTCAATTTATTCCAAATATTGAAACAGAACTTTAATTTATTTCTTAAGAATCAACACTTAAGTTGTTTTTTTAATATAATAATAATCAACTAAACTGAATTTGAATTTTTGAAAGCAAAACTTGATTTTATTTCTTAAAACGTCAACACTACATTAAAAAACAATTGATTTTAAGATTAGTCTAACGTATTTGTATAAAATCCTAAAAATTTAAACTCAATTTGAATTTTTGGGTTCAAAATTGGATTGTCAAAGAATTGAAACTAAAATTTGATTTTATTTTTAAGAAATTAACACTAAAAAAATTGATTTTAAAATCAGTTCAATTTGCTTGTTTAAATCTTAATAATTAACTAAACTGAATTTAAATTTTTGGGGTCAAAATTTAATTTATCCCAAATATTGAAGCAGAACTTTAATTTATTTCTTAAGAATCAACACTTAAGTTGTTTTTTTTAATATAATAATAATCAACTAAACTGAATTTGAATTTTGAAAGCAAAACTTGATTTTATTTCTTAAAACGTCAACACTACTTTAAAAAACAATTGATTTTAAGATCAGTTTAACGTATTTGTATAAAATCATAAAAATCTAAACTGAATTTGAATTTTTGGGTTTAAAATTGGATTGTTAAAGAATTGAAACTAAACTTTGATTTTATTTTTAATAAATTAACACAAAAAAAATTGATTTCAAAATCAGTCTAAAATGCTTGTTTAAATCATAATAATTAACTAAACTGAATTTAAATTTTTGGGGTCAAAATTCAATTTATCCCAAATATTGAAGCAGAACTTTAATTTATTTCTTAAGAATCAACACTTAAGTTGTTTTTTTAATATCATAATAATCAACTAAACTGAGGGTTCAAAACTCAATTGTTGTCAAAAAATTAAAAGGAAAACCTGATTTTAAGATCAGTTTAACGTATTTGTATAAAATCATAAAAATCTAAACTGAATTTGAATTTTTGGGTCTCAAAATTGGATTGTTAAAGAATTGAAACTAAAATTTGATTTTATTTTTAAGAAATTAACACTAAAAAAATTTATTTCAAAATCAGTCCAACTTGCTTGCTTAAATCATAATAATTAACTAAACTAAATTTGAATTTTTGGGGTCAAAATTCAACTTATCCCAAATATTGAAGCAGAACTTTAATTTATTTTTTAAGAATCAACACTTAAGTTGTTTTTTTAATATCATAATAATCAACTAAACTGAATTGGAATTTTTGAAAGCAAAACTTGATTTTATTTCTTCAAACGTCAACACTACATTAAAAAACAATTGATTTTAAGATCAGTTTAACGTATTTGTATAAAATCATAAAAATCTAAACTGAATTTGAATTTTTGGGTTCAAAATTGGATTGTTAAAGAATTGAAACTAAAATTTGATTTTATTTATAAGAAATTCACACTAAAAAAATTGATTTCAAAATCAGTCCAACTTGCTTGCTTAAATCATAATAATTAACTAAACTAAATTTGAATTTTTGGGGTCAAAATTCAACTTATCCCAAATATTGAAGCAGAACTTTAATTTATTTTTTAAGAATCAACACTTAAGTTGTTTTTTTAATATCATAATAATTAACTAAACTGAATTTGAATTTTTGAAAGCAAAACTTGATTTTATTTGTTAAAACGTCAACACTACATTAAAAAACAATTGATTTTAAGATCAGTCCAACGTATTTGTATAAAATCATAAAAATCTAAACTGAATTTGAATTTTTGGGTTCAAAATTGGATTGTCAAAGAATTGAAACTAAAATTTGATTTTACTTTTAAGAAATTAACACTAAAAAAATTGATTTTAAGATCAGTTCAACTTGCTTGCTTAAATCATAATAATTAATTAAACTAAATTTGAATTTTTGGGTCAAAATTCAATTTATCCCAAATATTGAAGCAGAACTTTGATTTATTTTTAAGAATCAACACTTAAGTTGTTTTTTAATATCATAATAATCAACTAAACTGAATTTGAATTTTTTGAAAGCAAAACTTGATTTTATTTCTTAAAACGTCAACACTACATTAAAAAAACAATTGATTTTAAGATCAGTCCAACGTATTTGTATAAAATCATAAAAATTTAAACTGAATTTGAATTTTGGGTTCAAAATTGGATTGTTAAAGTATTGAAACAAAAATTTGATTTTATTTTTAAGAAATTAACACTAAAAAATTGATTTCAAAATCAGTCCAACTTGCTTGCTTAAATCATAATAATTAACTAAACTGAATTTAAATTTTTGGGTCAAAATTTAATTTATCCCAAATATTGAAGCAGAACTTTAATTTATTTTTTAAGAATCAACACTTAAGTTGTTTTTAATATCATAATAATCAACTAAACTGAATTTGAATTTTGAAAGCAAAACTTGATTTTATTTCTTCAAACGTCAACACTACATTAAAAAACAATTGATTTTAAAATCAGTCCAACGTATTTGTATAAAATCATAAAAATCTAAACTGAATTTGAATTTTTGGGTTCAAAATTGATTGTTAAAGAATTGAAACTAAAATTTGATTTTATTTTTAAGAAATTAACACTAACAAAATTGATTTCAAAGTCAGTCAAACTTGCTTGCTTAAATCATAATAATTAATTAAACTAAATTTGAATTTTTGGGGTCAAAATTCAATTTATCCCAAATATTGAAGCAGAACTTTAATTTATTTTTTAAGAATCAACACTTAAGTTGTTTTTTTAATATCATAATAATCAACTAAACTGAATTTGAATTTTTGAAAGCAAAACTTGATTTTATTTCTTAAAACGTCAACACTACATTAAAAAACAATTGATTTTAAGATCAGTCCAATGTATTTGTATAAAATCATAAAAATCTAAACTGAATTTGAATTTTTGGGTTCAAAATTGGATTGATAAAGAATTGAAACTAAAATTTGATTTTATTTTTAAGAAATTAACATTAAAAAAATTGATTTCAAAATCAGTCCAACTTGCTTGCTTAAATCATAATTAACTAAACTAAATTTGAATTTTTGGGGTCAAAATTCAATTTATCCCAAATATTGAAGCAGAACTTTAATTTATTTTTAAGAATCAACACTTAAGTTGTTTTTTAATATCATAATAATCAAGTAAACTGAATTTGAATTTTTGAAAGCAAAACTTGATTTTATTTCTTAAAACGTCAACACTACATTAAAAACAATTGATTTTAAATCAGTTCAACGTATTTGTATAAAATCATAAAAATTTAAACTGAATTTGAATTTTTGGGTTCAAAATTGGATTGTTAAAGAATTGAAACTTAAATTTTATTTTATTTTTAAGATATCAACACTCAAAACAAATTGATTTTAAAATCAGTCCAATTTGCTTACTTACATCATAACTAAAGAATCAACTAAACTGAATTTGAATGTTTGGGTTAAAAATTCATTTATTGCTCAAAAATTGAAAGGCATAATTTTATTTAATTCTTAAGAAATTTACATTTAATTAAAAAAACAATTGATTTTAAGAACATTCCAAATTATTTCTTTAAAATCATAATAATTAACTAACCTGAATTTGAATTTTTGGGGTCAAAATTCAATTTATGCTAAATATTGAAAGCATAACTTTAATTTATTTCTTAAGAATCAACACTTAATGTAAAAAAATAATTGATTTTAAAATTAGTCTAAGTGTTTTGTTTGGTATCATAATAATCAACTAAACTGAATTTGAATTTTTGAAATAAAACCTGATTTTCTTTCTTAAAAGTCAACACTTTATTAAAACACAGTTGATTTTAAGATTAGTCGAACTTATTTGTATCAAATCATAAAAATTAACTAAAATGATTTTGAATTTTGGGTCGTCGCCAAAAATTTAAAGCAAAAATTGTGCATTGGTGCCAGTTAATTTTTTTAAAACCGTTATTTAGGGTGTTGCTCGAAAAACTTGCTGAAAGTTTTGTGTTTGTGGAGTTTTTTTTTCTACAAACTCGATTAGGTTCTGTTTAATCCTGATTTTGTTGACTAATTTGTGCGCAGTTGCCAAATTTAAATTTTTACTGAACAAACGAGAAGTTAATCAATTGCGTTGTTGCCAAATAAACAATCGTTTTTAATATATAAAAAAATCAAATTTAAACTGAACCTAAGTTTAATTTGTTCAAATAATTGCGACTCAGTGAAAATTCAAAATTTCCGATATGGCAATGTTGCCAAACACACTTCAAGATTTTCATACGATTATTAAAAAAATTGTTATAAATTGTACGTTGTTTCTAAGTTTAATTTTGTTAGAACCTTTATTGCGATGTTGCCATTTTAAAAATATTTTAACTGACTGATTTTTAAAGCCATTCGTGTGTTCTAGTGTGTATTATAATCTTAAAGATTACATCTATTTTTCAAATCAATAGTTTAAAGATTCATTATAAAAAAATGCGTTTTTGCCAAATTTCAATTTAATTTAAATTTAAAAAACATAAATTTTTTTTTCAATGCAATCTGAGATCATTTAGGGTCATTTTAATATTAATAGACTTAAAGAAATTATACAATTGCGCTGTTGCCGTATATATGCAAAATTTTTGTTTTTACAAGAAGTTGTGCTTGCATTTTTGAATTGTTTTAAAAAGTTTAACGCTTCTAAATGTAAGTTTAAAATATAAAACAGATACGGCACTGTTGCCAAATATGTGTTTTTTTCTTTTTAAAATTTTACATATTTAGTATTTTAAACGTCTTCCATTCTATTGTAGCTGTGATTTATCTACTCCTTCAATTTTATAAATTTTGTTAAATATACTGTATACAGCAACAACATAGGTCACAGGGTTGCCACATTCACATTGTAAAATTATCTACAACAGGAATTCTAACTTTGCAAAAAACCCAAGTTTTATATAATCCGTTGTTGCCAATAATAACAATTATGAATTGCTTAAATTTAGCGCCACTTTCAATTTGTGAAAGGCAGCGTTGTCGCACTTCACAATTTGGGTAGATGTGTTAATGTGTTTTGGACACAAACATTGTTGCCGAAAATCTGCTCTCAGTTGCCAAATCAAATTAATTGCGTTGTTGCCAAATATATTAAAATAAGTTTTTTGTTAAACATTACCATTCACCTCGACTTAATGTTCGATTATGACTAAAAAATTTTGAAATAAAAGACAATGTAAATTGCGCGTTGTTGCCTAATTTTAATATTTTAAATCTTGATTGCGCCGTTGCCAAATATTTTTACATTAATTAGTCATAAATCATCTTCGATTGCATTGTTGCATACTTGCTCATTTACAACAAGACAACTTAAATTACAATGTTGCCAGGTGTCACAAATAGTAGTTTTATTATTACCCAACTGCAATCTTGCCAAATAATTATTTACAAACGTGAATAACAAAACGCAACGTTGTGACATACAACGAATAATTGTGTATGTAACTTAAAAAAATTATTTTTGCGCTGTTGCCATCGTTACTATTTCCATAATTTGTTTTAGAAACATAACGGACACCTTAGATTATCAGTACTTAACTGCCGAGCAGGCGCTAGAAGATGTAGCCTACTTCATTCAGAAATACAAAACTTTGAAGGGAATGGAATCGAGCAAGGTTGCCGTTTTTGGATGCTCATATGCCGGCACTTTGGCAACGTGGATGCGTTACAAATTTCCTCACCTAGTCGACGCCGCGTGGGCGAGCAGCGCTCCCATCCGCGTGGTTCTCGACTTTTACCGTACTCTCTAATTTTTTTTGTTTTCTGTCTAAGCTTACTATTTGTTTTCAGAATATTACGAGGTCGCCGGCGAGTTGTACTCGAACATAAGTTCCGAATGCATCGGAATGATACGTCAAGGATATCGCGAAGCGAAATCGTTGCTGAAGACGCCGCAAGGGGGCGAAATAGTTGAAAGCTTTGGAGTAAGTAGACTTTGGTTGGTGTTGCTCAGAATCTTGTGCTTGTTTTATAGGAATTGGGAGTGCGGTAATATGACTGAGATGAGCGACCAAGAAATTATGGCGACCATTCGTATGGTGGTCGCCAATCAATACAGCAAGTCTGGTTATGGAGTCGAAAGTTGCGAGTTCTTGCAGAGCAAAAATGCGAGTACGACCCCTTTTCAACAATTGGCCGCATTTGTGAGCGAAAAATCCGGCGAAGTGTGCTTTGACGATGAGGTCGACGATGGTGAGTACTCAACTTGGCCAGGTTTTTACTACGCGCCCAATTTTTTTTAGTGATCGCGTGGTCGTACCAAACGTGCACCCAATTCGGCTTCAGCTTCACGACCAGCAGTTACAAACAACCGTTCAAGGACTCGTACTCGGCTATCGATGCCGATTCGAAGTTCTGCTCGGATTCTTTCGGCGACGAGTGAGTAGGCTATGAAACAGAAGCGCTCATTCGGTTTAGGTTTGATTTAGATGCGTTGCAACGGAGTATCGAACGGACCAATCGGATTTACGGAGGGGAGGGATTGAAAGTTAGCCGAGTAATTACGATGCACGGGAGCCAAGATCCATGGAGCAAAGTGGGCTTGCAACGGGGATCGACAGAGACTCCGGTTTTTGTGGTACCGGGCGCGTCCCACTGCACTGATATGGGCAATGTCGATGACTTACCTTTGATGAATCAAGCCAAACGCCAAGCGTACAATATTATGATAAATTGGTTACAATAAATTGTTTGGTTTTGTTTTATTTGTGGTACATGATGTTGTTGGGGGAGCTATTAATTTTGTAACCACTTAACAATGATCTTCCTGGCTTTCTTCTTCGCTTTGGTCAGCTGAACTGGCTCGTTTTCTTGATTTAACTGGTCGGCGCAATGAGATGTCCCTGAAACATAGGCAACACTAGTGACGAGTTACGGTTTCTGTTGCATACCTGGCACTAAAATTACGGGCGAGTCCTCGTCTTCCTCCTTGTAAAAACCGAGCTTGTGCCAAGGATCTTGGGCGCCGTGGACGCTGAGTACTTTGTTCACTTTGACCCGCTGGCCGCCGTAGTTACGATTGATTCGGTCGATGCCCTTTTGCAACAACTTCAAAGTGAACCTACAAATGACGTTAAAACGTACACCGTTTCGGCGTTTAAAAAAACTCACTCTTCTCCGAAATCGAAACAGGCGGTCATGTCATCGTCAATCACCGAAAACGAATCGTTAAAGGGTTGGTTGCGCGAGGTCATCGTAATGCTGAAGCCGAATTCGGTGCAGGTTTGGTACGACCAAGCGATTTCTGAGAAAAAAATTTAGACTCAAATCAATTATCAAACAGTGATAATTTTTTTGGGACCCAAAATCAAGGGCATTTATATATCCATTTAAAACTTAAGAAAAAAAAACACCCAATGCCAAGCTCTGTTATTAAGTTTGATTCTCAAGTTGTGATAATCTGATTTTGGAGTCTTTACAATCTAACTTCAATGTCTACAAACGCCTTTAAGATTAGATTTTTTTAAACTTTTGAGAAAACAAAACTGATACTTCAACACTAAAACCCAAAACATGATAATTTTTTTGGGACCTAAAATCAATTTTTTTCAAAAATATCGATTTAAAGCTTAAGGAAAAATTAAAACCAATAACCTAATAACAAGCTATAAGTCACTTATTAAGTTTGAAATTCAAACCGTGTTAATTTTAGTCTTGGAGTCTTTGGTATTCAAAAAAATTATTAAAACCGAAACCAAAATATGATAATCTTGGTCTTAGCTTGATTGACATTTCTATTAAACATACCTCACTTACCAAAACTGATAACTGAATTTGCAAACTTTAATGAAATTATCAATTTTTTTGAGTTGGAATTATAAATTTTTTTGTGAGTAAAAAAAACCAAGATACAGAACTAATTTTAAGTCTCTGATAGTTTAGTTATGTAAGTCCCAATAATCACATTGAAACCCAAACAGTGATAATTTTTTTGGGACCTAAAATCAATTTTTCAAAAATATCGATTTAAAGCTTAAGGAAAAATTAAAACCAAAAACCTAATAACAAGCTATAAGTCACTTATTAAGTTTGAAATTCAAATCGTGATAATTTTAGTCTTGGAGTCTTTGGTATTCAAAAAATTATTAAAACTGAAACCAAAATATGATAATCTTGGTCTTAGCTTGATTGACATTTCTATTAAACATACCTCACTTACCAAAACTGATTACTGAATTTGCAAACTTTAATGAAATTATCAATTTCTTTGAGTTGGGATTATAAATTTTTTTGTGAGTAAAAACCAAGAGTACAGAACTAATTTTAAGTCTCTGATAGTTTAGTTATGTAAGTCCCAATAATCACATTGAAACCCAAACAGTGATAATTTTTTTGGGACCTAAAATCAAGTTTGGCATCTAATTTAAAAGTTTGAAAACGTTCACTAAACTTTTAGAAATACAATACGGAAACTTACTATTAAGCTTATCAAAACAGTGATAATCTTGACTTACCGTTATTCGGATAGTCAGGGTCATAATCATCGGTGCACACATCCGGCGACTTCACTTTCAAAAACAACAGCAAAGCTTGCAGGGCGTCGGAACTTGCATTTTGCAAAATGTTGCAGCTGGTCGTGCCGTGATCTGGCGGAATGTTGTGATCGGCTATTACGTACCTGATGCTTGTCAATATGGCGGACGTGTTCATTTCGGACGCGTTTCCGCAACTCCAGTTTCTAGAAAAAGAGAGTTCAATAAAAATGGCGCAAGCGTATTAAATCGACCGACTCTAGCGTCAGTTTTACTTTCTCGACACCTTCGGGCGTTGACAACAATTGTTTGATTTTGGCGTAGCCAACTTTGATGGTATTGTAGCAGCTCCAACTGACATTCGAGTACACTTCGCCAGCCACTTCGAAGTATTCTGTGCAAAAACTGTTGGATATAGACTTACAGTAAGAAAATTCAAACTACATTTTACCGACATTACCCAATGATTGACGTGAACAGGCACTAATTTAATCAATTAGAGAATCTTAGTATTAACTAAATCGAATTTGAATTTTTGGGTTCAACATTCACTTATTGGCCAAATATTGAAAAACATAACTTAATTTTATTTCTTAAGTAATCAACACTTCACTAAAAAAATTTGAATTTTTGGGTTCAAAATTCAATTGTTGCCAAAAAATTTAAAGCAAAACCTGATTTTATTTCTTAAGACATCAACACTTAATAAAAAACTAATTGATTTTAATATTAATGAAACTGATTTGTAAAATCTAAAAATCCTAAATCAATTTGAATTTTTGGGTTCAAAATTCAATTGTTGCCAAAAAATTGAAAGCAAAACTTGATTTTATTTCTTAAAAGTCAACACTTCAATAAAAAAACAATTGATTTTAAGATCAGTTCAACTTATTTGAATAAAATCATAAAAATCAACTAAACCGAATTTGAATTTTTGGGTTCAAAATTCAATTGTTGCCAAAATAATTAAAACAAAACTTGATTTTATTTCTTAAAAATCAACACTTTATTAAAGAACAATTGATTTTAAGATCAATGAAACTTATTTCTATTACTAACTAAATCCAATTTGAATTTTGGGTTCAAAATTCAATTGTTGCCAAAAATTGAAAAACAAAACTTTATTTTATTTCTTAAGTAATCAACACTTAACAAAACTAAATTTGAATTTTGGGTTCAAAATTCAATTGTTGCAAAAAATTTAATACAAAACCTGATTTTATTTTTTAAGACATCATTTTAAAAAATTGAAAGTAAGACTTTTTTATTTTTAAGATATCAACTGTTCATTAAAAAAACAATTGATTTTAAGATCAGTTCAACTTATTTGAATAAAATTATAAAAATCAACTAAACCGAATTTGAATTTTTTAGGTTCAAAATTCAACTTATATTGCCAAATATTGAAAAACATAACTTTATTTTATTTCTTAAGTAATCAACCCTTACTAAATCAACTAAACAAATTTGAATTTTTGGGTTCAAAATTCAATTGTTGCCAAAAATTTAAAGCAAAACTTGATTTTATTTCTTAAGAATCAACACTAATAAACAGCAATTGATTTTAATATCAATAAAACTAATTTGTATAAAAATTTCAAAATTTGAATTTTTGGGTTCAAAATTTAATTGTTGCCACAAAATTGAAAGTAAGACTTTTTTTATTTTTAAGATATCAACTGTTCATTAAAAAACAATTGATTTTAAGAACAATTCAACTTATTTGTATAAAATCATAAAAATCAATCAAACTAAATTTGAATTTTTGGGTTCAAAATTGAAAATTGTGGCCAAAAAATTGAAAACTATATTTAATTTTATTTCATAAAAGTCAACACTTTACTAAAAAACAATTGATTTTAATATCAGTCTTATTTGTATAAAATCATAAAAATCAACTAAACTAAATTTAAATTTTTGGGTTCATAATTTAATTGTTGCCCAAAAATTCAAACCAAACTAGATTTTATTTCTTAAGAAACAAACAATTAAAAAACAATTGATTTTAAGAACAGTTCAGTTTGTTTAAAATCATAAAAATCAACTAAACCGAATTTGAATTTTTGGGTTCAAAATTCAATTGTTGCCAAAAAATTTAAAGCAAAACTTGATTTTATTTCTTAAAAAGTCAACACAAGTCATGCTATTGATTGTTTTAAAAATGGAGGCCGAGTTTGCTTACTAAACTTACCGTAAAAATCCGAGACAGCGCGAAGGGGGGCGCTAGAAGCCCACGCCGCATCTACCAAGTGCGGGTACTTGAACCGAAACCAAGTCGCCAAAGAACCTGAGTACGAGCATCCAAAAACCGCGACCTTACTCGTGCTCAACTCAACACGCGTCTTCTTCATAGCATCTACGAAGTTAGCGATGTCCTCCAACGCCTGCTCCACGTTCAAATACACCAAATTCTCGGTGGTAAGATTTCTGAAAGGTACTTACTGTTATCGCCCCCGCAAGCGCTCATTTACTTACGAAAACGGCGAGCTCTTGCCGTAGTACCGGTGCTCCAGCACGACTATCTTGCCATAGAGTTGCTTGGCAAGCTCGTAACTTTGCCCTTGCTTGACGTTCAACGCATTGATTTCGCTTTCGCCACCGAGCTCGAGCAGCAAAGGACCACCGGGGCGAAAATGCGTATCGTCTTCGATGTATCTCTAAAAAAATACATGGTAGCATTAAATCTTGATGGGACGCGCGCGGTACCATCGTAAAAGTACGCGAATCTTGCACATTGAAGTGATCGATCGGTTGCTCGAACCATCTTTCGTGCACGTTCTTGTACGGATCGTCTTCGTCAATCTCGTTGTCGACGAAAGCGTAAGATGTAACGACGAAGAAAACTACGAGAACATTAAGCGTCAAAGACATTTTTACGATTACGAAGCAAATAAATCGAAGCGCATTGTGTGCAAATTCGTCGTTGACCTTTATGAATATTTCGTACCCCGATGACGTCAGTTGGTTTATATAAAAAGTGCCATAAATCATTTTAATGATCTAAAAATCAATTGTTTTTTGTACATGTATTATTTTTTTAACATCAAGCTTCATCTTTTACTTGATCTAATCATTTTTAAACCCAAAATTCAAATTCAGTTTAGTCAATTATTACGATTTTTAAAAATCAGCTTGATTTATCTTAAAATCAATTGTTTTTTAACTAAGTGTTGATTTTTAAGTTTTAGTTTAAAATTTTTGACAGCAATTTAATTTTGAACCCAAAAATTCAAATTGTGATTTAAAAATTAAACTTGATTAATCTTAAAATCAGTTGTTTTTTCAATTAAGTGTTAACTTTTGAAAATTAAAATTAAGTTTTAGTTTCAATTTTTAGTAACATTTGAAATTTGAACCAAAAATTTAAATTTAGTTTAATCCATATTATAATTTTAAACAAACAAGGTTGATTGATCTTAAAATCAGTTACTTTTTTAATTAAATGATGATTTCTTAAAAATTAAAATTAAGTTTTGGTTTCAACTCTAAAACAATTGATTTTGGAACAAAAAATTCAAACAATTTAATTGATTATTATGATTAAAAAAACAAGTTTGATTGATCTTAAAATCAATTGTTATTTCAATTAAATGTTGACTTTTGAGAATTAAAGTCAAGTTTCAGTTTCAACTTTTTGGCAACAATTGAAATTTGAACCCAAAATTCAAATTCAGTTTAGTCAATTATTACGGTTTAAGAAAAACTTGATTGATCTTAAAATCAATTGTTTTTTAATTAAGTGCTGATTTTTAAGCATTAAAATGAAGTTTTGGTTTCAAATAATTGACAGCAATTGAATTTTGAACCAAAAAATTCAAATTGTGATTTAAAAAACAAGCTTGATTCGTTTTAAAATCAATTATTTTTTTCATTAAATGTTGACTTCTTAAGAACAAAAAGTAAATTATGGTTGTAACTTTTTAGCAACAATTGAATTTTCAACCCAAAAATTCAAACAGGTTAATTGTTTATTATGATTTAAAAAAAAACAATTGTATGATCTTAAAATCAATTGTTTTTTTAATTAAGTGTTGACTTTATAGAATTAAAGTCAATCTTAATTTCAACTTTTTGGCAACAATTGAAATTTGAACCCAAAAATTCAAATTCAGTTTAGTCAATTATTACGGTTTAAGAAAAAAACTTGATTGATCTTAAAATCAATTGTTTTGTAATTAAGTGCTGATTTTTTAAACATTAAAATAAAGTTTTGGCAAAATAATTGGCAGCAATTGAATTTTGAAACAAAAAATTCAAATTGTGATTTAAAAAACAAGCTTGATTTATCTTAAAATCAATTGTTTTTCTTATTAAGTGTTGATTTCTTAAGAATAAAAATTAAATTATGGTTTTAACTTTTAGCAACAATTGAATTTTCAACCCAAAAATTCAAACAGTTTAATTGTTTATTATGATTAAAAAACAAGCTTGATTGATCTTACAATGAATTGTTTTTTCAACTAAGTGTTGATTTTTGTAAATTAAAATTAAGTTTTATTTTAAATTTTTTAGTAACATTTGAAATTCGAACCCAAAAATTTAAATTCAGTTTAATTCACTATTATAATTTTAAACAAACAAGGTTGATTGATCTTAAAATCAGTTACTTTTTAATTAAATGATGATTTCTTAAAAATTAAAATCAAGTTTTGGTTTCAACATCATGATAACAATTGAATTTTGGAACCAAAAAGTCAAACAATTTAATTGATTATTATGATTAAAAAAAACAAGCTTGATTGATCTTAAAATCAATTGTTATTTCAATTAAGTGTTGACTTTTGAGAATTAAAGTCAAGTTTCAGTTTCAACTTTTTGGCAACAATTGAAATTTGAACCCAAAAAAAATTCAGTTTAGTCAATTATTACGATTTAAAAAAACTTGATTGATCTTAAAATCAATTGTTTTTTAATTAAGTGTTGATTTTTAAGAATTAAAATGAAGTTTTGGTTTCAAATAATTGACAGCAATTGAATTTTGAACCAAAAATTCAAATTGTGATTTAAAAAACAAGTTTGATTCGTTTTAAAATCAATTATTTTTTCATTAAATGTTGACTTCTTAAGAACAAAAAGTAAATCATGGTTGTAACTTTTTAGCAACAATTAAATTTTCAACCGAAAAATTGAAACAGGTTAATTGTTTATTGATTTAAAACAAGCTTGTTGCTAATTGTTATTTTAATTAAATGTTAACGTTTGAGAATTAAAGTCAAGTTTTAGTTTCAACTTTTTGGCAACAATTGAAATTTGAACCCAAAATTTCAAATTCCTTACGTCAATTAATACGATTTAAGAAAAAATTTGATTGATCTTAAAATCAATTGTTTGTATATTAATTGTTTTTTAAACATTTAAAATGAAGTTTTGGCTTCAAATAATTGACAGCAATTGAATTTTGAACCAAAAATTCAAATTGTGATTTAAAAACAAGTTTGATTCGTTTTAAGATCAATTATTTTTTCATTAAATGTTGAGTTCTTAAGAACGAAAAGTAAATTATGGTTGTAACTTTTAGCAACAATTGAATTTTCAACAAAAATTGAAACAGGTTAATTGTTTATTATGATTTAAAAAAACAAGCTTGTATGATCTTAAAATCAATTGTTATTTTAATTAAATGTTAACGTTTGAGAATTAAAGTCAAGTTTCAGTTTCAACTTTTGGCAACAATTGAAATTTAAACCCAAAAATTCAAATTCAGTTTTAGTCAATTATTACGATTTAAAAAAATATTTATTTTAAAATTAATTTTTTTTTATTTAATTTTTATTTTTTAAAATTAAAAAAAAATTTTTTATAAAAAATATTAAAAAATTTTATTTTTTTAAAAAAAATCAAATTGATTTAAAAACAAGTTTATTCGTTTTATCAATTATTTTTCATTAAATGTTTTTTAAAAATAAATTATGTTTAATTTTAAACAATTAAATTTTCAAATTTAAAATTACAGTTAATTGTTTATAATTTTAAAAAATTTTTTATTTTTTTAATCAATTGTTTTTTAATTAAATGTTAACGTTAAATTAAAGTCAAGTTTCAGTTTCAACTTTTTGGACTTAATAAACCCAAATTCAATTCTTTTTTTTATACGATTTAAAAACTTGATTGATCTTAAAATCAATTGTTTTTAATTAAGTGCTGATTTTTAAGCATTAAAATGAAGTTTTGGTTTCAAATAATTGACAGCAGTTGAATTTTGAACCAAAAATTCAAATTGTGATTTAAAAACAAGTTTGATTCGTTTTGAAATCAATTATTTTTTCATTAAATGTTGACTTCTTAAGAACAAAAAGTAAATCATGGTTGTAACTTTTTAGCAACAATTAAATTTTCAACCGAAAAATTGAAACAGGTTAATTGTTTATTATGATTTAAAAAAAAACAAGCTTGTATGATCTTAAAATCAATTGTTATTTTAATTAAATGTTAACGTTTGAGAATTAAAGTCAAGTTTTAGTTTCAACTTTTTGGCAACAATTGAAATTTAAACCCAAAAATTCAAATTCAGTTTAGTCAATTATTACGATTTAAAAAAAACTTGATTGATCTTAAAATCAATTGTTTTGTAATTAAGTGCTGATTTTTAAGCATTAAAATGAAGTTTTGGCTTCAAATAATTGACAGCAATTGAATTTTGAACCAAAAATTCAAATTGTGATTTAAAAAACAAGTTTGATTCGTTTTAAATCAATTATTTTTTCATTAAATGTTGAGTTCTTAAGAACAAAAAGTAAATTATGGTTGTAACTTTTTAGCAACAATTGAATTTTCAACAAAAAATTGAAACAGGTTAATTGTTTATTATGATTTAAAAAAAAACAAGCTTGTATGATCTTAAAATCAATTGTTATTTTAATTAAATGTTAACGTTTGAGAATTAAAGTCAAGTTTCAGTTTCAACTTTTGGCAACAATTGAAATTTAAACCCAAAAATTCAAATTCAGTTTTGTCAATTATTACGATTTAAAAAAACTTGATTGATCTTAAAATCAATTGTTTTTTAATTAAGTGCTGATTTTTTAAGCATTAAAATGAAGTTTTGGTTTCAAATAATTGACAGCAATTGAATTTTGAACCAAAAATTCAAATTGTGATTTAAAAAACAAGTTTGATTCGTTTTAAAATCAATTATTTTTTTCATTAAATGTTGACTTCTTAAGAACAAAAAGTAAATCATGGTTGTAACTTTTTAGCAACAATTAAATTTTCAACCGAAAAATTGAAACAGGTTAATTGTTTATTATGATTTAAAAAAACAAGCTTGTATGATCTTAAAATCAATTGTTATTTTAATTAAATGTTAACGTTTGAGAATTAAAGTCAAGTTTTAGTTTCAACTTTTTGGCAACAATTGAAATTTAAACCCAAAAATTCAAATTCCTTAGTCAATTATTACGATTTAAAGAAAAAACTTGATTGATCTTAAAATCAATTGTTTTGTAATTAAGTGCTGATTTTTAAGCATTAAAATGAAGTTTTGGCTTCAAATAATTGACAGCAATTGAATTTTGAACCAAAAATTCAAATTGTGATTTAAAAACAAGTTTGATTCGTTTTAAAATCAATTATTTTTTCATTAAATGTTGAGTTCTTAAGAACGAAAAGTAAATTATGGTTGTAACTTTTTAGCAACAATTGAATTTTCAACCAAAAATTGAAACAGGTTAATTGTTTATTATGATTTAAAAAAAACAAGCTTGTATGATCTTAAAATCAATTGTTATTTTAATTAAATGTTAACGTTTGAGAATTAAAGTCAAGTTTCAGTTTCAACTTTTGGCAACAATTGAAATTTGAACCCAAAATTCAAATCGTTTAGTTTTGTCAATTATTACGATTTAAAAAAAACTTGATTGATCTTAAAATCAATTGTTTTTTAATTAAGTGCTGATTTTTAAGCATTAAAATGAAGTTTTGGTTTCAAATAATTGACAGCAATTGAATTTTGAACCAAAAATTCAAATTGTGATTTAAAAAACAAGTTTGATTCGTTTTGAAATCAATTATTTTTTTCATTAAATGTTGACTTCTTAAGAACAAAAAGTAAATCATGGTTGTAACTTTTTAGCAACAATTAAATTTTCAACCGAAAAATTGAAACAGGTTAATTGTTTATTATGATTTAAAAAACAAGCTTGTATGATCTTAAAATCAATTGTTATTTTAATTAAATGTTAACGTTTGAGAATTAAAGTCAAGTTTTAGTTTCAACTTTTTGGCAACAATTGAAATTTAAACCCAAAATTCAAATTCCTTACGTCAATTATTACGATTTAAAAAAAACTTGATTGATCTTAAAATCAATTGTTTTGTAATTAAGTGCTGATTTTTAAGCATTAAAATGAAGTTTTGGCTTCAAATAATTGACAGCAATTGAATTTTGAACCAAAAAATTCAAATTGTGATTTAAAAAACAAGTTTGATTCGTTTTGATCAATTATTTTTTTCATTAAATGTTGAGTTCTTAAGAACGAAAAGTAAATTATGGTTGTAACTTTTTAGCAACAATTGAATTTTCAACAAAAATTGAAACAGGTTAATTGTTTATTATGATTTAAAAAAAACAAGCTTGTATGATCTTAAAATCAATTGTTATTTTAATTAAATGTTAACGTTTGAGAATTAAAGTCAAGTTTCAGTTTCAACTTTTTGGCAACAATTGAAATTTGAACCCAAAAATTCAAATTCAGTTTAGTCAATTATTACGATTTAAAAAAACTTGATTGATCTTAAAATCAATTGTTTTTAATTAAGTGCTGATTTTTAAGCATTAAAATGAAGTTTTGGTTTCAAATAATTGACAGCAATTGAATTTTGAACCAAAAAATTCAAATTGTGATTTAAAAAACAAGTTTGATTCGTTTTAAAATCAATTAATTTTTTCATTAAATGTTGACTTCTTAAGAAAAAAAGTAAATTATGGTTGTAACTTTTTAGCAACAATTAAATTTTCAACCGAAAAATTGAAACAGGTTAATTGTTTATTATGATTTAAAAAAACAAGCTTGTATGATCTTAAAATCAATTGTTATTTTAATTAAATGTTAACGTTTGAGAATTAAAGTCAAGTTTTAGTTTCAACTTTTGGCAACAATTGAAATTTAAACCCAAAAATTCAAATTCAGTTTCGTCAATTATTACGATTTAAAAAAAACTTGATTGATCTTAAAATCAATTGTTTTGTAATTAAGTGCTGATTTTTTAAGCATTAAAATGAAGTTTTGGCTTCAAATAATTGACAGCAATTGAATTTTGAACCAAAAAATTCAAATTGTGATTTAAAAAACAAGTTTGATTCGTTTTGATCAATTATTTTTTCATTAAATGTTGAGTTCTTAAGAACGAAAAGTAAATTATGGTTGTAACTTTTTAGCAACAATTGAATTTTCAACCGAAAAATTGAAACAGGTTAATTGTTTATTATGATTTAAAAAAAAACAAGCTTGTATGATCTTAAAATCAATTGTTATTTTAATTAAATGTTAACGTTTGAGAATTAAAGTCAAGTTTCAGTTTCAACTTTTTGGCAACAATTGAAATTTAAACCCAAAAATTCAAATTCCTTACGTCAATTATTACGATTTAAGAAAAAAACTTGATTGATCTTAAAATCAATTGTTTTGTAATTAAGTGCTGATTTTTTAAGCATTAAAATGAAGTTTTGGCTTCAAATAATTGACAGCAATTGAATTTTGAACCAAAAAATTCAAATTGTGATTTAAAAAACAAGTTTGATTCGTTTTGATCAATTATTTTTTTCATTAAATGTTGAGTTCTTAAGAACGAAAAGTAAATTATGGTTGTAACTTTTTAGCAACAATTGAATTTTCAACAAAAATTGAAACAGGTTAATTGTTTATTATGATTTAAAAAAAACAAGCTTGTATGATCTTAAAATCAATTGTTATTTTAATTAAATGTTAACGTTTGAGAATTAAAGTCAAGTTTCAGTTTCAACTTTTTGGCAACAATTGAAATTTAAACCCAAAAATTCAAATTCAGTTTTGTCAATTATTACGATTTAAAAAAACTTGATTGATCTTAAAATCAATTGTTTTTTAATTAAGTGCTGATTTTTTAAGCATTAAAATGAAGTTTTGGTTTCAAATAATTGACAGCAGTTGAATTTTGAACCAAAAATTCAAATTGTGATTTAAAAAACAAGTTTGATTCGTTTTGAAATCAATTATTTTTTTCATTAAATGTTGACTTCTTAAGAACAAAAAGTAAATCATGGTTGTAACTTTTTAGCAACAATTGAATTTTCAACCGAAAAATTGAAACAGGTTAATTGTTTATTATGATTTAAAAAAACAAGCTTGTATGATCTTAAAATCAATTGTTATTTTAATTAAATGTTAACGTTTGAGAATTAAAGTCAAGTTTTAGTTTCAACTTTTTGGCAACAATTGAAATTTAAACCCAAAAATTCAAATTCCTTACGTCAATTATTACGATTTAAGAAAAAAACTTGATTGATCTTAAAATCAATTGTTTTGTAATTAAGTGCTGATTTTTTAAGCATTAAAATGAAGTTTTGGCTTCAAATAATTGACAGCAGTTGAATTTTGAACCAAAAATTCAAATTGTGATTTAAAAAACAAGTTTGATTCGTTTTGATCAATTATTAAAATTTTTCATTAAATGTTGAGTTCTTAAGAACGAAAAGTAAATTATGGTTGTAACTTTTTAGCAACAATTGAATTTTCAACAAAAATTGAAACAGGTTAATTGTTTATTATGATTTAAAAAAAACAAGCTTGTATGATCTTAAAATCAATTGTTATTTTAATTAAATGTTAACGTTTGAGAATTAAAGTCAAGTTTCAGTTTCAACTTTTGGCAACAATTGAAATTTAAACCCAAAAATTCAAATTCAGTTTTGTCAATTATTACGATTTAAAAAAAAAAAAAAAAAAAAAAAAAAAAAAAAAAAAAAAAAAAAAACTTGATTGATCTTAAAATCAATTGTTTTTTAATTAAGTGTTGATTTTTAAGCATTAAAATGAAGTTTTGGTTTCAAATAATTGACAGCAATTGAATTTTGAACCAAAAATTCAAATTGTGATTTAAAAACAAGTTTGATTCGTTTTGAAATCAATTATTTTTTCATTAAATGTTGACTTCTTAAGAACAAAAAGTAAATCATGGTTGTAACTTTTTAGCAACAATTAAATTTTCAACCGAAAAATTGAAACAGGTTAATTGTTTATTATGATTTAATTTTAAAAAACAAGCTTGTATGATCTTAAAATCAATTGTTATTTTAATTAAATGTTAACGTTTGAGAATTAAAGTCAAGTTTTAGTTTCAACTTTTTGGCAACAATTGAAATTTGAACCCAAAAATTCAAATTCAGTTTAGTCAATTATTACGATTTAAAAAAAACTTGATTGATCTTAAAATCAATTGTTTTTTAATTAAGTGCTGATTTTTTAAGCATTAAAATGAAGTTTTGGTTTCAAATAATTGACAACAATTGAATTTTGAACCAAAAATTCAAATTGTGATTTAAAAAACAAGTTTGATTCGTTTTGAAATCAATTATTTTTTCATTAAATGTTGAGTTCTTAAGAACAAAAAGTAAATCATGGTTGTAACTTTTTAGCAACAATTGAATTTTCAACCAAAAATTGAAACAGGTTAATTGTTTATTATGATTTAAAAAAAAACAAGCTTGTATGATCTTAAAATCAATTGTTATTTTAATTAAATGTTAACGTTTGAGAATTAAAGTCAAGTTTTAGTTTCAACTTTTGGCAACAATTGAAATTTAAACCCAAAAATTCAAATTCAGCTTAGTCAATTATTACGATTTAAAAAAAACTTGATTGATCTTAAAATCAATTGTTTTGTAATTAAGTGCTGATTTTTAAGCATTAAAATGAAGTTTTGGCTTCAAATAATTGACAGCAATTGAATTTTGAACCAAAAATTCAAATTGTGATTTAAAAAAACAAGTTTGATTGTTTTGATCAATTATTTTTTCATTAAATGTTGAGTTCTTAAGAACAAAAAGTAAATTATGGTTGTAACTTTTTAGCAACAATTGAATTTTCAACAAAAATTGAAACAGGTTAATTGTTTATTATGATTTAAAAAACAAGCTTGTATGATCTTAAAATCAATTGTTATTTTAATTAAATGTTAACGTTTGAGAATTAAAGTCAAGTTTCAGTTTCAACTTTTTGGCAACAATTGAAATTTAAACCCAAAATTCAAATTCAGTTTTGTCAATTATTACGATTTAAAAAAAACTTGATTGATCTTAAAATCAATTGTTTTTTAATTAAGTGCTGATTTTTTAAAGTAATTTGTTGGTTTCAAATAATTGACAGCAGTTGAATTTTGAACCAAAATTCAAATTTGTGATTTAAAAAAAAAACAAGTTTGGTTCGTTTTTTGAAATCAATTATTTTTTCATTAAATGTTGACTTCTTAAGAACAAAAAGTAAATCATGGTTGTAACTTTTTGCAACAATTAAATTTTCAACCGAAAAATTGAAACAGGTTAATTGTTTATTATTGATTTAAAAAAAACAAGCTTGTATGATCTTAAAATCAATTGTTATTTTATTAAATGTTAACGTTTGAGAATTAAAGTCAAGTTTTAGTTTCAACTTTTGGCAACAATTGAAATTTAAACCCAAAATTCAAATTCCTTACGTCAATTATTACGATTTAAAAAAAAAACTTGATTGATCTTAAAATCTTTTTTTTAATTAGTGCTGATTTTTAGCTTAAAAGTTTGGTTTCAAATAATTGACAGCAGTTGAATTTTGAACCAAAAATTCAAATTGTGATTTAAAAAACAAGTTTGATTCTTTGAAATCAATTATTTTTCATTAAATGTTGAGTTCTTAAGAACGAAAATTAAATTATGGTTGTAACTTTTTAGCAACAATTGAATTTTCAACCCAAAAATTCAAACAGGTTCATTGTTTATTATGATTTAAAAAAAACAATTGTATGATCTTAAAATCAATTGTTATTTCAATTAAGTGTTGACTTTATAGAATTAAAGTCAATTTTAATTTCAACTTTTTGGCAACAATTGAAATTTGAACCCAAAATTCAAATTCAGTTTAGTCAATTATTACGGTTTAAGAAAAAAACTTGATTGATTGTAAAATCAATTGTTTTGTAATTAAGTGCTGATTTTTTAAGCATCAAAATCAAGTTTTGGCAAAATAATTGGCAGTAATTGAATTTTGAAACAAAAAATTCAAATTATGATTTAAAAAACAAGCTTAATTTATCTTAAAATCAATTGATTTTCTTATTAACTGTTGTTGATTTTTGAAGAATAAAAATTAAATTATGGTTTTAACTTTTTAGCAACAATTGAATTTTCAACCCAAAAATTCAAACAGTTTAATTGTTTATTATGATTAAAAAAACAAGCTCTATTGATCTTACAATGAGTTGTTTTTTCAACTAAGTGTTGATTTTTGAGAATTAAAATCAAGTTTTAGTTTTAATTTTTTTGACAACATTTGAAATTTGAACTCAAAAATTTAAATTCGGTTAATTCATTATTATAATTTTAAACAAACAAAGTTGATGGATCTAAAATCAATTACTTTTTTTAATTGATGATTTTTTAAGAATTAAAATCAAGTTTCCTTTTCAACATTATGATAACAATTGAATTTTGCAACCAAAAAATCTAACAATTAAATTGGTTATTATGATTTAAAAAAAACAAGTTTGTATGATCTTAAAATCAATTGTTATTTCAATTAAGTGTTGACTTTTTAAAATTAAAGTCAAGTTTTAGTTTCAACTTTTTGGCAACAATTGAAATTTGAACCCAAAAATTCAAATTTAGTTTAGTAAATTATTACGATTTAAAAAAAATTAGCTTGATTTATCTTAAAATCAATTGTTTTTTAACCAAATGATGATTTTTAAATTTTTGTTTCAAATTTTTGACAGCAATTGAATTTTGAACCTAAAAATTCAAATTGTGATTTAAAAAACTTGATTTATCTTAAAATCAGTTGTTTTTTCACTTAAATGTTAACTTTTGAAAATTAAAATCAAGTTTTAGTTTTAATTTTTTGGCAACATTTGAAATTTGAACCCAAAAATTCAAATTCAGAGTACTTCACTATTATAATTTTTAACAAAACAAGGTTGATTGATCTTAAAATCAATTACTTTTTTTTAATTAAATACTGATTTCTTAAAAATGAATTTTGAATTTTGCAACAAAAAGTCAAACAAGTGTTCACTTTTTAGAATTAAAGTCAAGTTTTAGTTTAAACTTTTTGGCGACAATTGAAATTTGAATTAAAAAATTCAAATTCAGTTCAGTCAATTATTACGATTTAAGAAAAAACAAGATTGATTGATTTTAAAATCAATTACTTTTTTTGATTAAATGTTAATTTCTTAAGAATTAAAATCAAGTTTTGGTTTCAACATTATGATAACAATTAAATTTTGGAACCAAGAATTCTAACAATTTAATTGATTATTATGATTAAAAAAAACAAGTTTAATTGTACTTAAAATCAATTGTTTTTAATTAAGTGTTGATTTTTTAAAAAGGAAAATCAAATTTTGGTTCCAACTTTTTGGCAACAACTGAATTTTGCACTCAAAAATTCAAACAGTATAATTGATTATTATGGTTTAAAACAAACAAACTTGATTGATCTTAAAATCAATTGTTTCTGAAATTTAGTGTTGATTTTTAAGAAATAAAATCAAGTTTTGGTTTCAACTTTTTGGCAACAATTGAATTTTGAACGCAAATTTTTTTATGATTTCTTACAAATAAGTTATACTGATCTAAAAATTCATTGTTTTTTAAAGAACTGTTGATTTCTTAAAAATAAAATCGGTCTTACTCTCAATTATTTGGCAACAATTGAATTTTGAACTCAAAAGTTTAAATTCAGCTTAGTTAATTAATGTGATTTAAAATTGATTGATTTTAAATAAATAAATTTTTTAAATTAAGAGTTGAATACTTGAGTATTAAAACCCATGTTAGTTTTAATTTTTGGCAACAATTGAATTTTGAACCCAAAAATTCAAATTCAATTTAATTCATTTTTGAAATTAAAATGAACTGATTTAACAACTGTTTTTTAATGAAATGTTAATTTTTATGAATAAAATCATCTTTTGGTTTCAAATTTTTGAACACAAAATTCTTAATATGGTTATAAACAAATAAAGTTGATTGATTTTAAAACAAATTGTTTTTTAATTAAGTGTTGATTCCTTAAACACCATAATTAATTTTTGGTTTCAACTTTTTGGCAACTTTTAAAAAACCCAAAAATTCAAATTTAATTTAGTAAATTATTGATCAATCTTAAAAGCAATTGTTTTTTAATTAAAAGTTGATTTTTCAATAATAAAATTAAGTTTTAGTTTCAACATTTCGACAACAATTGAATTTTGAACCCAAAAATTCAAATTCAGTTTAGTTAATTATTATGATTTAAAAAAATGTTTTTTAATTATTTGTTGCTTTATGAAGATTTAAAATCTGATTTCGGTTTCAACTTTTGGAACAATTGAATTTTGAACCCAAAAATTCAAATTCAGTTTAGTTAATTATTATGATTTAAAAATAAATGTTTTTTAATTATTTGTTGCTTTATGAAGATTTAACATCTAATTTTGGTTTCAACTTTTGGAACATTTGAATTTTGAACCCAAAAATTCAAATTCAGTTTGGTTAATACACGATTTTAAAGAAACAAGCTTGATCGTTTTTAATTAAGAGTTGATTTTAAGTTTTGGGTTTTAATTTTTGTGGCAGAAATTGAATTTTGAAAGTTTTATTGATATTACAATTAATTGCCTAAGACGAATGACGCCTAAGGCGACGGTAACATTAGCATCAAAAACATTTTATAAATATTTTCGTACGCCGATGACGTCACCGGCGTCATTACCGCTCATTTTTATTTTAATTAACGAAAGCGTTTAGTTTCGCTTAAGTCGTTACCCGAGAATGACTAAAAAAATGAAAGCCGTTTACGTGGTGTTTTCATCGACGTTGGCCGTGATCTTCAGCTTCCATTTGCGTAAGTCGTTTTAATGTTATGCATTCGTCTTAAGCGTTCGTTTTTACAGCGTCCGGTGTGGGCACGTGCAGCAAATCCGAGCCGGATTTCGACGAGTGCATGAGGATGAGGGTTGAGAAGGCCGTTCTTCGGTTGTCTAACGGCGACAAGCATTTGGGCGTGGTATCGTTCGAGCCTTTGCACATTGCCCCGATTGCCGTCGACGAAAATCCGAACGCTACAGTACGTGTGTCGCAGAAATTTTTCAACGTCAAGATACACGGACTATCGGCGACACAAGTGAAGATGTTTCGGTTCGTGCTCGAGCCGTGCTTCGTGCGAGCCGAAACGTTAACACCGCTCGTGCGTACCGAAGCCGAGTACGAGCTCAACGGTCGCCTGTTGATTTTCCCTGTGCACGCGAGAGGCGCCAGCAACGTGACGTCATGTAAGTATTAGTGTTTTTAAACGTAACTCGGCTCACCTCTTTTTGTAGATAATTTGAGGATCGAGCACGAAGTCACCTGCTCGAGATACTGGAAACGCGGCAAAGAGTATCTACACATCGTCGATTACAAAATTTCGGTTGAACCCGAACGTATCCACTACAAGTTTGACAATCTCTTCGGAGACAACGCGAGACTCAGCGAGCAAATTCATAAAACGATTAACGAACGCGCATTGAGATCTACGAAGAATTACGTCCGACGATGGAAGAAACCTGCGGTATGACTTTTCAAGAAATTGGCAACAAGATTTTTAATCGGGTACCGTTTGGGGAAATTGTTAGGAATTAGTTTCGCCAAGGATGGTGCTGAGCGAAGAGATTTTTTAAAGCTAACAATAACTATTTTGTGTAATGTTTAGGATCGCATCACCTCTGAAACAATAAAACCAAATACTATGTGATTAGTTTTTAATTCCATCGCACAATGTGCGCTGTTGCAATTTATATGTTAACGAAATTAATATCAGAGGTTAAAACAGCAACATAAATTTTGTAATATATGTCAAAACACAGTTTAGTCAGATCACAATTTTCCATATTAAAAAGTTTACACATGTTTATTTAAAAACTTGCATTGTTGCCGTTTACAATATATGATTAAGTCGATTTTTCTTTGTACTTTGTTTAAATTTTTTTAATTTATTTTGATAAATATTTATTATTTAAAACAAGTTTTTTTATAATTTAAAATCCAAAATAAACGTCGTAGTCTATTTCTTTTTATACGCTTGAAAAATAATTTTATAATTTAATTGAACGAACCTGAAAACAGTAGGCTTCTTGTTTGATTAATCGGAGACAAAATTTTTGTTTCCAATTTTACTCTTTCAACAGAATACGATTCTGCGTAGAACACTGTAGTACCAACCGTTTCTTCGGATTTCTCAAAATTGCTGCATTACCTATCTTTTCCAATTAGAAGCTTTTTTTCCCAAAGGCTTCAAATGTGCATAATGATACCACAGTAATATTATGATGGAAACTGATTCTATTTCTGCATTCTACATTATAAAATTAGTGTGTGCATCAGTTTTTAATCAAATCGGAGACAAAATATTTTTTTCACAATTTTACACCTAAGACTATAGTCTTTGTTCTTTTGATAAAAAATGGGAAAGTTTTTTATGTGGTTTCTTTAACAGAATACGATGTAAACCAATGCGTAGAACACTGTAGTACCAACCGTTTTTGTGATTTTCTCAAAACTGCTGCATTACCTACGTTTTTCCAAATAGAAGCTTTTTTTTCCCAAAGGCTTAAAATTTGCATAATGATTCCACAGTAATATTATGATGGAAACTGATTCTGTTTTTGCATTCTACATCATAAAATTAGTGTGTTCATCAAATTTTATTCAAATCGGAGACAAAATATTTTTTTCCCAATTTTACACACAAGACCTCTTTTGATAAAAAAATGGGAAAAATTTTTTGTGTAGTTTTTTAACAGAATACGATGTAAACCAATGCGTAGAACACTGTAGTACCAACCGTTTTTGTGATTTTCTCAAAACTGCTGCATTACCTACGTTTTTCCAAATAGAAGCTTTTTTTCCCAAAGGCTTAAAATGTGCATAATGATTCCACAGTAATATTATGATGAAAACTGATTCTATTTCTGCATTCTACATTATAAAATTAGTGTGTTCATCAGATTTTATTAAAATCGGGGACAAAATATTTTTTCTCAAATTTACACCCAAGACTATAGTCTTTGCTCTTTTGATAAAAAATGGTAAAATTTTATGTGCGGTTTCTTTAACAGAATACGATGTAAACCAATCCGTAGAACACTGTAGTACCAACCGTTTTTGTGATTTTCTCAAAGCTGCTGCATTACCTACGTTTTTTCAAATAGAAGCTTTTTTTCCCCAAAGGCTTAAAATGTGCATAATGATTCCACAGTAATATTATGATGGAAACTGATTCTATTTCTGCATTCTACATCATAAAATTAGTGTGTTCATCAATTTTTATTCAAATCGGAGACAAAACATTTTTTTCCCAATTTTACACCCAAGACTATAGTCTTTGCTCTTTTGATAAAAAAATGGGAAAATTTTTTTTGTCGCTTTTTTAACAGAACACGATGTAAACCAATGCGTAGAACACTGTAGTACCAACCGTTTTTGTGATTTTCTCAAAACTGCTGCATTACCTACGTTTTTCAAATAGAAGCTTTTTTCCCAAAGGCTTAAAATGTGCATAATGATTCCACAGTAATATTATGATGGAAACTGATTCTATTTCTGCATTCTACATCATAAAATTAGTGTGTTCATCAGATTTTATTAAAATCGGAGACAAAATATTTTTTCTCAATTTTACACCCAAGACTATAGTCTTTGCTCTTTTGATAAAAAATGGTAAAATTTTTGTGCGGTTTCTTTTAACAGAATACGATGTAAACCAATGCGTAGAACACTGTAGTACCAACCGTTTTGTGATTTTCTCAAAGCTGCTGCATTACCTACGTTTTTCAAATAGAAGCTTTTTTTCCCCAAAGGCTTAAAGTGTGCATAATGATTCCACAGTAATATTATGATGGAAACTGATTCTATTTCTGCATTCTACATCATAAAATTAGTGTGTTCATCAATTTTTATTCAAATCGGAGACAAAACATTTTTTTCCCAATTTTACACCCAAGACTATAGTCTTTGCTCTTTTGATAAAAAAATGAGAAAATTTTTTTGTCGCTTTTTTAACAGAACACGATGTAAACCAATGCGTAGAACACTGTAGTACCAACCGTTTTTGTGATTTTCTCAAAACTGCTGCATTACCTACGTTTTTTCAAATAGAAGCTTTTTTTCCCCAAAGGCTTAAAATGTGCATAATGATTCCACAGTAATATTATGATGAAAACTGATTCTATTTCTGCATTCTACATTATAAAATTAGTGTGTTCATCAGATTTTATTAAAATCGGAGACAAAATATTTTTTCTCAAATTTACACCCAAGACTATAGTCTTTGCTCTTTTGATAAAAAAATGGTAAAATTTTTTGTGCGGTTTCTTTAACAGAATACGATGTAAACCAATGCGTAGAACACTGTAGTACCAACCGTTTTGTGATTTTCTCAAAACTGCTGCATTACCTACGTTTTTTCCAAATAGAAGCTTTTTTCCCAAAGGCTTAAAATGTGCATAATGATTCCACAGTAATATTATGATGGAAACTGATTCTATTTCTGCATTCTACATCATAAAATTAGTGTGTTCATCAGTTTTTATTAAAATCGGAGGCAAAACATTTTTTCCCAATTTTACACCCAAGACTATAGTCTTTGCTCTTTTGATAAAAAATGGGAAAATTTTTTTGTCGCTTTTTAACAGAATACGATGTAAACCAATGCGTAGAACACTGTAGTACCAACCGTTTTTGTGATTTTCTCAAAACTGCTGCATTACCTACGTTTTTCAAATAGAAGCTTTTTTCCCAAAGGCTTTAAATGTGCATAATGATTCCACAGTAATATTATGATGGAAACTGATTCTATTTCTGAATTCTTCATTATAAAATTAGTGTGTTCATCAGATTTTATTAAAATCGGAGGCAAAAATTTTTTTCCCAATTTTACACCCAAGTAAGTCTTTGTTCTTTTGATAAAAATGGGTAAGTTTTTTGTGTCGCTTTTTAACAGAATACGATGTAAATGAATGCGTAGAACACTGTAATACCAACTGTCTTTGTGATTTTCTCAAAACTGCTGCATTACCTACGATTTTCCAAATAGAATCTTTTTTTCCCAAAGGCTTTAAATGTGCATAATGATTCCACATTAACATTATGATGGAAACTGATTTTATTTTTAAATTCTACATTTTAAAATTAATGTGTTCATCAGTTTTTATTAAAATCGGAGACAAAATATTTTTTTCCCAATTTTACACCCAAGACGTCTTTGCTCTTTTGATAAAAAATGGGAAAATTTTTTGTGTCGCTTTTTTAACAGAACACGATGTAAACCAATGCGTAGAACACTGTAGTACCAACCGTTTTTGTGATTTTCTCAAAACTGCTGCATTACCTACGTTTTTCCAAATAGAATCTTTTTTTCCCAAAGGCTTTAAATGTGCATAATGATTCCACAGTAATATTATGATGGAAACTGATTCTATTTCTGCATTCTACATCATAAAATTAGTGTGTTCATCAGTTTAAATTAAAATCGGAGACAAAATATTTTTTCCCAATTTTACACCCAAGACTATAGTCTTTGCTCTTTTGATAAAAAATGGGAAAATTTTTTGTGTGGCTTTTTAACAGAATACGATGTAAACCAATGCGTAGAACACTGTAGTACCAACCGTTTTGTGATTTTCTCAAAACTGCTGCATTACCTACGTTTTTCCAAATAGAAGCTTTTTTTCCCAAAGGCTCAAAAAGTGCATAATAATTCCACAGTAACATTATGATGAAAACTGATTCTATTTCTTCATTCTACATCATTAAATTAGTGTGTTCATCAGTTTAAATTAAAATCGGAGACAAAATATTTTTTTCCCAATTTTACACCCAAGACTATAGTCTTTGCTCTTTTGATAAAAAATGGGAAAATTTTTTGTGTGGTTTTTTAACAGAATACGATGTAAACCAATGCGTAGAACACTGTAGTACCAACCGTTTTTGTGATTTTCTCAAAACTGCTGCATTACCTACGTTTTTCCAAATAGAAGCTTTTTTTCCCAAAGGCTTAAAATGTGCATAATGATTCCACAGTAATATTATGATGGAAACTGATTCTATTTCTGCATTCTACATCATAAAATTAGTGTGTTCATCAGTTTTTATTAAAATCGGAGACAAAATATTTTTTCCCAATTTTACACCCAAGACTATAGTCTTTGCTCTTTTGATAAAAAATGGGAAAATTTTATGAGTGGTTCTTTTAACAGAATACGATGTAAACCAATGCGTAGAACACTGTAGTACCAACCGTTTTTGTGATTTTCTCAAAACTGCTGCATTACCTACGTTTTTCCAAATAGAAGCTTTTTTTCCCAAAGGCTTAAAATGTGCATAATGATTCCACAGTAATATTATGATGGAAACTGATTCTATTTCTGCATTCTACATCATAAAATTAGTGTGTTCATCAGTTTTTATTAAAATCGGAGACAAAATATTTTTTTCCCAATTTTACACCCAAGACTATAGTCTTTGCTCTTTTGATAAAAAATGGGAAAATTTTTTGTGTGGTTTCTTTAACAGAATACGATGTAAACCAATGCGTAGAACACTGTAGTACCAACCGTTTTTGTGATTTTCTCAAAACTGCTGCATTACCTACGTTTTTCCAAATAGAAGCTTTTTTCCCAAAGGCTTAAAATGTGCATAATGATTCCACAGTAATATTATGATGGAAACTGATTCTATTTCTGCATTCTACATCATTAAATTAGTGTGTTCATCAGTTTAAATTAAAACCGGAGACAAAACATTTTTTTCCCAATTTTACACCCAAGACTATAGTCTTTGCTCTTTTGATAAAAAAATGGGAAAATTTTTTTTGTCGCTTTTTTAACAGAACACGATGTAAACCAATGCGTAGAACACTGTAGTACCAACCGTTTTTGTGATTTTCTCAAAACTGCTGCATTACCTACGTTTTTCCAAATAGAAGCTTTTTTTCCCAAAGGCTTAAAATGTGCATAATGATTCCACAGTAATATTATGATGGAAACTGATTCTATTTCTGCATTCTACATTATAAAATTAGTGTGTTCATCAGTTTTTATTAAAATCGGAGACAAAATATTTTTTTCCCAATTTTACACCCAAGACTATAGTCTTTGCTCTTTTGATAAAAAATGGGAAAATTTTTTTTGTCGCTTTTTTAACAGAACACGATGTAAACCAATGCGTAGAACACTGTAGTACCAACCGTTTTTGTGATTTTCTCAAAACTGCTGCATTACCTACGTTTTTCCAAATAGAAGCTTTTTTTCCCAAAGGCTTTAAATGTGCATAATGATTCCACAGTAATATTATGATGGAAACTGATTCTATTTCTGCATTCTACATTATAAAATTAGTGTGTTCATCAGTTTTATTAAAATCGGAGACAAAATATTTTTTTCCCAATTTTACACCCAAGACTATAGTCTTTGCTCTTTTGATAAAAAATGGGAAAATTTTTGTGTCGTTTTTTAACAGAATACGATGTAAACCAATGCGTAGAACACTGTAGTACCAACCGTTTTTGTGATTTTCTCAAAACTGCTGCATTACCTACGTTTTTCCAAATAGAAGCTTTTTTCCCAAAGGCTTTAAATGTGCATAATGATTCCACAGTAATATTATGATGGAAACTGATTCTATTTCTGCATTCTACATCATAAAATTAGTGTGTTCATCAGATTTTATTAAAATCGGAGACAAAATATTTTTTTCCCAATTTTACACCCAAGACTAAGTCTTTGTTCTTTTGATAAAAATGGGAAAATTTTTTGTGTCGTTTTTTAACAGAATACGATGTAAACCAATGCGTAGAACACTGTAGTACCAACCGTTTTTGTGATTTTCTCAAAACTGCTGCATTACCTACGTTTTTCCAAATAGAAGCTTTTTTCCCAAAGGCTTTAAATGTGCATAATGATTCCACAGTAATATTATGATGGAAACTGATTCTATTTCTGAATTCTACATTATAAAATTAGTGTGTTCATCAGTTTTTATTAAAATCGGAGACAAAATATTTTTTCCCAATTTTACACCCAAGACTATAGTCTTTGCTCTTTTGATAAAAAATGGGAAAATTTTTTGTGTCGTTTTTTAACAGAATACGATGTAAACCAATGCGTAGAACACTGTAGTACCAACCGTTTTGTGATTTTCTCAAAACTGCTGCATTACCTACGTTTTTCCAAATAGAAGCTTTTTTTCCCAAAGGCTTAAAATGTGCATAATGATTCCACAGTAATATTATGATGGAAACTGATTCTATTTCTGCATTCTACATTATAAAATTAGTGTGTTCATCAGTTTTTATTAAAATCGGAGACAAAATATTTTTTCCCAATTTTACACCCAAGACTATAGTCTTTGTTCTTTTGATAAAAAATGGGAAAATTTTTGTGTCGCTTTTTAACAGAATACGATGTAAACCAATGCGTAGAACACTGTAGTACCAACCGTTTTTGTGATTTTCTCAAAACTGCTGCATTACCTACGTTTTTCCAAATAGAAGCTTTTTTTCCCAAAGGCTTAAAATGTGCATAATGATTCCACAGTAATATTATGATGAAAACTGATTCTATTTCTTCATTCTACATCATTAAATTAGTGTGTTCATCAGTTTAAATTAAAATCGGAGACAAAATATTTTTTCCCAATTTTACACCCAAGACTATAGTCTTTGATCATTTGATAAAAAAATGGGAAAATTTTTTTTGTCGATTTTTTAACAGAACACGATGTAAACCAATGCGTAGAACACTGTAGTACCAACTGTTTTTGTGATTTTCTCAAAACTGCTGCATTACCTACGTTTTTCCAAATAGAAGCTTTTTTCCCAAAGGCTTAAAATGTGCATAATGATTCCACAGTAATATTATGATGGAAACTGATTCTATTTCTGCATTCTACATTATTAAAATTAGTGTGTTCATCAGTTTTTATTAAAATCGGAGACAAAATATTTTTTTCCCAATTTTACACCCAAGACTATAGTCTTTGCTCTTTTGATAAAAATGGGAAAATTTTTGTGTGGCTTTTTAACAGAATACGATGTAAACCAATGCGTAGAACACTGTAGTACCAACCGTTTTTGTGATTTTCTCAAAACTGCTTCATTACCTACGTTTTTCCAAATAGAAGCTTTTTTTCCCAAAGGCTTAAAATGTGCATAATGATTCCACAGTAATATTATGATGGAAACTGATTCTATTTCTGAATTCTACATTATAAAATTAGTGTGTTCATCAGTTTTATTAAAATCGGAGACAAAATATTTTTTTCCCAATTTTACACCCAAGACTATAGTCTTTGCTCTTTTGATAAAAAATGGGAAAATTTTTGTGTCGCTTTTTAACAGAATACGATGTAAACCAATGCGTAGAACACTGTAGTACCAACCGTTTTTGTGATTTTCTCAAAACTGCTGCATTACCTACGTTTTTCCAAATAGAAGCTTTTTTTCCCAAAGGCTTTAAATGTGCATAATGATTCCACAGTAATATTATGATGGAAACTGATTCTATTTCTGCATTCTACATTATAAAATTAGTGTGTTCATCAGTTTTTATTAAAATCGGAGACAAAATATTTTTTTCCCAATTTTACACCCAAGACTATAGTCTTTGCTCTTTTGATAAAAAATGGGAAAATTTTTTGTGTCGCTTTTTAACAGAATACGATGTAAACCAATGCGTAGAACACTGTAGTACCAACCGTTTTTGTGATTTTCTCAAAACTGCTGCATTACCTACGTTTTTCCAAATAGAAGCTTTTTTTCCCAAAGGCTTTAAATGTGCATAATGATTCCACAGTAATATTATGATGGAAACTGATTCTATTTTTGAATTCTACATTATAAAATTAGTGTGTTCATCAGTTTTTATTAAAATCGGAGACAAAATATTTTTTCCCAATTTTACACCCAAGACTAAGTCTTTGCTCTTTTGATAAAAAATGGGAAAATTTTTTGTGTCGCTTTTTTAACAGAATACGATGTAAACCAATGCGTAGAACACTGTAGTACCAACCGTTTTTGTGATTTTCTCAAAACTGCTGCATTACCTACGTTTTTCCAAATAGAAGCTTTTTTCCCAAAGGCTTTAAATGTGCATAATGATTCCACAGTAATATTATGATGGAAACTGATTCTATTTCTGAATTCTACATTATAAAATTAGTGTGTTCATCAGATTTTATTAAAATCGGAGGCAAAAATATTTTTTCCCAATTTTACACCCAAGACTATAGTCTTTGTTCTTTTGATAAAAAATGGGAAAAGTTTTTTGTGTTGCTTTTTAACAGAATACGATGTAAACCAATGCGTAGAACACTGTAATACCAACCGTTTTTGTGATTTTCTCAAAACTGCTGCATTACCTACGTTTTTCCAAATAGAAGCTTTTTTCCCAAAGGCTTTAAATGTGCATAATGATTCCACAGTAATATTATGATGGAAACTGATTCTATTTCTGCATTCTACATTATAAAATTAGTGTGTTCATCAGATTTTATTAAAATCGGAGGCAAAATATTTTTTTCCCAATTTTACACCCAAGACTAAGTCTTTGTTCTTTTGATAAAAAATGGGAAAATTTTTGTGTCGCTTCTTTAACAGAATACGATGTAAACCAATGCGTAGAACACTGTAGTACCAACTGTTTTTGTGATTTTCTCAAAACTGCTGCATTACCTACGTTTTTCCAAATAGAAGCTTTTTTCCCAAAGGCTTAAAATGTGCATAATGATTCCACAGTAATATTATGATGGAAACTGATTCTATTTCTGCATTCTACATTATAAAATTAGTGTGTTCATCAATTTTTATTAAAATCGGAGACAAAATATTTTTTCCCAATTTTACACCCAAGACTATAGTCTTTGCTCTTTTGATAAAAAATGGGAAAATTTTTTGTGTCGCTTTTTAACAGAATACGATGTAAACCAATGCGTAGAACACTGTAGTACCAACCGTTTTTGTGATTTTCTCAAAACTGCTGCATTACCTACGTTTTTCCAAATAGAAGCTTTTTTCCCAAAGGCTTAAAATGTGCATAATGATTCCACAGTAATATTATGATGGAAACTGATTCTATTTTTGCATTCTACATTATAAAATTAGTGTGTTCATCAGTTTTTATTAAAATCGGAGACAAAATATTTTTTTCCCAATTTTACACCCAAGACTATAGTCTTTGCTCTTTTGATAAAAAATGGGAAAATTTTTTGAGTGGTTCCTTTAACAGAATACGATGTAAACCAATGCGTAGAACACTGTAGTACCAACCGTTTTTGTGATTTTCTCAAAACTGCTGCATTACCTACGTTTTTCCAAATAGAAGCTTTTTTTCCCAAAGGCTTAAAATGTGCATAATGATTCCACAGTAATATTATGATGGAAACTGATTCTATTTCTGAATTCTTCATTATAAAATTAGTGTGTTCATCAGTTTTTATTAAAATCGGAGACAAAAATTTTTTCCCAATTTTACACCCAAGACTAAGTCTTTGTTCTTTTGATAAAAAATGGGAAATTTTTTGTGTGCTTTTTTAACAGAATACGATGTAAACCAATGCGTAGAACACTGTAGTACCAACTGTCTTTGTGATTTTCTCAAAACTGCTGCATTACCTACGTTTTTCCAAATAGAAGCTTTTTTTCCCAAAGGCTTTAAATGTGCATAATGATTCCACAGTAATATTATGATGGAAACTGATTCTATTTCTGCATTCTACATTATAAAATTAGTGTGTTCATCAGATTTTATTAAAATCGGAGACAAAATATTTTTTCTCAATTTTACACCCAAGACTAAGTCTTTGCTCTTTTGATAAAAAATGGGAAAATTTTTTGTGTTCGTTTTTTAACAGAATACGATGTAAACCAATGCGTAGAACACTGTAGTACCAACTGTTTTTGTGATTTTCTCAAAACTGCTGCATTACCTACGTTTTTCCAAATAGAAGTTTTTTCCCAAAGGCTTAAAATGTGCATAATGATTCCACAGTAATATTATGATGGAAACTGATTCTATTTCTGCATTCTACATTATAAAATTAGTGTGTTCATCAGTTTTTATTAAAATCGGAGACAAAATATTTTTTCCCAATTTTACACCCAAGACTAAGTCTTTGCTCTTTTGATAAAAAATGGGAAAATTTTTGTGCGTTTTTTTAACAGAATACGATGTAAACCAATGCGTAGAACACTGTAGTACCAACCGTTTTTGTGATTTTCTCAAAACTGCTGCATTACCTACGTTTTTCCAAATAGAAGCTTTTTTTCCCAAAGGCTTTAAATGTGCATAATGATTCCACAGTAATATTATGATGGAAACTGATTCTATTTCTGAATTCTTCATTATAAAATTAGTGTGTTCATCAGATTTTATTAAAATCGGAGGCAAAAAATTTTTTCTCAATTTTACACCCAAGTAAGTCTTTGTTCTTTTGATAAAAAATGGGTAAGTTTTTTGTGTCGCTTTTTAACAGAATACGATGTAAATGAATGCGTAGAACACTGTAATACCAACTGTCTTTGTGATTTTCTCAAAACTGCTGCATTACCTACGATTTTCCAAATAGAAGCTTTTTTCCCAAAGGCTTTAAATGTGCATAATGATTCCACAGTAATATTATGATGGAAACTGATTCTATTTCTGAATTCTTCATTATAAAATTAGTGTGTTCATCAGATTTTATTAAAATCGGAGGCAAAAAATTTTTTCTCAATTTTACACCCAAGTAAGTCTTTGTTCTTTTGATAAAAAATGGGAAAGTTTTTTGTGTTGCTTTTTAACAGAATACGATGTAAACGAATGCGTAGAACACTGTAATACCAACCGTCTTTGTGATTTTCTCAAAACTGCTGCATTACCTACGTTTTTCCAAATAGAAGCTTTTTTTCCCAAAGGCTTTAAATGTGCATAATGATTCCACAGTAATATTATGATGGAAACTGATTCTATTTCTGAATTCTTCATTATAAAATTAGTGTGTTCATCAGTTTTTATTAAAATCGGAGACAAAATATTTTTTCTCAATTTTACACCCAAGTAAGTCTTTGCTCTTTTGATAAAAAATGGGAAAATTTTTGTGTGGCTTTTTAACAGAATACGATGTAAACCAATGCGTAGAACACTGTAGTACCAACTGTTTTGTGATTTTCTCAAAACTGCTGCATTACCTACGTTTTTCCAAATAGAAGCTTTTTTTCCCAAAGGCTTTAAATGTGCATAATGATTCCACAGTAATATTATGATGGAAACTGATTCTATTTCTGAATTCTTCATTATAAAATTAGTGTGTTCATCAGATTTTATTAAAATCGGAGGCAAAATATTTTTTCCCAATTTTACACCCAAGACTAAGTCTTTGCTCTTTTGATAAAAAATGGGAAAATTTTTTGTGTGGTTTTTTAACAGAATACGATGTAAACCAATGCGTAGAACACTGTAGTACCAACTGTTTTTGTGATTTTCTCAAAACTGCTGCATTACCTACGTTTTTCCAAATAGAAGCTTTTTTTCCCAAAGGCTTAAAATGTGCATAATGATTCCACAGTAATATTATGATGGAAACTGATTCTATTTCTGCATTCTACATCATAAAATTAGTGTGTTCATCAGTTTTTATTAAAATCGGAGACAAAAATTTTTTTCCCAATTTTACACCCAAGACTAAGTCTTTGCTCTTTTGATAAAAAAATGGGAAAATTTTTTTGTCGCTTTTTAACAGAATACGATGTAAACCAATGCGTAGAACACTGTAGTACCAACCGTTTTGTGATTTTCTCAAAACTGCTGCATTACCTACGTTTTTCCAAATAGAAGCTTTTTCCCAAAGGCTTAAAATGTGCATAATGATACCACAGTAATATTATGATGGAAACTGATTCTATTTTTGCATTCTACATTATAAAATTAGTGTGTTCATCAGTTTAAATTAAAATCGGAGACAAAATATTTTTTTCCCAATTTTACACCCAAGACTATAGTCTTTGCTCTTTTGATAAAAAATGGGAAAATTTTTTTGTCGCTTTTTAACAGAACACGATGTAAACCAATGCGTAGAACACTGTAGTACCAACCGTTTTTGTGATTTTCTCAAAACTGCTGCATTACCTACGTTTTTCCAAATAGAATCTTTTTTTCCCAAAGGCTTTAAATGTGCATAATGATTCCACAGTAATATTATGATGGAAACTGATTCTATTTCTGAATTCTTCATTATAAAATTAGTGTGTTCATCAGATTTTATTAAAATCGGAGGCAAAAAATTTTTTTTCCCAATTTTACACCCAAGTAAGTCTTTGTTCTTTTGATAAAAATGGGAAAGTTTTTTGTGTTGCTTTTTAACAGAATACGATGTAAATCAATGCGTAGAACACTGTAATACCAACTGTCTTTGTGATTTTCTCAAAACTGCTGCATTACCTACGATTTTCCAAATAGAAGCTTTTTCCCAAAGGCTTTAAATGTGCATAATGATTCCACAGTAATATTATGATGGAAACTGATTCTATTTCTGAATTCTTCATTATAAAATTAGTGTGTTCATCAGATTTTATTAAAATCGGAGGCAAAAATATTTTTTCCCAATTTTACACCCAAGTAAGTCTTTGTTCTTTTGATAAAAAATGGGTAAGTTTTTTGTGTCGCTTTTTAACAGAATACGATGTAAACCAATGCGTAGAACACTGTAATACCAACTGTCTTTGTGATTTTCTCAAAACTGCTGCATTACCTACGTTTTTCCAAATAGAAGCTTTTTTTCCCAAAGGCTTTAAATGTGCATAATGATTCCACAGTAATATTATGATGGAAACTGATTCTATTTCTGAATTCTTCATTATAAAATTAGTGTGTTCATCAGATTTTATTAAAATCGGAGACAAAAATTTTTTTTCCAATTTTACACCCAAGTAAGTCTTTGTTCTTTTGATAAAAAATGGGAAAATTTTTGTGTCGCTTTTTAACAGAATACGATGTAAATCAATGCGTAGAACACTGTAATACCAACTGTCTTTGTGATTTTCTCAAAACTGCTGCATTACCTACGTTTTTCCAAATAGAAGCTTTTTTTCCCAAAGGCTTTAAATGTGCATAATGATTCCACAGTAATATTATGATGGAAACTGATTCTATTTCTGAATTCTTCATTATAAAATTAGTGTGTTCATCAGATTTTATTAAAATCGGAGGCAAAAAAATTTTTTTCCCAATTTTACACCCAAGTAAGTCTTTGTTCTTTTGATAAAAAATGGGTAAATTTTTGTGTCGTTTTTTAACAGAATACGATGTAAATGAATGCGTAGAACACTGTAATACCAACTGTCTTTGTGATTTTCTCAAAACTGCTGCATTACCTACGTTTTCCAAATAGAATCTTTTTTCCCAAAGGCTTTAAATGTGCATAATGATTCCACAGTAATATTATGATGGAAACTGATTCTATTTCTGAATTCTTCATTATAAAATTAGTGTGTTCATCAGATTTTATTAAAATCGGAGGCAAAAAATTTTTTCCCAATTTTACACCCAAGTAAGTCTTTGTTCTTTTGATAAAAAATGGGAAAATTTTTGTGTCGCTTTTTAACAGAATACGATGTAAACCAATGCGTAGAACACTGTAGTACCAACTGTTTTTGTGATTTTCTCAAAACTGCTGCATTACCTACGTTTTTCCAAATAGAAGCTTTTTTCCCAAAGGCTTTAAATGTGCATAATGATTCCACAGTAATATTATGATGGAAACTGATTCTATTTCTGAATTCTTCATTATAAAATTAGTGTGTTCATCAGATTTTATTAAAATCGGAGACAAAAAATTTTTTCCCAATTTTACACCCAAGATAAGTCTTTGTTCTTTTGATAAAAAATGGGAAAAGTTTTTTGTGTCGCTTTTTAACAGAATACGATGTAAATCAATGCGTAGAACACTGTAGTACCAACTGTTTTTGTGATTTTCTCAAAACTGCTGCATTACCTACGTTTTTCCAAATAGAAGCTTTTTTTCCCAAAGGCTTTAAATGTGCATAATGATTCCACAGTAATATTATGATGGAAACTGATTCTATTTTTAAATTCTACATTATAAAATTAGTGTGTTCATCAGATTTTATTAAAATCGGAGACAAAATATTTTTTCCCAATTTTACACCCAAGACGTCTTTGTTCTTTTGATAAAAATGGGAAAATTTTTGTGTCGCTTTTTAACAGAATACGATGTAAACCAATGCGTAGAACACTGTAGTACCAACCGTTTTTGTGATTTTCTCAAAACTGCTGCATTACCTACGTTTTTCCAAATAGAATCTTTTTTTCCCAAAGGCTTTAAATGTGCATAATGATTCCACAGTAATATTATGATGGAAACTGATTCTATTTCTGAATTCTTCATTATAAAATTAGTGTGTTCATCAGATTTTATTAAAATCGGAGGCAAAAATTTTTTCTCAATTTTACACCCAAGTAAGTCTTTGTTCTTTTGATAAAAAATGGGTAAGTTTTTTGTGTCGTTTTTTAACAGAATACGATGTAAATCAATGCGTAGAACACTGTAATACCAACTGTCTTTGTGATTTTCTCAAAACTGCTGCATTACCTACGATTTTCCAAATAGAATCTTTTTATTTTAAATATAATAAATATATAAATTTTTATTTTTAAATATTAAAATTATTTTTTTTATTAAAAAAAATTTAATTAAAAATTTTTTTATAAAATTTTTTTTTTAAAAAAAAAAAATTTTTTTATTTTTTCCCAAAGGCTTTAAATGTGCATAATGATTCCACAGTAATATTATGATGGAAACTGATTCTATTTCTGAATTCTTCATTATAAAATTAGTGTGTTCATCAGATTTTATTAAAATCGGAGACAAAAATATTTTTTCTCAATTTTACACCCAAGTAAGTCTTTGTTCTTTTGATAAAAAATGGGAAAATTTTTTGTGTCGCTTTTTAACAGAATACGATGTAAATCAATGCGTAGAACACTGTAATACCAACTGTCTTTGTGATTTTCTCAAAACTGCTGCATTACCTACGTTTTTCCAAATAGAATCTTTTTTCCCAAAGGCTTTAAATGTGCATAATGATTCCACAGTAATATTATGATGGAAACTGATTCTATTTCTGAATTCTTCATTATAAAATTAGTGTGTTCATCAGATTTTATTAAAATCGGAGGCAAAAATTTTTTCTCAATTTTACACCCAAGTAAGTCTTTGTTCTTTTGATAAAAAATGGGTAAGTTTTTGTGTCGCTTTTTAACAGAATACGATGTAAATGAATGCGTAGAACACTGTAATACCAACTGTCTTTGTGATTTTCTCAAAACTGCTGCATTACCTACGATTTTCCAAATAGAAGCTTTTTTCCCAAAGGCTTTAAATGTGCATAATGATTCCACAGTAATATTATGATGGAAACTGATTCTATTTCTGAATTCTTCATTATAAAATTAGTGTGTTCATCAGATTTTATTAAAATCGGAGGCAAAAATTTTTTTCCAATTTTACACCCAAGTAAGTCTTTGTTCTTTTGATAAAAAATGGGTAAGTTTTTGTGTCGCTTTTTTAACAGAATACGATGTAAATGAATGCGTAGAACACTGTAATACCAACTGTCTTTGTGATTTTCTCAAAACTGCTGCATTACCTACGATTTTCCAAATAGAAGCTTTTTTTCCCAAAGGCTTTAAATGTGCATAATGATTCCACAGTAATATTATGATGGAAACTGATTCTATTTCTGAATTCTTCATTATAAAATTAGTGTGTTCATCAGATTTTATTAAAATCGGAGACAAAAAATTTTTTCCCAATTTTACACCCAAGTAAGTCTTTGCTCTTTTGATAAAAAATGGGAAAATTTTTGTGTCGCTTTTTTAACAGAATACGATGTAAATCAATGCGTAGAACACTGTAATACCAACTGTCTTTGTGATTTTCTCAAAACTGCTGCATTACCTACGTTTTTCCAAATAGAAGCTTTTTTTCCCAAAGGCTTTAAATGTGCATAATGATTCCACAGTAATATTATGATGGAAACTGATTCTATTTCTGAATTCTTCATTATAAAATTAGTGTGTTCATCAGATTTTATTAAAATCGGAGGCAAAAATTTTTTTCCCAATTTTACACCCAAGATAAGTCTTTGCTCTTTTGATAAAAAATGGGAAAAGTTTTTTGTGTCGCTTTTTTAACAGAATACGATGTAAATCAATGCGTAGAACACTGTAGTACCAACTGTTTTTGTGATTTTCTCAAAACTGCTGCATTACCTACGTTTTTCCAAATAGAAGCTTTTTTTCCCAAAGGCTTTAAATGTGCATAATGATTCCACAGTAATATTATGATGGAAACTGATTCTATTTCTGAATTCTTCATTATAAAATTAGTGTGTTCATCAGATTTTATTAAAATCGGAGGCAAAAAATTTTTTCTCAATTTTACACCCAAGTAAGTCTTTGTTCTTTTGATAAAAAATGGGAAAATTTTTTGTGTCGCTTTTTAACAGAATACGATGTAAATCAATGCGTAGAACACTGTAGTACCAACTGTTTTTGTGATTTTCTCAAAACTGCTGCATTACCTACGATTTTCCAAATAGAAGCTTTTTTCCCAAAGGCTTTAAATGTGCATAATGATTCCACAGTAATATTATGATGGAAACTGATTCTATTTCTGAATTCTTCATTATAAAATTAGTGTGTTCATCAGATTTTATTAAAATCGGAGGCAAAAAATTTTTTTCTCAATTTTACACCCAAGTAAGTCTTTGTTCTTTTGATAAAAATGGGTAAGTTTTTTGTGTCGCTTTTTAACAGAATACGATGTAAATGAATGCGTAGAACACTGTAATACCAACTGTCTTTGTGATTTTCTCAAAACTGCTGCATTACCTACGATTCTCCAAATAGAAGCTTTTTTCCCAAAGGCTTTAAATGTGCATAATGATTCCACAGTAATATTATGATGGAAACTGATTCTATTTCTGAATTCTTCATTATAAAATTAGTGTGTTCATCAGATTTTATTAAAATCGGAGGCAAAAAATTTTTTTCTCAATTTTACACCCAAGTAAGTCTTTGTTCTTTTGATAAAAAATGGGTAAGTTTTTTGTGTCGCTTTTTTAACAGAATACGATGTAAATGAATGCGTAGAACACTGTAATACCAACTGTCTTTGTGATTTTCTCAAAACTGCTGCATTACCTACGATTTTCCAAATAGAATCTTTTTTTCCCAAAGGCTTTAAATGTGCATAATGATTCCACAGTAATATTATGATGGAAACTGATTCTATTTCTGAATTCTTCATTATAAAATTAGTGTGTTCATCAGATTTTATTAAAATCGGAGGCAAAAAATTTTTTCTCAATTTTACACCCAAGTAAGTCTTTGTTCTTTTGATAAAAAATGGGTAAGTTTTTTGTGTCGCTTTTTAACAGAATACGATGTAAATGAATGCGTAGAACACTGTAATACCAACTGTCTTTGTGATTTTCTCAAAACTGCTGCATTACCTACGATTTTCCAAATAGAAGCTTTTTTCCCAAAGGCTTTAAATGTGCATAATGATTCCACAGTAATATTATGATGGAAACTGATTCTATTTCTGAATTCTTCATTATAAAATTAGTGTGTTCATCAGATTTTATTAAAATCGGAGGCAAAAATATTTTTTTCCCAATTTTACACCCAAGTAAGTCTTTGTTCTTTTGATAAAAATGGGAAAGTTTTTTGTGTCGCTTTTTAACAGAATACGATGTAAATCAATGCGTAGAACACTGTAGTACCAACTGTTTTTGTGATTTTCTCAAAACTGCTGCATTACCTACGTTTTTCCAAATAGAATCTTTTTTTCCCAAAGGCTTTAAATGTGCATAATGATTCCACAGTAATATTATGATGGAAACTGATTCTATTTCTGAATTCTTCATTATAAAATTAGTGTGTTCATCAGATTTTATTAAAATCGGAGGCAAAAATTTTTTTCCCAATTTTACACCCAAGTAAGTCTTTGCTCTTTTGATAAAAAATGGGAAAGTTTTTTGTGTCGCTTTTTAACAGAATACGATGTAAACCAATGCGTAGAACACTGTAGTACCAACCGTTTTTGTGATTTTCTCAAAACTGCTGCATTACCTACGTTTTTCCAAATAGAAGCTTTTTTTCCCAAAGGCTTTAAATGTGCATAATGATTCCACAGTAATATTATGATGGAAACTGATTCTATTTCTGAATTCTTCATTATAAAATTAGTGTGTTCATCAGATTTTATTAAAATCGGAGGCAAAAAATTTTTTCTCAATTTTACACCCAAGTAAGTCTTTGTTCTTTTGATAAAAATGGGTAAAATTTTTGTGTCGCTTTTTTAACAGAATACGATGTAAATGAATGCGTAGAACACTGTAATACCAACTGTCTTTGTGATTTTCTCAAAACTGCTGCATTACCTACGATTTTCCAAATAGAAGCTTTTTTTCCCAAAGGCTTTAAATGTGCATAATGATTCCACAGTAATATTATGATGGAAACTGATTCTATTTCTGAATTCTTCATTATAAAATTAGTGTGTTCATCAGATTTTATTAAAATCGGAGGCAAAAATTTTTTCTCAATTTTACACCCAAGTAAGTCTTTGTTCTTTTGATAAAAAATGGGAAAATTTTTTGTGTTGCTTTTTAACAGAATACGATGTAAATGAATGCGTAGAACACTGTAATACCAACTGTCTTTGTGATTTTCTCAAAACTGCTGCATTACCTACGATTCTCCAAATAGAAGCTTTTTTCCCAAAGGCTTTAAATGTGCATAATGATTCCACAGTAATATTATGATGGAAACTGATTCTATTTCTGAATTCTTCATTATAAAATTAGTGTGTTCATCAGATTTTATTAAAATCGGAGGCAAAAAATTTTTTCTCAATTTTACACCCAAGTAAGTCTTTGTTCTTTTGATAAAAAATGGGTAAGTTTTTGTGTCGCTTTTTAACAGAATACGATGTAAATGAATGCGTAGAACACTGTAATACCAACTGTCTTTGTGATTTTCTCAAAACTGCTGCATTACCTACGATTTTCCAAATAGAAGCTTTTTTCCCAAAGGCTTTAAATGTGCATAATGATTCCACAGTAATATTATGATGGAAACTGATTCTATTTCTGAATTCTTCATTATAAAATTAGTGTGTTCATCAGATTTTATTAAAATCGGAGGCAAAAAATTTTTTTCTCAATTTTACACCCAAGTAAGTCTTTGTTCTTTTGATAAAAAATGGGTAAGTTTTTTGTGTCGCTTTTTAACAGAATACGATGTAAATGAATGCGTAGAACACTGTAATACCAACTGTCTTTGTGATTTTCTCAAAACTGCTGCATTACCTACGATTCTCCAAATAGAAGCTTTTTTCCCAAAGGCTTTAAATGTGCATAATGATTCCACAGTAATATTATGATGGAAACTGATTCTATTTCTGAATTCTTCATTATAAAATTAGTGTGTTCATCAGATTTTATTAAAATCGGAGGCAAAAATATTTTTTTCCCAATTTTACACCCAAGTAAGTCTTTGTTCTTTTGATAAAAAATGGGTAAATTTTTTGTGTCGCTTTTTAACAGAATACGATGTAAATGAATGCGTAGAACACTGTAATACCAACTGTCTTTGTGATTTTCTCAAAACTGCTGCATTACCTACGTTTTTCCAAATAGAATCTTTTTTTCCCAAAGGCTTTAAATGTGCATAATGATTCCACAGTAATATTATGATGGAAACTGATTCTATTTCTGAATTCTTCATTATAAAATTAGTGTGTTCATCAGATTTTATTAAAATCGGAGGCAAAAATTTTTTTCCCAATTTTACACCCAAGTAAGTCTTTGTTCTTTTGATAAAAATGGGAAAGTTTTTTGTGTCGCTTTTTTAACAGAATACGATGTAAATCAATGCGTAGAACACTGTAATACCAACTGTCTTTGTGATTTTCTCAAAACTGCTGCATTACCTACGTTTTTCCAAATAGAATCTTTTTTCCCAAAGGCTTTAAATGTGCATAATGATTCCACAGTAATATTATGATGGAAACTGATTCTATTTCTGAATTCTTCATTATAAAATTAGTGTGTTCATCAGATTTTATTAAAATCGGAGGCAAAAATTTTTTCCCAATTTTACATCCAAGTAAGTCTTTGTTCTTTTGATAAAAATGGGTAAGTTTTTTGTGTCGCTTTTTAACAGAATACGATGTAAATGAATGCGTAGAACACTGTAATACCAACTGTCTTTTTTTTTTGTGATTTTCTCAAAACTGCTGCATTACCTACGTTTTTCCAAATAGAAGCTTTTTTTCCCAAAGGCTTTAAATGTGCATAATGATTCCACAGTAATATTATGATGGAAACTGATTCTATTTCTGAATTCTTCATTATAAAATTAGTGTGTTCATCAGATTTTATTAAAATCGGAGGCAAAAAATTTTTTCTCAATTTTACACCCAAGTAAGTCTTTGTTCTTTTGATAAAAAATGGGAAAGTTTTTTGTGTCGCTTTTTTAACAGAATACGATGTAAATGAATGCGTAGAACACTGTAATACCAACTGTCTTTGTGATTTTCTCAAAACTGCTGCATTACCTACGTTTCTCCAAATAGAAGCTTTTTTTCCCAAAGGCTTTAAATGTGCATAATGATTCCACAGTAATATTATGATGGAAACTGATTCTATTTCTGAATTCTTCATTATAAAATTAGTGTGTTCATCAGATTTTATTAAAATCGGAGGCAAAAAATTTTTTTCTCAATTTTACACCCAAGTAAGTCTTTGTTCTTTTGATAAAAATGGGAAAATTTTTTGTGTCGCTTTTTAACAGAATACGATGTAAATGAATGCGTAGAACACTGTAATACCAACTGTCTTTGTGATTTTCTCAAAACTGCTGCATTACCTACGATTCTCCAAATAGAAGCTTTTTTCCCAAAGGCTTTAAATGTGCATAATGATTCCACAGTAATATTATGATGGAAACTGATTCTATTTCTGAATTCTTCATTATAAAATTAGTGTGTTCATCAGATTTTATTAAAATCGGAGGCAAAAATTTTTTCTCAATTTTACACCCAAGTAAGTCTTTGTTCTTTTGATAAAAAATGGGTAAGTTTTTGTGTTGCTTTTTAACAGAATACGATGTAAATGAATGCGTAGAACACTGTAATACCAACTGTCTTTGTGATTTTCTCAAAACTGCTGCATTACCTACGTTTTTCCAAATAGAAGCTTTTTTCCCAAAGGCTTTAAATGTGCATAATGATTCCACAGTAATATTATGATGGAAACTGATTCTATTTCTGAATTCTTCATTATAAAATTAGTGTGTTCATCAGATTTTATTAAAATCGGAGGCAAAAATTTTTTCTCAATTTTACACCCAAGTAAGTCTTTGTTCTTTTGATAAAAAATGGGTAAGTTTTTTGTGTCGCTTTTTTAACAGAATACGATGTAAATGAATGCGTAGAACACTGTAATACCAACTGTCTTTGTGATTTTCTCAAAACTGCTGCATTACCTACGATTTTCCAAATAGAATCTTTTTTTCCCAAAGGCTTTAAATGTGCATAATGATTCCACAGTAATATTATGATGGAAACTGATTCTATTTCTGAATTCTTCATTATAAAATTAGTGTGTTCATCAGTTTTTATTAAAATCGGAGACAAAAATTTTTTTCCCAATTTTACACCCAAGTACGTCTTTGTTCTTTTGATAAAAATGGGAAAGTTTTTTGTGTCGTTTTTTAACAGAACACGATGTAAACCAATGCGTAGAACACTGTAGTACCAACCGTTTTTGTGATTTTCTCAAAACTGCTGCATTACCTACGTTTTTCCAAATAGAATCTTTTTTCCCAAAGGCTTTAAATGTGCATAATGATTCCACAGTAATATTATGATGGAAACTGATTCTATTTCTGAATTCTTCATTATAAAATTAGTGTGTTCATCAGATTTTATTAAAATCGGAGGCAAAAAATTTTTTTCTCAATTTTACATCCAAGTAAGTCTTTGTTCTTTTGATAAAAAATGGGTAAGTTTTTTGTGTCGCTTTTTTAACAGAATACGATGTAAATCAATGCGTAGAACACTGTAATACCAACTGTCTTTGTGATTTTCTCAAAGCTGCTGCATTACCTACGTTTTTTCAAATAGAAGCTTTTTTTCCCCAAAGGCTTAAAATGTGCATAATGATTCCACAGTAATACTATGATGGAAACTGATTCTATTTCTGCATTCTACATCATAAAATTAGTGTGTTCATCAATTTTTATTCAAATCGGAGACAAAACATTTTTTTCCCAATTTTACACCCAAGACTATAGTCTTTGCTCTTTTGATAAAAAATGGGAAAATTTTTTTTGTCGCTTTTTAACAGAACACGATGTAAACCAATGCGTAGAACACTGTAGTACCAACCGTTTTTGTGATTTTCTCAAAGCTGCTGCATTACCTACGTTTTTTCAAATAGAAGCTTTTTTTTCCCAAAGGCTTAAAATGTGCATAATGATTCCACATTAACATTATGATGGAAACTGATTTTATTTTTGAATTCTACATTTTAAAATTAGTGTGTTCATCAGTTTTTATTAAAATCGGAGACAAAATATTTTTTTCCCAATTTTACACCCAAGACGTCTTTGCTCTTTTGATAAAAAATGGGAAAATTTTTTGTGTCGCTTTTTTAACAGAATACGATGTAAACCAATGCGTAGAACACTGTAGTACCAACCGTTTTTGTGATTTTCTCAAAACTGCTGCATTACCTACGTTTTTCCAAATAGAAGCTTTTTTTCCCAAAGGCTTTAAATGTGCATAATGATTCCACAGTAATATTATGATGGAAACTGATTCTATTTCTGAATTCTTCATTATAAAATTAGTGTGTTCATCAGATTTTATTAAAATCGGAGGCAAAAAATTTTTTCTCAATTTTACACCCAAGTAAGTCTTTGTTCTTTTGATAAAAAATGGGTAAGTTTTTTGTGTCGCTTTTTAACAGAATACGATGTAAATGAATGCGTAGAACACTGTAATACCAACTGTCTTTGTGATTTTCTCAAAACTGCTGCATTACCTACGTTTCTCCAAATAGAAGCTTTTTTCCCAAAGGCTTTAAATGTGCATAATGATTCCACAGTAATATTATGATGGAAACTGATTCTATTTCTGAATTCTTCATTATAAAATTAGTGTGTTCATCAGATTTTATTAAAATCGGAGGCAAAAAATTTTTTCTCAATTTTACACCCAAGTAAGTCTTTGTTCTTTTGATAAAAAATGGGTAAGTTTTTGTGTCGCTTTTTAACAGAATACGATGTAAATGAATGCGTAGAACACTGTAATACCAACTGTCTTTGTGATTTTCTCAAAACTGCTGCATTACCTACGTTTTTCCAAATAGAAGCTTTTTTCCCAAAGGCTTAAAATGTGCATAATGATTCCACAGTAATATTATGATGGAAACTGATTCTATTTCTGCATTCTACATCATAAAATTAGTGTGTTCATCAGATTTTATTCAAATCGGAGACAAAAATTTTTTTCCCAATTTTACACCCAAGACTATAGTCTTTGCTCTTTTGATAAAAAAATGGGAAAATTTTTTTGTCGCTTTTTAACAGAATACGATGTAAACCAATGCGTAGAACACTGTAGTACCAACTGTTTTTGTGATTTTCTCAAAACTGCTGCATTACCTACGTTTTTCAAATAGAAGCTTTTTTTCCCAAAGGCTTTAAATGTGCATAATGATTCCACAGTAACATTATGATGGAAACTGATTCTATTTTTGAATTCTACATTTTAAAATTAGTGTGTTCATCAGGTTTTATTAAAATCGGAGACAAAATATTTTTTCCCAATTTTACACCCAAGACGTCTTTGCTCTTTTGATAAAAAATGGGAAAATTTTTGTGTCGCTTTTTAACAGAACACGATGTAAACCAATGCGTAGAACACTGTAGTACCAACCGTTTTTGTGATTTTCTCAAAACTGCTGCATTACCTACGTTTTTCCAAATAGAATCTTTTTTTCCCAAAGGCTTTAAATGTGCATAATGATTCCACAGTAATATTATGATGGAAACTGATTCTATTTCTGAATTCTTCATTATAAAATTAGTGTGTTCATCAGATTTTATTAAAATCGGAGGCAAAAAATTTTTCTCAATTTTACACCCAAGTAAGTCTTTGTTCTTTTGATAAAAATGGGAAAGTTTTTGTGTCGCTTTTTTAACAGAATACGATGTAAATCAATGCGTAGAACACTGTAATACCAACTGTCTTTGTGATTTTCTCAAAACTGCTGCATTACCTACGTTTTTCCAAATAGAAGCTTTTTTCCCAAAGGCTTTAAATGTGCATAATGATTCCACAGTAATATTATGATGGAAACTGATTCTATTTCTGAATTCTTCATTATAAAATTAGTGTGTTCATCAGATTTTATTAAAATCGGAGGCAAAAAATTTTTTTTCAATTTTACACCCAAGTAAGTCTTTGTTCTTTTGATAAAAAATGGGTAGAAAGTTTTTTGTGTTGCTTTTTTTAACAGAATACGATGTAAATCAATGCGTAGAACACTGTAAAGTACCAACTGTCTTTGTGATTTTCTCAAAACTGCTGCATTACCTACGTTTTTCCAAATAGAAGCTTTTTTCCCAAAGGCTTTAAATGTGCATAATGATTCCACAGTAATATTATGATGGAAACTGATTCTATTTCTGAATTCTTCATTATAAAATTAGTGTGTTCATCAGATTTTATTAAAATCGGAGACAAAAATTTTTTTCTCAATTTTACACCCAAGTAAGTCTTTGTTCTTTTGATAAAAAATGGGTAAGTTTTTGTGTTGCTTTTTTAACAGAATACGATGTAAATCAATGCGTAGAACACTGTAATACCAACTGTCTTTGTGATTTTCTCAAAACTGCTGCATTACCTACGTTTTCCAAATAGAAGCTTTTTTCCCAAAGGCTTTAAATGTGCATAATGATTCCACAGTAATATTATGATGGAAACTGATTCTATTTCTGAATTCTTCATTATAAAATTAGTGTGTTCATCAGATTTTATTAAAATCGGAGGCAAAAATTTTTTTCCCAATTTTACACCCAAGTAAGTCTTTGTTCTTTTGATAAAAAATGGGAAAGTTTTTGTGTCGCTTTTTAACAGAATACGATGTAAATCAATGCGTAGAACACTGTAATACCAACTGTCTTTGTGATTTTCTCAAAACTGCTGCATTACCTACGATTTTCCAAATAGAATCTTTTTTTCCCAAAGGCTTTAAATGTGCATAATGATTCCACAGTAATATTATGATGGAAACTGATTCTATTTCTGAATTCTTCATTATAAAATTAGTGTGTTCATCAGATTTTATTAAAATCGGAGGCAAAAAATTTTTTTCTCAATTTTACATCCAAGTAAGTCTTTGTTCTTTTGATAAAAAATGGGTAAGTTTTTTGTGTCGCTTTTTTAACAGAATACGATGTAAATGAATGCGTAGAACACTGTAATACCAACTGTCTTTGTGATTTTCTCAAAACTGCTGCATTACCTACGATTTTCCAAATAGAATCTTTTTTTCCCAAAGGCTTTAAATGTGCATAATGATTCCACAGTAATATTATGATGGAAACTGATTCTATTTCTGAATTCTTCATTATAAAATTAGTGTGTTCATCAGATTTTATTAAAATCGGAGGCAAAAAAATTTTTTTCCAATTTTACATCCAAGTAAGTCTTTGTTCTTTTGATAAAAAATGGGTAAGATTTTTTGTGTCGTTTTTTAACAGAATACGATGTAAATGAATGCGTAGAACACTGTAATACCAACTGTCTTTGTGATTTTCTCAAAACTGCTGCATTACCTACGATTTCCAAATAGAATCTTTTTTTCCCAAAGGCTTTAAATGTGCATAATGATTCCACAGTAATATTATGATGGAAACTGATTCTATTTCTGAATTCTTCATTATAAAATTAGTGTGTTCATCAGTTTTTATTAAAATCGGAGACAAAATATTTTTTTCCCAATTTTACACCCAAGACGTCTTTGCTCTTTTGATAAAAAATGGGAAAGTTTTTTGTGTCGCTTTTTTAACAGAACACGATGTAAACCAATGCGTAGAACACTGTAGTACCAACCGTTTTTGTGATTTTCTCAAAACTGCTGCATTACCTACGTTTTTCCAAATAGAATCTTTTTTTCCCAAAGGCTTTAAATGTGCATAATGATTCCACAGTAATATTATGATGGAAACTGATTCTATTTCTGAATTCTTCATTATAAAATTAGTGTGTTCATCAGATTTTATTAAAATCGGAGGCAAAAAATTTTTTTCTCAATTTTACATCCAAGTAAGTCTTTGTTCTTTTGATAAAAAATGGGTAAGTTTTTTGTGTCGCTTTTTAACAGAATACGATGTAAATGAATGCGTAGAACACTGTAATACCAACTGTCTTTGTGATTTTCTCAAAGCTGCTGCATTACCTACGTTTTTTCAAATAGAAGCTTTTTTCCCAAAGGCTTAAAATGTGCATAATGATTCCACAGTAATATTATGATGGAAACTGATTCTATTTCTGCATTCTACATCATAAAATTAGTGTGTTCATCAATTTTATTAAAATCGGAGACAAAACATTTTTTCCCAATTTTACACCCAAGACTATAGTCTTTGCTCTTTTGATAAAAAATGGGAAAATTTTTTTGTCGCTTTTTTAACAGAATACGATGTAAACCAATGCGTAGAACACTGTAGTACCAACCGTTTTGTGATTTTCTCAAAACTGCTGCATTACCTACGTTTTTTCAAATAGAAGTTTTTTTTCCCCAAAGGCTTAAAATGTGCATAATGATTCCACATTAACATTATGATGGAAACTGATTTTATTTTTAAATTCTACATTTTAAAATTAATGTGTTCATCAGTTTTTATTAAAATCGGAGACAAAATATTTTTTTCCCAATTTTACACCCAAGACGTCTTTGCTCTTTTGATAAAAAAATGGGAAAAGTTTTTGTGTCGCTTTTTTAACAGAACACGATGTAAACCAATGCGTAGAACACTGTAGTACCAACCGTTTTTGTGATTTTCTCAAAACTGCTGCATTACCTACGTTTTTCCAAATAGAATCTTTTTTTCCCAAAGGCTTTAAATGTGCATAATGATTCCACAGTAATATTATGATGGAAACTGATTCTATTTCTGAATTCTTCATTATAAAATTAGTGTGTTCATCAGATTTTATTAAAATCGGAGGCAAAAAATTTTTTTCTCAATTTTACACCCAAGTAAGTCTTTGTTCTTTTGATAAAAAATGGGTAAGTTTTTTGTGTCGCTTTTTTAACAGAATACGATGTAAATGAATGCGTAGAACACTGTAATACCAACTGTCTTTGTGATTTTCTCAAAACTGCTGCATTACCTACGATTCTCCAAATAGAAGCTTTTTTCCCAAAGGCTTTAAATGTGCATAATGATTCCACAGTAATATTATGATGGAAACTGATTCTATTTCTGAATTCTTCATTATAAAATTAGTGTGTTCATCAGATTTTATTAAAATCGGAGGCAAAAATTTTTTCTCAATTTTACACCCAAGTAAGTCTTTGTTCTTTTGATAAAAAATGGGAAAAGTTTTTTGTGTCGCTTTTTTAACAGAATACGATGTAAATGAATGCGTAGAACACTGTAATACCAACTGTCTTTGTGATTTTCTCAAAACTGCTGCATTACCTACGATTTTCCAAATAGAATCTTTTTTCCCAAAGGCTTTAAATGTGCATAATGATTCCACAGGAATAGTATGATGGAAACTGATTCTATTTCTGAATTCTACATTATAAAATTAATGTGTTCATTAGTTTTTATTAAAATCGAAGACAAAATATTTTTTTCTCAATTTTACACCCAAGTAAGTCTTTGCTCTTTTGATAAAAAATGGGAAAATTTTTTGTGTGGTTTCTTTAACAGAATACGATGTAAACCAATGCGTAGAACAATGTAGTGCCAACCGTTTTTGTGATTTTCTCAAAACTGCTGCATTACGTACGTTTTTTCAAATTTTTCCTTAAGGACCCAAACGTGGGTTGTGATTGATACCAAGGTCAAAGTTTTAAAGCAATTGAACGTATTTTCTCATTTTACAGCTTAAGATTAACGTATTGTGTTGATTTTTGGCAAGTAAATCAATGCGGATAATGATTCTATATGCTATTGAGACACTAATCGCTGTTTTCAGATTCTGAGCGGATGTCGTCCACAACTTCTCCAGCTGTAGCCATTCGATAAGCCAGTTTTACAATTATGTAAGTCCACATACTGTGAAGCATATACAAGAGTATTAAGAAAGCGTTCATGATCACCCATCCCGGATATGGTTTGTGGTGCTCGAGGTAGTCGAACATTGTGCTGAAAAGTAAGTGTAAATTAACTCGTAAGAGCGTCCGCTGTGTTACCTCTTTAAGATCCAGATTGGAAATACGAACGTTCTGGTGATTATCCACGACAACGAGAATATGACGAAGAAAATGAAAGCAATTTTGTTGAAACCGCTGTATTTTGTGATTTTGTACGCCTGAAAGATGGGAACCATATAATGTAAAGTAGATGCCAATGTTGACTTACTTCTAGAAATATATCGGAGAAGTCGTGCAGCAGTAAGATTAGGGTGCCGATTGAGTGCGTGCGACAGCACCAAGACATGGTCAAAAGCGCGATTGTTGCCACGTGATGCGTAAACATTTGCCAGAAGTCCTTCCTCTTCACGTCGAAGAACTGCGTTACGAATAAAGCGCAGTAAAACGATAAAGAAATCGAGTAGTACCAGTAAACGTCGAGCGTCCGCGGTTCGAATGGGAACCTCCGCCTTGAAAACAAACAAAACAATCATGGTACCCTCAATTTTACGAGGTTTCTTACCAGCACTCTTTGATGTTCCACAACCACGCTTTGCCCCATAGCGTGATGCACCCGAACACAAAAATAAGTGAATAATAGGTGAAGCGCCATCCGCTTTCGCAAAATTTATCCAAAATGGTCGCTTTCCGTGGTATTTTCATCAATTTACGCTGGAACCAACTCGAATCCTTGATCGAACCTCGTACCTGTTATATTAATTATAGCCTACTTTATTAGTTTCAGTAAATGTAATCACCTTCTTTTGTTTCGAGCACCTGGCCACGTGATTGGTTCGTTTACAGTGTACCAACAGGTACCGACCAATTAAGATGAAACAAAATCTGCAATGCAATTTGTGATCAAAACAATTTAAAAAATAAATTTGGGTTACTTTTCAACGCAGAAACGTAGCGCCACGATCACAAAAGCCAACGGCAAGACGAAGACCAAACTCGGAGTATCGTCTTGATCAAAATCGCTCCAGACGAAGCCGTCGGGTAACCAAATTCTTTCGTCGAGTAATTTGTACATTATTCAATTATTTGTGTCGCACTGAAACTGGAGCGATACGTAATGTTGTTTACATCCGCTTTTAGAAAACTGAAATTTTCCTGTTTTATAACGAAAGTATCGCGGTGAATGAGCATGGCTAATTATTCGATAAGAATGTTTATTACCGATAATAAATGCGCTATTAAATAAAATTGATTCGTGTTATAGACCTCAAGCCGGATCTGTGTTTTAAATTGCGTCTAGATGTCGCTTTGTGGTTACAGTAAAGTACCGAGAGGTGGAGCCCCAGTCAGCTGTCAAAAGTAGGTCAATAATTTACTTTTCAATACGTGTTTTCTAAGTACTCATATGTTACCTAATTCCAATAAATTTACGAAAAATCGCTGAATTTGCCACCGAGGCATGTGATCGAAATCAAATTCTTTGATCCGTTCGAAACAAAAAAACGTAAATTTAATCGAAAATTTTCACCAAAGAAAAACTAACCCCCAAGTTATCGAGACATGGCTTGATTTTTTCCTTTCCATTCAAAATATGGCAGACAAATTAGGTTTAGGAAACGAAGTTCGACAGCTAAAGTTGGGTCAAAGCTTCACGAATCCGAAATCGACAGCGTTCCACACTATACGATGTAAGTGTATTGAATGTTTGTAAATCGATTGATCGAAGTTTAAATTTTCAGATGATTTCAAACCTGCATCGGTTGACGTCAACAAAATTGCTAACGTCGAAGTCGGGTCCAATCACCAAGTCACAGTTACCGTTCCGCATTTAGGTAAGAAGCGCCTGTATGATCGTAATAAGTTAACGGAATGTTATAGATGGTGCGGGCGTACCTCAAACAGTCTTCAAAGGTCCCCAACGGCCTTATCAAAAAGAATGCGTCTTAATTATCGATAGACTTACGGGTGCAGTTACTTTAGAAAAATTATCTAGTAATATTCAAGTTAAAAAGACTAGGAGCGAATCGATAAAACCCCCTCTTCCGCAAGGTAAAATCGTTACGACGTAAATTTTGCAATAAAATACGATCGAATTTTAGCCGGTAGCGAAAAGGAACGAGACAAAACCAACACTTTTGGTTCGAATCGATCACAAACTCCACCAATCACGCAACGTACTTCAAATAAAACACGTGTTACCAGCGGCAGCAGAAGGCCCGATCGACCTATCACCCACCTCGTACCGAAACATTCGCCTTTGCACGCCAGTCCGAATTATCCTTCACCCGGCCATTATAAATCCCCGAAACGAGATCTTCATGTAAATACCGAGTAAGTATTTACGGTTAATTAGCGTAACGATTTATTAATTAAATTTAGTAGATCACATAATCCGAGTATGTCGGCGAGCTTACCGATAATCGGAGAGGACGACTTCACCGCACCCCCTTCGAGTAACAACGTCCTGCCACCGGCTCCGACGTTCTACGAAAACGGTGAGGTGAGCGAAATGAGCGGGTCGTCATCTTCGTCGTCCGATTCAGATTCGGACTCGGATCAGGATCGAACCGTTGTCCCAAAGCATCCGAATAAAACTAACGGTTATTCCAATGGTGTACAAAATTCGTCGGTCGCAAAGACGTCGGTGTCAGCCGATCATTTTTTAAGCGAAGATTTGAATTTGTCCGACTCGGGTAGCGATTAATCAGTTCCGTTCCAGATTTATAATCGACCAAGCAAAGTTTTAAATAATTTCTTGTATTATTGATATGATGTACTATATGATTTGAAATTGAAATAAACTTCAATTTTATCGACTTATTTTTTATTTAGTAAACAACATCGATTATATTCTGAAAATCTAATATCAACTTAGCTAGTTGGAGTTTGGTCCGAAGAATAAATTAAACCGCCCCCCTAAACCGTCCTCGTGATACTTCACTTTCAAGTCTTTCTCCATAGCTCGCATGCAATGTGCATTACCCGAGTACTTGCGAACATCTCAACACATTCCCAGAATTGTCGCTGTTGATTATTCTTGCAATGTCATTATCTGTCCGTATCAGCGGAACTTCACCTTGTGCTTTCTTACGTGCCGCAACATAATCCTTTCCGTAGAATGAGATAATATGATACTCTTCGCGATCGAAATGTCCCACAGCCTTTTTAACGTCCAACGACGAGGAATGAGTAACATTCGGGTTATACTGTCTAAACGGAATCGGACTAAACACCTGAAAATTACCGATCGTATTCATCCTCACCCGATTCAAAAACTCGATTGTAATGTCTGCGTAAACGTTCAGAACGAGAGTCAAAGTTTCGGTTCCGATTTTTCTCAAAGCCAAATCGATCATGGCAAAATTCAAAACCTTATAATTGTAGATTGAGATAAATTGATCGGATAAGGGGAGTCGGATCGAGACCCAAACCACCTTCAAATCTTGGTGCCGGTATTTATTCGACAACCTTGTCGCGTGTTGCTTTAATTCTCCAAACACGTCTAAGCTGCCTTTGCTTGACGAATTGTATTGATAGATGAGGACAAGCATCAGAAGCACCTTCTCTCTACGTTTCATAATTGAACGATCGTACCGCATCAGAAACTCACGAGCTACTTCGTTTTCATTCTCCTGTACCGGGAGCAAGACGTTCACCTTAATGTTTTCGGTGACGTACGGCGCAGACACGAACTCGACTTTTCCCAACGGTTTACACACTTCAAACCGCTTAATCACTTCTTTACCAGTATGTATGTCACGAAACGCCACGTCTATCAGGTATTCCATCCCTCGACTCAAATCGAACCTTCTGTACCCGTTGATCAACCGCCTATACTGTAAAGCATTTGCGTACTTATGCGAAACCTCAAATTTAATCGCCTCAACAATTTTCTACAAAAAAAAAAAAAAATTAAAGTTAACCCGAACATTTCAATTACTACCTGCACGTCTTTATAATCGGCTGCTGTGTGTTTCCGGATGTTCGTAAAGTCATCCGGGAAAAATAAATGCGTCATATTAAAATATAAATGCGAAATAAGATCAAATCTAGTTGCTGGCTTTGCACCGACTTTCTGGCCGGGGGGCCACGTCTCCGTCAAACTTCTCGACAACCCTTCAATCTCGGATTTCAATTTTTCCAAGTCGCGCTAAAATCGAACCGAGTTAACACTGACCCATAGTACTAACCGGTTTACGTACCCTAGCGAAGTAGGCGTTCAATATGTGGAAGTCTTTCGCTTGCAAGACGGGATAAACAACCACCGCTTGATTAAAACTACGCTGTGCGATGAGATGCCCCAAATGTTTCTCCAACTGAAAATGCTTCAGCTTGTACGCGTTCAAGTATACACCCTGCAATAACAGTACATAACGACGAGTCAATTAATATCATGCACTCGTTACTTTCACATGCTGTTGACACTCCAAACCGGTGCTGTAATAAACGCAACGCCCCAAATTTTCACTGCTATCGTCCGAAACTGCGTTGTTAATACACCAGTCCAAGTGCGTTTTAATCGCCCTCACAACGGAATTGCTTAACAATACACCGGCTTCTAAATTACAATAGCTGCCTTCATCGACACTACTCCCTAAGTAAACGTCGTAGCTCACGCTAATCTTCTCGACAACCTTCTTCAACTTTCTCACGTTCAAATAATTATAATCGTTCATTAGAAAATAATAATCGTAGCCGTGCATGAAAGTGTCGCCAATGTATTTGATAATCTGAAACGGACGATACTTATGCCGGCTGTCCGTAAAACCGACGATGCCCGTTAAATTAAACGTGTTCTTCATTTTGTTGTGCGCCGTAATGAAAAATTTAATCCTGTCGACCAAATGTGCAATGGTTTTGTTTATGTAAATCGCTTGCGAGTTGATCTTGTCCTCCGACGTTAAAACACCGATGAACAACTTGTCGCGTATATTCAACTCGGTCGACAGATAACGGGGTCGCACCAACTCATCTTTACGTGCTATCACCTTCTCTACAGTCTTATTCCGCATAACACTCGGTAAAGGTGTTACCGCAACCGGTTTCGGATTATCGATGCATGGAGTCTCTATGTAATAAGATAGGCATGTACCCAGCGCAATCCCAACGAAAACGTAAATGTTATTAACAAAAAGCTGCCGGGCATAATTAATTAAAATCATAATTTGAGGTTAGGTTACTAAAAAATAATAGGAGCGTAATTATTATTGCAGAATAAATTATTTAAATAAATAAATTAAAACTAAAACTATTTACGCATTCACATTATTATAAACTAAAGTTATAAACAAAGCTTGGCAGTGGTTGTTGTAGCGCAAACGGTGGAATAATAAAGACTCCTGTTTTATCGACATTAAATATATTTCTTAAAATAATAACTACAAGGTAGATACTGTACGTACAAAAAATTTTTTCAATTTATTATCACAGTGGTAACGCGCCGCAGCGTCTTTCAATCGCTTAATTTTACAACTTCGTTCTGTCCTCTAAATTTTTCGTCTTCTTACTATTTTCGTCTAAAATCGTGGCCTCGTCTTTGGTATCGTCCGAATAATGCACGTTGTCGTACAAAGACAACGTGTTCGAGATGAACTTGCTGACCCTATACAGGGACGATTCGTTTTTGTTTATCCTCGGTCGGCGCTTGAGCACGGCCGGTGGTAGAACGTGATTGGTCGATTTATCGGGACTCCTCCCCAAATAAGAAACGTCGTTGACGCGACCCAGCCTGCTGGATTCGATGACGCCTTGATCCGATTCCAAATTAATCGGCGTCCGATTGTCGTAGATCTGGAGGAGCGTTTCAAAAACTTGGACGCAACAACCCGAGCTGAATTCGTAATTTTCGATAAAAGCGCGACAGACAATCGGCGCCCATTCCACCGCTATGTTGTGCTTGGACATTTTGTTCGAATCCTCGTGCCTGGTGACGTTAACCAGATGTCGCAAAAGGTAGTCTAAAGTCTCCCTGTGTGGAATATCTGACGCGATCAACTCTTTTTTCGCGTTCTTCAACTTGGTGATTTCAATACGCTCATCTGCGACAAACTACTTAAGTTTTGTTTCAGTATCAAAACCGATGACTTACCCGTAGCCATCACTAGACGATTAAAAACCTCTTTCGGTATGAGCGGCGTTTTGAGGTCTCCGAAAAAATTTTTCAAGGCCGCGGCAAGATCGTGCACGTTATATTTTTCCATCGAGTTCAAATTACTCCTGTTCTTGGCGATTTTCTTTTTTATCTTCTCCAATTTCTCCATACTACCAGTTTTCTTATATAAATGTTCGTTGCTGATGCCCCTTTCGATTAGCGGTACCGTTTTTAATACGAATTCTGGAATTCGTTCTTTGGTGGTGGCGCATAACGAGTCCAAGTCGAGTCTCGCGTCTAAAATCGTTTTTATTAGGAGCCGATTTATTTTGGAGATTGATTATACGTACCTTTGTCGGAAGGTGTTTTCACTTTGGTCAAGCTTTCGGTGCTCTTCATCGCGTTATCTTTGCGTAGGTTTAGAGTCAAATTTTCGTTCAGTTCGAAAACGAGGGCGTCCTTGTGTTTAGGTGCAAATGTCGGAGTTTTCTGATGACTAAAATCCTTAAAGAATAGTTCGTTTTAACTTACGGGTGAAGTTAGTTTGGTGTCGGGTAATTAAACATTTGAGGTTAGATTCAACAAAGTAAGGACACAATAAACTTTTTAGGATTTAGCAGAAGCTACGGATGGTTGAAAAGTATTCAAAATAATTTGAGGTTAAAACCGAAATCTGGAGTTGAGCTGTATTAGGATTGAAAAGGTAGATAGGAGAAAAATTGAGGTTAGAAAACAAATTATAAGTTTTAGAATTTGAGGTTCGAAAATTACTTAAAATTAAGTTGAGAAGGAGAAGGACAAATGGGAATTAGCCTTGATTTTGATAATTGAAGTTATAAATTAAAAGTGAGGTTAGACTAAAAATGTCAAAAGAAGGTTAGTACGAACTTGTGCAAATAACGGTTATCTTGAGATTAAATTTAAAAGAAAAGATTATTTCAACATTGAGGTTGGATTCGATTAAATTTTGACAATTGAGATTATAAATAACAGTGAATGATGACATTCACATTCAATTGGGTTAGAAGTGCATGATGTTTGTTTAGATTTTTGTAGTGGATTATGGTTGATTGCCTTATTGACATGACATTTGCTTAAATTTTACCGAATGAGGTTAAGAAGAAAAGCTGATGGCGTTTCACTAGATGTTGTAAAAGTAGATTTAGTTTGAGGTTAGAAATTAATGATGATATGTGCTTAAATTAGAGTAAAGAGGATATGGCTTATTGAGGTTGGACATGAATGATGGCATTTCTTTAAATTTTATTAATTGAGGTTAGAAGGATGACATTAGTTTCTTTTTTTCTCAGTAGATATTGTTAAAGTATATTTAGTTTGTTGAGGTTAGAAACAAGTGAATGATGACATATGAAAAAAAATACTAATTGATGTTAGAAATTAATTAATCATGATATTGATACTAATTGAGGTTAGAAGAAAATTGGATGACGTTAGTTTAAATTTTTCAGTAGATGTTGTTAAAGTAGATTTAGTTTGAGGTTAAAACAAGTGAATAATGAAATTTGAAAAAAAAATACTAATTGAGGTTAGAAATTAATGATATTTGCTTAAATTAGAGTAAAGCAGATATGAGTTATTGAGGTTACAAACAAAGGGAATGAGGATATTTGATTAAATTTTATTAATTAAAATTTGAAGAAAAGTGGATGATGTTAGTTTAATTTTTTTCAGTAGATGTTGTTAAAGTAGATTTGGTTTATTGAGGTTGGAAATGAATAATAGCATTTGTTTAAATTTTACTAATTGAGGTTATAAGAAAAGTGGATGACGTTAGTTTAAATTTTTTCAATAGATGTTGTTAAAGTAGATTTGGTTTATTGGGGTTAAGAACAAGTGAATGATGACATTTGAAAAAAAATAGTAATTGAGGTTAAAAATTAATGATGATATTTAAATTAGAGTAAAGCAGATTTGGTTTATTGAGGTTAGAAACAAAAGGAATGAAGACTTTTGAAAAAATTCTAATTGAGGTTGGAAATGAATGATGGCATGTGCTTACATTTTATTAATTGAGGTTAGAAGGAAAGTGGATGACGTTTGTTTAAATTTTTTCAGTAATGTTCAAGTAGATTTAGTTTTTTGAGGTTAAAAACAAGTGAATGATAACATTTGAAAAAAAATTACTAATTGAGGTTAGAAATTAATGATGATATTTATTCAAATTAAAGTAAAACAGATTTTGTTTATTGAGGTTGGAAATGTATGATGACATTTTCTGAAATTTTACTAATTGAGGTTAGAAGAAAAGTGGACGACGTTTATTTAAGTTTTTTCAGTAGATATTGTTAAAGTAGATTTGGTTTATTGAGGTTATGAATAATAGCATTTGCTTAAATTTTACTAATTGAGGTTATAAGAAAAGTGGATGACGTTAGTTTAAATTTTTCAATAGATGTTGTTAAAGTAGATTTGGTTTATTGAGGTTAAAAACAAGTGAATGATGACATTTGAAAAATACTAATTGAGGTAATTAATTATAATATTTGCTTAAATTAGAGTAAAGCAGATTTGGCATATTGAGGTTAGAAATAAAGGAAATGAGGACATTTAAAAAAAAATTTCTAATTGAGGTTGGAATTGAGGTTAAAAAAAAGTGGATGACGTTTGTTTAAAATTTTTCAGTAGATGTTGTTAAAGTAGATTTGGTTTATTCAGGTTAAAAACAAGTGAATGATACCATTTGAAAAAAAAATAGTAATTGAGGTTAAAAATTAATGATGATATTTAAATTAGAGTAAAGCAGATTTGGTTTATTGAGGTTAGAAACAAAAGGAATGAAGACTTTTGAAACAAATTCTAATTGAGGTTGAATATGAATCTTGGCATGTTCTTACATTTTATTAATTGAGGTTAGAAGGAAAGTGGATGACGTTTGTTTACATTTTTTCAGTAATGTTGTTAAAGTAGATTTAGTTTTTTGAGGTTAAAAACAAGTGAAAGATAACATTTGAAAAAAAATTACTAATTGAGGTTAGAAATTAATGATGATATTTGTTTAAATTAAAGTAAAACAGATTTTGTTTATTGAGGTTGGAAACAAAGGGAATGAAGACATTTGAGAAAAAAATTCCAATTGAGGTTGGAAATGTATGATGACATTTTCTGAAATTTTACTAATTGAGGTTAGAAGAAAAGTGGACGACGTTTATTTAAGTTTTTTCAGTGGATGTTGTTAAAGTAGATTTGGTTTATTGAGATTGAAAATGAATAATAGCATTTGCTTAAATTTTACTAATTGAGGTTATAAGAAAAGTGGATGACGTTAGTTTAAATTTTTTCAATAGATGTTGTTAAAGTAGATTTGGTTTATTGAGGTTAAAAACAAGTGAATGATGACATTTGAAAAAAAAATAGTAATTGAGGTTAAAAATTAATGATGATATTTAAATTAGAGTAAAACAGATTTGGTTTATTGAAGTTAGAAACAAAGGGAATGAAGACTTTTGAAAAAAATTCCAATTGAGGCTGGAAATGTATGATGACATTTTCTGAAATTTTACTAATTGAGGTTAGAAGAAAAGTGGACGACGTTTATTTAAGTTTTTTCAGTAGATGTTGTTAAAGTAGATTTGGTTTATTGAGGTTAAAAACAAGTGAATGAAGACATTTGAAAAAATTACTAATTGAGGTAATTAATTATGATATTTGCTTAAATTAGAGTAAAGCAGATTTGGCCTATTGAGGTTAGAAATAAAGAAAATGAGGACATTTCAAAATAAAATTCTAATTGAGGTTGGAAATGATTGATGACATTTGCTTATAAATTTTACTAATTGAGGTTTGAAGAAAAGTGGATGATGTTAGTTTAATTTTTTTCAGTAGATGTTGTTAAAATAGATTTGGTTTGTTGAGGTTAAAAACAAGTGAATGATGACATTTGAAAAAAAATACCAATTGAGGTTAAAAATTAATGATGATATTTGTTTAAATTAGAGTAAAGCAGATTTTGTTTATTGAGGTTGGAAACAAAGGAAATGAGGACATTTGAGAAAAAAATTCTAATTGAGGTTGAAAATGAAAGATGACATTTTCTGAAATTTTACTAATTGAGGTTAGAAGAAAAGTGGACGACGTTTATTTAAGTTTTTTCAGTAGATGTTGTTAAAGTAGATTTGGTTTATTGAGGTTAAAAACAAGTGAATGATGACATTTGAGAAAAAAATTCTAATAGACCCGATTAGTGTGACGTCACGTACAAACCGCTAAATTCAAAATTCGGTACTTTGCAAAATTGTGGACGAAAAGTGAACCTTAAGTACAAGGACTTAAGGGTTATATTCAAATAGATGAATAGAAGTTGGTTGGTTTTCCAATATATACGCATAAATAAGAGAAATCGTTGTCATATTCACTAATTCTGAACCTTTATCTTTCATCTAGTATCAATATTACATTTTCAAATAGCATATTTTATTATAAATTAAAATTAATTTTTATACTACAAATACATGCGCAGAAATCAGCTGGCGGGAACAGTAATTTTAGAAATACGCACCGGGTTAACCATAACCTAATTACTATGAAGTACTATTAAATTAAACTATAAATTACGTATTATAAAGATCAAACTAATGAAGTAAACGAGTCAATAAGCTAATAAAGAAACAAGAGTAACGCCAGGAACAACAAAGGAAAACAGCAATTACAAAGTATAAGGTTAACCCGGTGCGTATTTCTAACATTACTGTTCCCGCCAGCTGGTTTTTTGCGCATGTATTTGTAGTATATAAGTTAATTTTAATTTATAATAAAAATATGCTATTTGAAAATGTAATATTGATACTAGATGAAAGATAAAGGTTCAGAATTAGTGAATATGAAAACGATTTCCTTATTTATGTGTGTATATTGGAAAACCAACCACTTTTTATTGACCTATTTTATTATCACCCTTAAGACCATGTACTTAAGGTTCACTTTTTTCGACCACAATTTTGCCAAGTACCGAATTTTGATTTTAGCGGTTTAATTTGACGTCACCACTGATCGGGTCTATTGATGTTAGAAATTAATTAATCATGATATTGATACTAGAAGAAAATTGGATGACGTTAGTTTAAATTTTTTCAGTAGATTTTGTTAAAGGAGATTTAGTTTGAGTTTAAAACAAGTGAATAATGAAATTTGAAAAAAAAAATACTAATTGAGGTTACAAATTAATGATATTTGCTTAAATTAGAGTAAAGCAGATATGAGTTATTGAGGTTACAAACAAAGGGAATGAGGATATTTGATTAAATTTTATTAATTGGGGTTTGAAGAAAAGTGGATGACGTTAGTTTAATTTTTTTCAGTAGATGTTGTTAAAGTAGATTTGGTTTATTGAGGTTAAAAACAAGTGAATGATGACACTTGAAAGAAAAATTACTAATTGATAGGTTAGGAATTAATGACGATATTTGCTTAAATTAGGGTAAAGCAGATTTGGCTTATTGAGGTTAGAAACAAAGGGAATGAAGACATTTGAAAAATAATTCTAATTGAGGTTAGAAATGAATGACTTTAGTTTAAATTTTTTTCAATAGATGTTGTTGAAGTAGATTTGGTTTATTGAGGTTAAAAACAAGTAAATGATGACATTTGAAAAAAATAGTAATTGAGGTTAAAAATTAATGATGATATTTAAATTAGAGTAAAACAGATTTGGTTTATTGAAGTTAGAAACAAAGGGAATGAAGACTTTTGAAAAAATTCCAATTGAGGCTGGAAATGTATGACATTTTCTGAAATTTTACTAATTGAGGTTAGAAGAAAAGTGGACGACGTTTATTTAGTTTTTTCAGTAGATGTTGTTAAAGTAGATTTGGTTTATTGAGGTTAAAAACAAGTGAATGAAGACCTTTTAAAAAATTACTAATTGAGGTAATTAATTATGATATTTGCTTAAATTAGAGTAAAGCAGATTTGGCCTATTTGAGGTTAGAAATAAAGGAAATGAGGACATTTTAAAAAAATTTCTAATTGAGGTTAGAAGAAAAATAGGTGAGGTTTGTTTAATTTTTTCATTAGATGTTGTTAAAGCAGATTTGGTTTATTGAAGTTAAAAACAAGTGAATGATGATATTTGTTTAAATTAGAGTAAAGCAGATTTTGTTTATTGAGGTTGGAAACAAAGGAAATGAGGACATTTGAGAAAAAAAATTCTAATTGAGGTTGAAAATAAATGATGGCATTTGTTTAAATTTTACTAATTGAGGTTATAAGAAAAGCGGATGACGTTTGTTTAAATTTTTTCAGTAGATGTTGTAAGAAATTAATGATGATATTTGCACAAGCAGATTTGGCTTATTGAGGTTAGAAACAAAGGGAATAAGGACATTTGAAAAAAATTCTAATTGAGGTTGGAAAGGAATTTGCTTAAATTTTACCAATTGAGGTTAGAAGAAAAGTGACTTCGAGATTAGAACTCAAACTTACATTCTTTTTGTAGACGTTAAGAAGAAGCTCGACGACTTTGTTCGCGTTCGTGTGGTTCAAGAGGATGTTGTCGAAGCAGTTGTCGGGCGGCCATATCAACGTCGGACCCCAAACTATCGAAATGTTGTACACGTCCATTCGATTCTCTTCATTGTACGATTCGACCTTGAGCAGGTGCTCGATGAGAGCAAGCAATGTGCGTTTGTGCGCCTTATCCATCTTGTTCACCACATTCTTGACCGAGTCCTCAACTTTCGGCGTGATTTCGATGTCTGAAAGCGCATGCTCAATTCGACGTCACATAATAGGCGTGGCCTACTCACCGAGGTATTTCGAAAGATCTTCATACACCTTGTGCGGTATTAAGGGTTCTTTGAGCTCGCGAAAGAATAATTTGAGGCTTCCGGTGAGGACGTCGATGTCGTTCTTGAAATCCTCCAAAATTTTCAAGTTATTCTTGTCGATGTTGAAGCGTATCTTCTGTATGGTCGCGAGGTTACCGGACGCGCGATACAAACCGACGCTGACTATGTTTTTGGGCAATTCAATCAGCTGCATGATTCGCAACACAAAATCAGGTACCTCATGCCTGTGCATCTCATAGAGGTGTTTGAGGGCGTTGCCGAAAATCGGCTCGTTCTTGATGATTCCCTTCTTTTCAAGGAGGTCCTTCGTCGAACGTTTACCGAGCAACTTCAGTAACCTGAGACGTAACTGCGATTTTTCCTCGCCGCCTTGAGTTTTCCTCTCGACGCCGTAGTACGATTCAAGACCTACGATGGCGACATTCATGTCCCTCACGTTATCAAACTGCAGCTTATAAACTTTACACACATCTTCGTTGCACTTCATGATCGACACCTCCTTCTTGCTGATCGCCTTGTACTTAGTCTGGCCGAGGCCGTCTACGATGACAAACTCCTTCGAGCGAAAGAAAAACAAGTTAGATCATAGTAAGCCGAGTCTACGTCACGCACTCACCTCCTTATCGCTAACCAACAGCAGCTGATCGTTGATTATCCGCAACCATTGACTTTTTCCCAACTTCTTCGAACTCCCGTCGTACGAAACCTTTACGACGCCCTTGATGTCGATCGGGTTTTCGTTAAAATTCGCCAACTGCTGTTGTAAATTTCCCAAAGCGCTGAAAACAGAAAAAAATAGCGCGTGACAAACGTCGTCGTCGGCGGCGGCGACAACCCCGTACTTACTACTCGTGCACCGTCTGCGATCGAAAACTTTTTTTTCTGAAACTCTCGTTCTGACGCACTTCGACTGCAGTTGCGGTCTCGCAAGTGGGAAACGGTTGTGTCTGATTCAAAAATCGCGCCGCCTCGTTCCTCGTTGATTTTTTCCAGGCTCGCGTATTCCTGCAACAAGTGTGTGTGAAATGGAAGACGTGAAAACGAAAAAAAAACGATGTGCGGTCGGTTTTTATCTTTCGCGTTGTCGTTCGTATGCAGGAAGAGGATGTAAATCGTTTGATTTTAATATCACTTTAACATTGGGCTCAAACTTTAATTGAACGAGTCGTTTCGTGGGTGCATAATATTATTGCGAAATTAAAATTTACGTTTCGGAAGCTTAACCTCAATTAAAACGTAATTCTAACCTCAAACATATTTTCCCTTGTTTTTTCAACTGACGTCTAACTAAATCTAAACTGATAAATGAAAAAAAAATCGTCTCAATAAAGAGAGGGGGAAGAGACCTTCACGACTCAAAGACGAAATTCCAAAAGTAAGGTTAGAACCAAGAATGATTCACATAACAGTTACATAACCAAATATACAAGGTGACATTGTGACAAACGGTAAACGGTATGAAAATCTGTTTAAAAAAAAATAAAATTGAAGTTAAAGTGAGGTTATAACCAACAATTGCTCAGAAAAAAATAAAATTGATATTAGCTGATTAAAAATTCAGAAGTGAGGTTAGAATCCAAATCAAATTTAAAAAAATCATATTTAGATTAAATACAACTTAAGATTAAAGTGAGGTTAGAACCAACAATTGTTCAGAAAAAAAATTAAGTAACTATTAATAATGAAAAACCAAACTTATTAAAAATTAGAGAACAAATTCAGAAGTGAGGTTAGAACCAAAAATAAATTTCGATTAAATACAATTTAAGGTTAAAATGAGGTTAGAACCAACTACTGTTCAGAAAAAAATTAAATTGATATTAATGGTAAAAAACCAAACTGATTAAAAATTACACAAAAAATTCGGAAATGAGGTTAGAACCAAAATTGTTCAGAAACAATTTAAATTAAATAAAAAAAACAAACCGATTAAAAATTAAAGGGAAAATTCTAAGTGAGGTTAGAATTAAAATTATTCAAAAAAACTAAAATTGATTTAAATGGTGAAAACCAAACTGATGCAAAAATTAGAGAACAAATTCAGACGTGAGGTTAAAATCATAAATAAAATTTAAAAAACCAATTTCGATTAAATACAATTTCAGATTAAAGTAAGATTAGAACCAAAAATTGTTCAGACAAAATTTAGATGAAATTAAAAAAATAATTAAAAAATTAAAAAAACAAACTGATCAAAAATTAAAGGGCAAATTTAAAGTGAGGTTACAACTCAAAATTGTTAAAAATCAGAGATAGAAAGTGAGTTTAGAACCAAAAATTGTTCAGAAAAAATTAGAGAACAAATTGAGAAGTGAGATTAGAACCAACTACAAATTTTGATTAAATACAATTTAAAATTAAAATGAGGTTAGAACTAACAATTCAGAAAAAAAATTAAATTGATATTAATGGTGAAAAACCAAACTCATTAAAAATTAGAGAACAAATTCAGAAGTGAGGTTAGAACCGAAAATAAAATTTAAAAAATAAATTTCGATTAAACACAATTTAACGTTAAAGTGAGGTTAGAACCAACAATTGTTCAGAAAAAATTAAGTTGATAAGTATTAAGTAATGGCGAAAAACCAAACTGATTAAAAATTACACAAAAAAGGTTATTAAAAATAAGGGGACATTGAGAGTGAGGTTAGAATAAAAATTGTTCGGGAAAAGTTAGATTAAACAAATGGTATTTAAAAAACAAACTGATTAAAAATTAAAGACAAATTCAAAGTGAGGTTAGAACTAAAATTGTTAAAATACTAGAGATAGAAAATGAGGTTAGAACAAAAAATTGTTCATAAAAAATTATATTAAACAAATGATCTTTAAAAAAAAGAAAAAACAATAAAAATTAAAAGGCAAATTAAAAGTGAGGTTAGACCCAAAAATGTCTAAAAAATAAAATTTTGACTAAATACATTTGCGGAGAAAGTGGGGTTAGAACAAAAATTCTTCAGAAAAAATTATATTAAAGAAATAATATAAAACAAAAGAAATGCAATAAAAATGAAAGGGCAAATCCGAAGTGAGGTTAGAATTAAAAATTGTTCAGAAAAATTAAATAAAGAAATAATAAAAAACCAACTTATAACTGTTTAAAAAACAAAATTAGAGGCAGAAAGTGAGGTTAGAACCAATCATTTTGAGAAAAAATTATATTGAACAAATGGTTTTAAAAACAAACTGATTAAAATTAAAGGGCACATTTAAAGTGAAGTTAGAACTAAAAATAGTAAAAATCAGAGATAGAAAGTGAGTTTAGAACCAAATATTGTTCCGATTAAAGAAATGACATCAAAAGAAACGAACTGATTAAAATTGGAAAGGCAAATTCATAGTGAGGTTAGAACAAAAATTGTTTAAATCAAAATTAGTGATAGAAAGTGAAGTTAGAATCAAAATTTGTTCAGAAGAAAATTAGCTTAAAAAATAATAATAAAAAAACAAACTGATTAAAAACTAAAGGGCACGTCCAAAGTGAGGTTAGAATTGTTTAAAATAAAATTAAAGATAGAAAAGGAGGTTAGAACCAAAAATTGGCCAAAAAATTAGAATAAAGTAACGATATTTAAAAAAAACGAACTGATTAAATATTAAAAGACATGTTCAAAGTGAGGTTAGAACCAAAAATTGTTCAGAAAAAAATTAGAGAACAAATTGAGAAGTGAGGTTAGAACCAACTACAAATTTTGATTAAATACAATTTAAAATTAAAATGAGGTTAGAACTAACAATTCAGAAAAAAAAATTAAATTGATATTAATGGTGAAAAACCAAACTCATTAAAAATTAGAGAACAAATTCAGAAGTGAGCTTAGAACCGAAAATAAAATTTAAAAAATAAATTTCGATTAAATACAATTTAACGTTAAAGTGAGGTTAGAACCAACAATTGTTCAGAAAAAAATTAAATTGATAAGTATTAAGTAATGGCGAAAAACCAAACTGATTAAAAATTACACAAAAAATTCAGAAGTGAGGTTATTAAAAATAAGGGGACATTGAGAGTGAGGTTAGAATCAAAAATTGTTCGGGAAAAGTTAGATTAAACAAATGATATTAAAAAAGAAAAGTAATAAAAATTAAAAGGCAAATTAAAAGTGAGGTTAGACCGAAAAATTGTCTAAAAATAAAATTTTGACTAAATACATTTGCGGATAAAGTGGGGTTAGAACAAAGAAATTCTTCAGAAAAAATTATATTAAAGAAATGATATAAAACAAAATAAATGCAATAAAAATGTAAGAACAAAATCTAAGTGAGGTTAGAGTCAAAAATTGTTCAGAAAAAATTAAATAAAGAAATAATAAAACAACCAACTTATAACTGTTTAAAAACAAAATTAGAGACAGAAAGTGAGGTTAGAACCAATCATTTTGAGAAAAAAATTATATTGAATAAATGGTATTAAAAACAAACTGATTAAAAATTTAAGGGCACATTTAAAGTGAAGTTAGAACTAAAAATAGTAAAAAAATCAGAGATAGAAAGTGAGTTTAGAACCAAATATTGTTCAGATCAAAGAAATGACATCAAAAGAAACGAACTGATTAAAATTGGAAAGGCAAATTCAAAGTGAGGTTAGAACTAAAAATGTTTAAATCAAAATTAGTGATAGAAAGTGAAGTTAGAATCAAAAATTGTTCAGAAGAAAATTAGCTTAAAAAATAATAATAAAAAAACAAACTGATTAAAAACTAAAGGGCACGTCCAAAGTTAGGTTAGAATTGTTTAAAATAAAATTAAAGATAGAAAAGGAGGTTAGAACCAAAAATTGGTCAGAAAAAATTAGAATAAAGTAACGATATTTAAAAAAACGAACTGATTAAAAATTAAAAGACATATTCAAAGTGAGGTTAGAACTACAAATTGTTAAAAAATTTGAGATAGAAAGTGAGGTTAGAACCAAAAATTGTTCAGAAAAAAATTAGAGAACAAATTGAGAAGTGAGGTTAGAACCAACTACAAATTTTGATTAAATAGAATTTAAAATTAAAATGAGGTTAGAACTAACGATTCAGAAAAAAAATTAAATTGATATTAATGGTGAAAAACCAAACTCATTAAAAATTAGAGAACAAATTCAGAAGTGAGGTTAGAACCGAAAATAAAATTTAAAAAATAAATTTCGATTAAATACAATTTAACGTTAAAATGAGGTTAGAACCAACAATTGTTCAGAAAAATTAAATTGATAAGTATTAAGTAATGGCAAAAAACCAAACTGATTAAAAATTACACAAAAATTCAGAAGTGAGGTTATTAAAAATAAGGGGGCCTTGAGAGTGAGGTTAGAATCAAAATTGTTCGGGAAAAGTTAGATTAAACAAATGATATAAAAAAAAAAAAACAATAAAAATTAAAAGGCAAATTAAAAGTGAGGTTAGACCCAAAAATGTCTAAAAAATAAAATTTTGACTAAATACATTTGCGGAGAAAGTGGGGTTAGAACAAAAAATTCTTCAGAAAAAATTATATTAAAGAAATAATATAAAACAAAAGAAATGCAATAAAAATGAAAGGGCAAATCCGAAGTGAGGTTAGAATTAAAAATTGTTCAGAAAAAATTAAATAAAGAAATAATAAAAAAACCAACTTATAACTGTTTAAAAACAAAATTAGAGACAGAAAGTGAGGTTAGAACCAATCATTTTGAGAAAAAAATTATATTGAATAAATGGTATTAAAAAACAAACTGATTAAAAATTTAAGGGCACATTTAAAGTGAAGTTAGAACTAAAAATAGTAAAAAAATCAGAGATAGAAAGTGAGTTTAGAACCAAATATTGTTCAGATTATAGAAATGACATCAAAAGAAACGAACTGATTAAAATTGGAAAGGCAAATTCAAAGTGAGGTTAGAACTAAAAATTGTTTAAATCAAAATTAGTGATAGAAAGTGAAGTTAGAATCAAAAATTGTTCAGAAGAAAATTAGCTTAAAAAATAATAATAAAAACAAACTGATTAAAACTAAAGGGCTCGTCCAAAGTGAGGTTAGAATTGTTTAAAATAAAATTAAAGATAGAAAAGGAGGTTAGCACCAAAAATTGGCCAGAAAAAATTAGAATAAAGAATGATATTTTAAAAACGAACTGATTAAAAATTAAAAGACATATTCAAAGTGAGGTTAGAACTACAAATTGTTAAAAAATTAGAGATAGAAAGTGAGGTTAGAACCAAAAATTGTTCAGAAAAAAATTAGAGAACAAATTGAAAAGTGAGGTTAGAACTAACAACAAATTTTGATTAAATACAATTTAACGTTAAAGTGAGGTTAGAACCAACAATTGTTCAGAAAAAAATTAAATTGATAAGTATTAAGTAATGGCGAAAAATCAAACTGATTAAAAATTACACAAAAAATTCAGAAGTGACGTTATTAAAAAATAAGGAGACATTGAGAGTGAGGTTAGAATCAAAAATTGTTCGGGAAAAGTTAGATTAAACAAATGGTATTTTAAAAACAAACTGATTAAAAATTAAAGACAAATTCAAAGTGAGGTTAGAACTAAAAATTGTCTAAAAAAAATAAAATTTTGACTAAATACATTTGCGGATAAAGTGGGGTTAGAACAAAAAATTCTTCAGAAAAAATTATATTAACGAAATGATACAAAACAAAAGAAATGCAATAAAAATGAAAGGGCAAAATCTAAGTGAGGTTAGAATCAAAAATTGTTCAGAAAAATTAAATAAAGAAATAATAAAAAACCAACTTATAACTGTTTAAAAACAAAATTAGAGACAGAAAGTGAGGTTAGAACCAATCATTTTGAGAAAAAATTATATTGAATAAATGGTATTAAAAAAACAAACTGATTAAAAATTTAAGGGCACATTTAAAGTGAAGTTAGAACTAAAAATAGTAAAAAATCAGAGATAGAAAGTGAGTTTAGAACCAAATATTGTTCAGATTATAGAAATGACATCAAAAGAAACGAACTGATTAAAATTGAAAGGCAAATTCAAAGTGAGGTTAGAACTAAAAATTGTTTAAATCAAAATTAGTGATAGAAAGTGAAGTTAGAATCAAAAATTGTTCAGAAGAAAATTAGCTTAAAAATAATAATAAAAAACAAACTGATTAAAAACTAAAGGGCTCGTCCAAAGTGAGGTTAGAATTGTTTAAAATAAAATTAAAGATAGAAAAGGAGGTTAGCACCAAAAATTGGCCAGAAAAAATTAGAATAAAGAATGATATTTAAAAAAACGAACTGATTAAAAATTAAAAGACATATTCAAAGTGAGGTTAGAACTACAAATTGTTAAAAATTAGAGATAGAAAGTGAGGTTAGAACCAAAATTGTTCAGAAAAAATTAGAGAACAAATTGAAAAGTGAGGTTAGAACTAACAACAAATTTTGATTAAATACAATTTAACGTTAAAGTGAGGTTAGAACCAACAATTGTTCAGAAAAAAATTAAATTGATAAGTATTAAGTAATGGCGAAAAATCAAACTGATTAAAAATTACACAAAAATTCAGAAGTGACGTTATTAAAAAATAAGGAGACATTGAGAGTGAGGTTAGAATCAAAATTGTTCGGGAAAAGTTAGATTAAACAAATGGTATTTTAAAAACAAACTGATTAAAAATTAAAGACAAATTCAAAGTGAGGTTAGAACTAAAATTGTCTAAAAAATAAAATTTTGACTAAATACATTTGCGGATAAAGTGGGGTTAGAACAAAAATTCTTCAGAAAAAATTATATTAACGAAATGATACAAAACAAAAGAAATGCAATAAAAATGAAAGGGCAAAATCTAAGTGAGGTTAGAATCAAAATTGTTCAGAAAAAATTACATAAAGAAATAATAAAAAAACCAACGTATAACTGTTTAAAAAAACAAAATTAGAGACAGAAAGTGAGGTTAGAACCAATCATTTTGAGAAAAAAATTATATTGAATAAATGGTATTAAAAAAACAAACTGATTAACAATAAAAAATAAATTTCGATTAAATACAATTTAACGTTAAAGTGAGGTTAGAACCAACGATTGTTCAGAAAAAATTAAATTGATAAGTATTAAGTAATGGCGAAAAACCAAACTGATTAAAAATTACACAAAAAATTCAGAAGTGTGGTTATTAAAAAATAAGGGGACATGGAGAGTGAGGTTGGAATCAAAAAATTGTTCGGGAAAAGTTAGATTAAACAAATGGTATTTAAAAAACAAACTGATTAAAAATTAAAGTCAAATTCAAAGTGAGTTTGAACTAAAAATTGTTAAAATACTAGAGATAGAAAATGAGGTTAGAACAAAAAATTGTTCATAAAAAATTATATTAAAAAAGAAAAGCAATAAAAATTAAAAGGCAAATTAAAAGTGAGGTTAGACCGAAAATTGTATTAAAAAATAAAATTTTGACTAAATACATTTGCGGATAAAGAGGGGTTAGAACAAAAAATTCTTCAGAAAAAAATTATATTAATGAAATGATATAAAACAAAAGAAATGCAATAAAATGAAAGGGCAAAATCTAAGTGGGTTAGAATCAAAAATTGTTCAGAAAAAATTAAATAATGAAATAATAAAAAAACCAACTTATAACTGTTTAAAAAGAAAATTAGAGACAGAAAGTGAGGTTAGAACCAATCATTTTTAGAAAAAAATTATATTGAAGAAATGGTATTAAAAACAAACTGATTAACAATTTAAGGGCAAATTCGAAGCGAATTAAAAATTGTTTAAAATTAAATTCGAGATAGAAAGTGAGGTTAGGACCAAAAATTGTTCAGAAAGAATTGGAATAAAGAAGAATTAAATATTTTTTAAAATAAAATTTCGATTATATACAGTTGGAGATAAAGTGAGGTTAGAACCAACAATTGTTAAAAAAAATTAAATTGATATAAAACCAAACAGATTAAAAATTAGAGAACAAATTCAGAAGTGAGGTTAGAATAATAAATCAAATTTAAAAAACAAATTTCGATTAAATACAATTTAAGATTGAAGTGAGGTTAGAACCAACAATTGAAAAAATTAAATTGATATTAATGGTGAAAAAATCTAACTGATTAAAAATTGCAGAACAAATTCAGTTAGAATTATAAATAAAACAATCAATTTAAAATTAAAGTGAGGTTGGAACCAAAAATTGTTCGGACAAAATTTAGATTAAATTAAAAAAAAATAAAATTTTTAAAAAATGAAACTGATTAAAATTTAAGGACAAATTCAACGTGAGGTTAGAACCAAAAATTGTTCAAAATATAGATTAAAGAAATAATAATAAAATCAACTAATTAAAAATTAAAGAGCAAAATTAAAAGTGAGGTTAAAACTAAAAATTGTTCAGAAATAAATTACATTAAAGAAATGCATTAAAAAAAACTGGTTAAAAATTAAAGGGCAAATTTAAAGTGAGGTTAAAACTAATAATTGTTTAAAATGAAATTAGAGATACAAAGTGAAATTAGAACCAAAAATTAACCAGAAAAAATTAGAATAAAGAAATGATATTTAAAAAACAAACTGATTAAAAATTGAAAGACAAAGTAAGGTTAGAACTAAAATTGTTAAAATACTAGAGATATAAAGTGAGGTTAACCAAAAATTGTTCATAAAAAAATTATATTAAACAAATGATATTAAAAAAATGCAATAAAAATTAAAGGGCTAATTCTAAGTGAGGTTAGAATCAAAAATTGTTCAGAAAAAATTAAATAAAGAAATAAAGAAACAAATTCATTAAAAATGTTTTAAAATCAAATTAGAGATATAAAGTGAGGTTAGAACAAAAATTATTCAGAAAAATTAGATTAAAGAAATAATAATAAAAAACCAACTGATTAAAAATTAAAGAGCACATTCAAAGTGAGGTTAGAACTAAAAATTATTTAAAACAAAATTTCGATTAAATATATTTCAACAAAAAGTGTTCAGTAAAGAATTATATTAAAAAAAAACAAACTGATTAAAAATGAAATGACAATTTAAAGTGAGGTTAGAACTAAAAATTGTTTAAAATAAAACTAGAGTGTCGTTGAAAAAAGAATTTTGAGGTTAGTAAATGAGGTTGCAACACAAATTGCTTAAAGATGAGGTGTTAAAAAACAAATGGATTAAAATTTTAATAAGAGACACATTGGTATTTGTGAGGTTAGAACTTTAATTTTATTTTAAAAATTCAATATATTTCGAGGTGGAAAATAAAATTTATGATGTAAAATCAGGTTACCATAGAAATTGTTTAAAACATATGCGTAACGTGGTATCGACAAAGTCAAAAAAAAATTTAACCTCACACTTTTGTAGCCTAACCTCAAACCTTTTTACCTCGAAACTTTTTATATACACTTGCACTCAACACTAACTAAAGCTTTGACCTAAGCTAACGTAAACAACAGTAAATAACAGTAAATCACCGCAATAATAAACGCTATTGTTGTCCAACCGCACTACAATGTTTATGTTCAAGGTTGTGCGTCAGCAACCGGAAATAAAACAAAACAATCTCGACGGTATTACTTGTGATGCGACCGCGGCGTAAAATCTCAGAAAAGAAATTGTGCACAATATTTACCAACAAAGCGATTTTTTTTCACGAACGTCAACGCCCACCTGTTGCGTCATGCGACAGCCAACCAATACCGAATACGCTAAAATTCAAAACCACCAATTACTACAATCGAGTAGCTTTTGTTTTCGTTTCAACGTGGCCTACTTAACAATACTACTTAATTAAAACCAATTATCAAGATTAACGCGCTACACGTCACCGATCGCAAGGGAGTCAGTGCACCTTTTACTCATCGATAACAGATTTTCTCTCCAGATCACAATTATAAATGGGAACAACCGATAAGCGTCTGAAAAAGGTCACGTCCGATATTAATGATGAGTGCCAGAGAGATGAAATTGAAGCAATCAAGGCGGCTATTGAAAACCATTTCCTGGCATGCTACGATTATTTTAATTGCTGAAATAACGCGCGCGTCATTAATCATTTAGATTGATTTTTTTTATCCTAGTATGATTAATCGAAGCGGGCATGAGTGACTAGATTTGTTGTCTTATCTGCTTCGAGTGTGAATGAACATTTGAAATCGAGTTACCGAGAATTTCGGCGTAATTGGTGAAACAAAACAACGACACAAAATGGCGAATAAATCCCCTAAACAACGACAAAAAAAAAGAACGCAAAATAAAAATATTTACCATCATTTCTCTGATCAGTTTGTCCTCATCCATGATCGAAGCTAAAAGGCATCGTGTCGAGCCGAAATTCGAAAATTTGTTCGCGACTACGGCGTTCGGTGGGCGCAAGGTGTCGCCGCCGCTATTAATATTGATACGTGAACGCGCGATCATCCGCCCAGGAACTTTCGTATCATTTTGATTTCATGGTTTTCAACGCTACGCTGATAAGATTAAAACTGTTACAAAACATGCTGATAGGACAAGAGTTAATTGTTTAATGAAAAAATTTGTCGTTTTAGCGCGTTTCGTGGCGCCATCTAACGGCATTCGATTTAAACTTTACGCGGATTTTTTCGCAACTAACTTCGAATCATTTTTTTACAGAATGCTTCATATTTAAGTAATTACAATTTTAATTTAAAATTTAACAAAGAAATGCCATCTATTTTTTTTTAATAACTTCTAACCTCAATAAAAGTATGCGAATTATGATAAAATTGAGAGATCGTGGTAATATTGCGTCGATGTCAATAAAAATTTATTCTCGTCTAATTATTATGATAAAATTGACAGATCGTAGTAAACTATGTCAAAATCAATACAAAAAACTTTATCTACTCTTCTAACTTTCTTGATTCCTTCTAAAATCAATAAAAAGTACGAGTTCAAATTAAAATAAAATTTATTCTCGTCTAATTACAACAAAACGATAGATCGTAGTAAACATTGTTCGATGTCAATATAAAAATTGATCTACTCTTCTAACTTTATTGATCCTTCTAAACTCAATAAAAAGTACGAGTTCAAATCGAAATAAAATGTATTCTCGTCTAATTATGATAAAATTGACAGATGTAGTAAACACTGCGTCAAAGTCAATACAAAAATGATCTACTGTTCTAACTTTCTTGATTCCTTCTAAACTCAATAAAAAGTACGAGTTCAAACTGAAATAAAATTTATTCTCGTCTAATTATGACAAAAGTGATAGATCGTAGTTAACATTGTTCGATGTCAATACAAAAAATTGATCGATTCTTCTAACTTTCTTGATCCCTTCTAAACTCAATAAAAAAAGTACGAGTTCAAATTAAAATAAAATTTATTCTCGTCTAATTACAACAAAAACGATAGATCGTAGTAAACATTGTTCGATGTCAATATAAAAATTGATCTACTCTTCTAACTTTATTGATTCCTCTAAACTCAATAAAAAAGTACGAATTCAAATTGAAATAAAATTTATTCTCGGGTAAGTATGCCAAAAGTGATAAATCGTAAGAAACATTGCTCGATGTCAATACAAAAATTGATCTACTCTTCTAACTTTCTTGATCGCTTCTAAACTCAATAAAAAGTACGAGTTCAATTTGAAATTAAAATGTATTCTCGTCTAATTATGATAAAATTGACAGATCGTAGTAAACACTACGTCATAGTCAATACAAAAAATGATCTACCCTTCTAACTTTCTTGATTCATTCTGAACTCGATAAAAAAGTACGAGTTCAATTTTAAATAAAATGTATTCTCGTCTAAGTATGATAAAATTGACAGATCGTAGTAAACATTGTGTCCATGTCAATACAAAAAAAATCTACTCTTCTAACTTTCTTGATTCCTTCTAAACTCAATAAAAAAGTACGAGTTCAAATTAAAATAAAATTTATTCTCGTCTAATTACAACAAAATGATAGATCGTAGTAAACATTGTTCGATGTCAATATAAAAATTGATCAACTCTTCTAACTCTTGATCGCTTCTAAACTCAATAAAAAAAGTACGAGTTCAATTTGAAATTAAAAATGTATCCTCGTCTAATTATGATAAGATTGACAGATCGTAGTAAACATTGTGTCCATGTTAATACAAAAAAATCTACTCTTCTAACTTTCTTGATTCCTTCTAAACTCAATAAAAAGTACGAGTTCAATTTGAAATTAAAAATGTATTCTCGTCTAATTATGATAAAATTGACAGATCGTAGTAAACATTGTGTCCATGTGAATACAAAAAAAATCTACTCTTCTAACTTTCTTGATTCCTTCTAAACTCAATAAAAAGTACGAGTTCAAATTAAAATAAAATTTATTCTCGTCTAATTACAACAAAAACGATAGATCGTAGTAAACATTGTTCGATGTCAATATAAAAATTGATCTACTCTTCTAACTTTATTGATCCCTTCTAAACTCAATAAAAAGTACGAGTTCAAATCGAAATAAAATGTATTCTCGTCTAATTATGATAAAATTGACAGATGTAGTAAACACTGCGTCAAAGTCAATACAAAAATGATCTACTGTTCTAACTTTCTTGATTCCTTCTAAACTCAATAAAAAGTACGAGTTCAAACTGAAATAAAATTTATTCTCGTCTAATTATGACAAAAGTGATAGATCGTAGTTAACATTGTTCGATGTCAATACAAAAATTGATCTATTCTTCTAACTTTCTTGATCCCTTCTAAACTCAATAAAAAGTACGAGTTCAAATTAAAATAAAATTTATTCTCGTCTAATTACAACAAAAACGATAGATCGTAGTAAACATTGTTCGATGTCAATATAAAAATTGATCTACTCTTCTAACTTTATTGATTCCTCTAAACTCAATAAAAAAGTACGAGTTCAAATTGAAATAAAATTTATTCTCGGGTAAGTATGCCAAAAGTGATAAATCGTAAGAAACATTGCTCGATGTCAATACAAAAAATTGATCTACTCTTCTAACTTTCTTGATCGCTTCTAAACTCAATAAAAAAAGTACGAGTTCAATTTGAAATTAAAAATGTATTCTCGTCTAATTATGATAAAATTGACAGATCGTAGTAAACACTACGTCATAGTCAATACAAAAAATGATCTACCCTTCTAACTTTCTTGATTCATTCTGAACTCGATAAAAAGTACGAGTTCAATTTTAAATAAAATGTATTCTCGTCTAAGTATGATAAAATTGACAGATCGTAGTAAACATTGTGTCCATGTCAATACAAAAAAAATCTACTCTTCTAACTTTCTTGATTCCTTCTAAACTCAATAAAAAAAGTACGAGTTCAAATTAAAATAAAATTTATTCTCGTCTAATTACAACAAAAATGATAGATCGTAGTAAACATTGTTCGATGTCAATATAAAAAATTGATCTACTCTTCTAACTCTTGATCGCTTCTAAACTCAATAAAAAAAGTACGAGTTCAATTTGAAATTAAAAATGTATCCTCGTCTAATTATGATAAAATTGACAGATCGTAGTAAAATTGTGTCCATGTCAATACAAAAAAATCTACTCTTCTTTCTTGATTCCTTCTAAACTCAATAAAAAAAGTACGAGTTCAAATTAAAATAAAATTTATTCTCGTCTAATTACAACAAAAATGATAGATCGTAGTAAACATTGTTCGATGTCAATATAAAAAATTGATCTACTCTTCTAACTTTCTTGATCGCTTCTAAACTCAATAAAAAAAGTACGAGTTCAATTTGAAATTAAAAATGTATTCTCGTCTAATTATGATAAAATTGACAGATCGTAGTAAACATTGTGTCCATGTTAATACAAAAAATCTACTCTTCTAACTTTCTTGATTCCTTCTAAACTCAATAAAAAAGTACGAGTTCAATTTGAAATTAAAAATGTATTCTCGTCTAATTATGATAAAATTGACAGATCGTAGTAAACATTGTGTCCATGTGAATACAAAAAATCTACTCTTCTAACTTTCTTGATTCCTTCTGAACTCGATAAAAAGTACGAGTTCAATTTTAAATAAAATGTATTCTCGTCTAATTATGATAAAATTGACAGATCGTAGTAAACATTGTGTCCATGTCAATACAAAAAATCTACTCTTCTAACTTTCTTGATTCCTTCTAAATTCAATAAAAAAGTACGAGTTCAAATTAAAATAAAATTTATTCTCGTCTAATTACAACAGAAATGATAGATCGTAGTAAACATTGTTCGATGTCAATATAAAAATTGATCTACTCTTCTAACTTTATTGATTCCCTCTAAACTCAATAAAAAGTACGAGTATAAATTAAAATAAAATTTATTCTCGTCTAATTATGACAAAATTGATAGATCGTAGTAAACATTGTTCGATGTCAATACAAAAATTTGATCGATTCTTCTAACTTTCTTGATCCCTTCTAAACTCAATAAAAAGTACATGTTCAAATTAAAATAAAATTTATTCTCGTCTAATTACAACAAAATGATAGATGGTAGTAAACATTGTTCGATGTCAATATAAAAAATTGATCTACTCTTCTAACTTTATTGATTCCTCTAAACTCAATAAAAAAAGTACGAGTTTAAATTGAAATAAAATTTATTCTCGTCTAATTACAACAAAATGATAGATCGTAGTAAACATTGTTCGATGTCAATATAAAAATTGATCTACTCTTCTAACTTTCTTGATCGCTTCTAAACTCAATAAAAAGTACGAGTTCAATTTGAAATTAAAAATGTATTCTCGTCTAATTATGATAAAATTGACAGATCGTAGTAAACATTGTGTCCATGTGAATACAAAAAAATCTACTCTTCTAACTTTCTTGATTCCTTCTGAACTCGATAAAAAAGTACGAGTTCAATTTTAAATAAAATGTATTCTCGTCTAATTATGATAAAATTGACAGATCGTAGTAAACATTGTGTCCATGTCAATACAAAAAAATCTACTCTTCTAACTTTCTTGATTCCTTCTAAATTCAATAAAAAAAGTACGAGTTCAAATTAAAATAAAATTTATTCTCGTCTAATTACAACAGAAATGATAGATCGTAGTAAACATTGTTCGATGTCAATATAAAAATTGATCTACTCTTCTAACTTTATTGATTCCCTCTAAACTCAATAAAAAAGTACGAGTTTAAATTGAAATAAAATTTATTCTCGTCTAATTACAACAAAAATGATAGATCGTAGTAAACATTGTTCGATGTCAATATAAAAAATTGATCTACTCTTCTAACTTTATTGATTCCCTCTAAACTCAATAAAAAAAGTACGAGTTTAAATTGAAATAAAATTTATTCTCGTCTAATTATGACAAAATTGATATATCGTAGTAAACATTGTTCGATGTCAATACAAAAAATGTATCTACTCTTCTAACTTTATTGATTCCCTCTAAACTCAATAAAAAAAGTACGAGTTTAAACTGAAATAAAATTTATTCTCGTCTAATTATGACAAAATTGATATATCGTAGTAAACATTGTTCGATGTCAATACAAAAAATGTATCTACTCTTGTAACTTTCTAATTCCGTCTAAGCTCAATAAAAAAGTAAGAGTTCAAATTGAAATAAAATTTATTCTCGGCTAAGTATCCCAAAAGTGATAAATCGTAAGAAACATTGCTCGATGTCAATACAAAAATTGATCTACTCTTCTAACTTTCTTGATCGCTTCTAAACCGAATAAAAAAAGTACGAGTTCAATTTGAAATAAAATGTATTCTCGTCTAATTATGATAAAATTGACAGATCGTAGTAAACATTGTGTCCATGTCAATACAAAAAAATCTACTCTTCTAACTTTCTTGATTCCTTCTAAACTCAATAAAAAGTACGAGTTCAAATTAAAATAAAATTTATTCTCGTCTAATTACAACAGAAATGATAGATCGTAGTAAACATTGTTCGATGTCAATATAAAAAATTGATCTACTCTTCTAACTTTATTGATTCCCTCTAAACTCAATAAAAAAGTACGAGTTTAAATTGAAATAAAATTTATTCTCGTCTAATTATGACAAAATTGATATATCGTAGTAAACATTGTTCGATGTCAATACAAAAAATGTATCTATTCTTGCAACTTTCTGATTCCTTCTACGCTCAATAAAAAAGTAAGAGTTCAAATTGAAATAAAATTTATTCTCGGCTAAGTATGCCAAAAGTGATAAATCGTAAGAAACATTGCTCGATGTCAATACAAAAAATTGATCTACTCTTCTAACTTTTTGATTCCTTCTAAACTCAATAATAAAAGTACGAATTCAATTTGAAATAAAATGTATTCTCGTCTAATTATGATAAAATTGACAGATCGTAGTAAACATTGTGTCCATGTCAATACAAAAAATCTACTCTTCTAACTTTCTTGATTCCTTCTAAACTCAATAAAAAGTACGAGTTCAAATTAAAATAAAATTTATTCTCGTCTAATTACAACAAAAATGATAGATCGTAGTAAACATTGTTCGATGTCAATATAAAAATTGATCTACTCTTCTAACTTTCTTGATCGCTTCTAAACTCAATAAAAAAGTACGAATTCAATTTGAAATAAAATGTATTCTCGTCTAATTATGATAAAATTGACAGATCGTAGTAAACATTGTGTCCATGTCAATACAAAAAAACTCTTCTAACTTTCTTGATTCCTTCTAAACTCAATAAAAAAAGTACGAGTTCAAATTAAAATAAAATTTATTCTCGTCTAATTACAACAGAAATGATAGATCGTAGTAAACATTGTTCGATGTCAATATAAAAATGGATCTACTCTTCTAACTTTATTGATTCCCTCTAAACTCAATAAAAAAGTACCAGTTTAAACTGAAATAAAATTTATTCTCGTCTAATTATGACAAAATTGATATATCGTAGTAAACATTGTTCGTTGTCAATACAAAAATGTATCTACTCTTGTAACTTTCTAATTCCGTCTAAGCTCAATAAAAAGTAAGAGTTCAAATTGAAATAAAATTTATTCTCGGCTAAGTATCCCAAAAGTGATAAATCGTAGAAACATTGCTCGATGTCAATACAAAAATTGATCTACTCTTCTAACTTTCTTGATCCCTTCTAAACCCAATAAAAAAGTACGAGTTCAATTTGAAATAAAATGTATTCTCGTCTAATTATGATAAAATTGACAGATCGTAGTAAACACTGCGTCAAAGTCAATACAAAAATTATCTACTCTTCTAACTTTTGATTCCTTCTAAACTCAGTAAAAAAAGTACGAGTTCAAATTAAAATAAAATTTATTCTCGTCTAATTACAACAAAAACGATAGATCGTAGTAAACATTGTTCGATGTCAATATAAAAAATTGATCTACTCTTCTAACTTTATTGATCCCTTCTAAACTCAATAAAAACAGTACGAGTTCACATTGAAATAAAATTTATTCTCGTCTAATTATAATAAAAAAGACAGATCGTAGTAAACACTGCGTCAAAGTCGATACAAAAAATGATCTAATCTTCTAACTTTTTTGATTCCTTCTAAACTCAGTAAAAAAGTACGAGTTCAAGCTGAAATAAAATTTATTCTCGTCTAATTATGACAAAAGTGATAGATCGTAGTAAGCATTGTTCGATGTCAATACAAAAAATTGATCTACTCTTCTAACTTTCTTGACCCCTTCTAAACTCAATAAAAAAAGTACGAGTTCAATTTGAAATAAAATGTATTCTCGTCTGATTATGATGAAATTGACAGAAAGAAATTGCTGATTATACAATGATTAGATTGAATACCTAAAGTGTTCAATCTAATTTTTTGTTTCCTTCTAACTCCAATAGAATTCTCATCCCCTTCTAACTCGATATATTCCAACATGTAAAACCTTCTTGCATTACAAGAAGAAATTTCAGATTTTACAACAAATAATTTTTTCAGGGATCCAATCTAACTTTTTTGTTTTCTTCTAACTCCAATAGAATTCTCATTCTAACCTCAATAGATAATTATTCGCGTAGTTCCAACATGTGAAACCTTCTTTCATTAGCAAAAGAAATTGCAGATTCTACAACAAATAATTTTTTTTCAGGGATCCAATCTAACTTTTTGTTTTCTTCTAACTCCAATAGAATTCTCATTCTAACCTCAATAGATAATTATTCGCGTAGTTCCAACATGTAAAACCTTCTTTCATTACAAGAAGAAATTGCAGATTCTACAACAAATAATTTTTTTCAGGGATCCAATCTAACTTTTTGTTTTCTTCTAACTCCAATAGAATTCTCATTCTAACCTCAATAGATAATTATTCGCGTAGTTCCAACATGTAAAACCTTCTTTCATTACAAGAAGAAATTGCAGATTCTACAACAAATAAATTTTTTTCAGGGATCCAATCTAACTCCAATAAAATTATCATTCTAACCTCAATAGATAATTATCCGCGTAGTCTAACAACTAAAACCTTCTTTCATTCCAAAAAGAAATTGCTGATTATACAATGATTTTTTTTTAGGAATTCTATCTAATTTTTGTGTTTCCTTCTAACTCAAATAGAATTCTCAATACTTTCCAACCTCGATAGACAATTATTCGCGTATCTAACATGTAAAACCTTCTTTCATTTGAAAAAAATGCCGGGTCTACAAGTAAGGACTTTTTTTCGAGAATCCAATCTAACTTTTTTGTTTTCTTCTAAATCGAATTCGCTTCTAACCTCAATAGTTAATTGATTGCTTTCTTCTAAGACTGATAGAAACTGACCCTTTCTGACTACGACTAAAATTTTTAGATTCAATCGAAGACGAATTTTGACCTTATTTACCTTTCTTGTTTTACTCTAACATTTGTAATTTCATCTAACATTTTTTCTTTTCTCAATCACAACATAAAAGGATACTTAACCTTAATTTAAGGATTTTTATCTCATCTAACTTTTTGAAATCCAATCAAAATTATCGATTTTCGACACCAACAAATAAGATGTCGATAAAAAAATCGTGCATCACGTGACGCAACCGAAGGAAATCGCCAATCGACGTTACATCACAGGCGCTATCGCCAAACTTTTCAATTATGCGGGCATTACTCATTAAAACCAGCGTCACAATTTGTTCTAATTAAATTACGTGTCCCAATTTAACGTTTAGTTGACATTCGCGTCAATGTTTTTTCCCTCCTTATCTCAAAGAAACGGCAATTAAAACATTATCATCTCTCTATTAATAGCAGGCTTTGGTTCTAAGAAAAGTCACGGCCTCCTATTTTTTTTTCTTAGAAAAGAAGATGAAACGCACACTCACCTGGGGGTCCTCGTCTTCGCTGCTACATTCGTACATCAAATCAGTTTTCCACTGCATTATGCTGGTGGGCAAACCGAAGTCGACGCGCGCCAAAACCATCGGTTCGACGCATAATTCTTCGACCCCATCGTCGAATTCGAAGGAAATTCGACAAACTTTTCCAAAATTTAAATCCAAACTCGTTGTGCAGTTCCAAATATTTTCGTACACCTCATTTTGCACACCGTCGACGTTCATCGTATTCTCCGGCACTACGCACTGGTCGTAACTTTCAGTTAGATAACGCAAATTTTCCAACCAATTTTCCAAACTGCCGCGGTACTTGTACATGTCGCTCATGTGCGCGCTCGTTTTTTTTTATTTTCTACAATTTAGATTAGACTAAAATTCCTCGTCTCCGGAAACAAAAACTGTGCGCGAAAAAGGACGACCGCATCCGCTCGGTTTTCCTCATAATTTTGATAAACGCCGCGCGTTTGTTTCGTTGTCGCGGCTCACTGAGATCAACTTTCGTACTAAGACTGTTGAATAACAAGCGATAGTTTGTTCATTGATAAGACACTCCCTGTTAGTCATACATCATATATTTAAGTGCCCTTAAGTTTATTTAATTAGTTTTAATTGTCGCATGAGACGGACACGGTACGCCGGCATTTATCCGACAAAACAAGGTTATGAACAATATGCAATCGAATGACGTGACAAACAAATTTTTCTATTATTGAATCAACGAAAACATTCAATCGCCCAAAAATGTGAGTTTTAAAAAATTATCAATTGAATAAAAAATTATCACTTTACGCTTACATTACATTTAGATTAGTTATCACCAAAGCAACTGCAAAAATGAACGATCAACTCCATAAGAAAGACCCTCTACCTCAAAAGCATGAATCGTAAAACAAAAAAATTGATCACATTATCATTAAGTTATCAAAAATATTTTCGTATCAAAAAAATTATCACTAAATACGCATCTGCGGACACCAAGTTCCAGTAATAATTATAAAATGGAATAAACAGTGTGAATCAAAATTATCGAATGAAATTATCAGAAACTTGAAAAAAGCGACCTTCATACATCGTCAGGATTTGGTTATAAAACGTTTTAATTTAATTTAATATTTATTTATAACTATCACCATGTAATTTATGATAAATTATTAAACGTATTAAAATCGATCGAATTAAATTATCAGCAAAACTCGATGAATTATTATCATGTATCGAATAAAACATCAGAAAGTTTTTTCCAAGTAATAATTTAGGATTTAATGCTTGTTGTGATAAAATATTTTCAACCTTTCTAAGAAACCCGATCAAAAAATTACCGAAAACCTTTAAATTATCGCAATTACATAAAAAATCGAGCAATAACTTAAGATTTGTTGTAAGTAAGAATTATCAAACCCAATAAAAATTATCGACAAAAATTCTTCATACAATGTTATAGATTATCGAAATTAATTATCAAAAACCTTAAGCAAACGTACATTCATAAAACGGTTCTAGATTTTAGATACAAAAGAAATCGTGAGGTATCATAGTTATCGGCAAAATTTCATCACAAACCGTTAGTTATCAATTACCGATTTATTTAAACTTATCAAAGTTATCAGTTATCAAATCATTTCATATGAAATGAACCTTCAACAATGCATACACTTGCAAGATAGTTAATTTAATGTTTAAAGCAAGTTGCGGTTTCACAGAAATTAACAAAGTTATCGGCAAAATTTCACATAAATCGTTAGTTATTAGATTAAACTCTTTAATGATCCTACTAAAATCATAAACTTTACGGTTAGCTAAAAAACTATTTAAACTATTTAATGGCTCTACACGAATTAGCGCCAAACACATAGAAAGGAAGCAATAATTTTACAATTAAACCAAGGTAGGCAAAGAAATGATTATCAGTTATCGCATATTACATATAAATTATCAGAGACTGTAATATACATACAATATACACTTACAAAATTTAAAAGTTACGGTTTAAAAAAAATTATCAGTAATCGGCAAAACTTTACATAAATCGTTAGTTATTAGTTGCAGAATCATCAGAATCAAAGACTTATAACAACCGTAATTTAGAATTATTAGAAATTACTACATAAAAATTAAGTGATAATTTGAGATTTAATCAAAAGTGGGCGAAAATGAAAGTAAATAAACACAATTTTTATCATAGACCACCAGTAATCGAAAGAAATTATCAGCCACTTCAAAAATGCTTAATTTATTCAGGTTTCAAAAAAATTATCGAAGGTATCGGGAAAATTTCACATAAATCTTTATAGTTATTGTTAAATTTTCCGATTGCCTCAAAAATGATTAAACACTTTAATGACTCAACATGAATTAACGCCAAAACATGAAATAAAATAAACTTTAAAATTTAATGCAAGTTCCGAGGTCTCAAAAAATATCAAAGATATCGGAAAAATTTCACAAAACTTCTGATTCAAAAGTTAACTATTAACTACTTAATATTTTGAGATTTCATCCGAGCTGCGCGAAGAAAATTATCAAAGTTAATAAACACAATTTTATCATAGATCACGGTTATCGAATCATTACATATAAATTAGAAGAAATTATCAAAACCTTTAAAAAATGCATACACTCACACGATTGTTAATTTAAGGTTTAATGCAAGTTGCGGTTTCAAAAAAATTATCAAAGTTATCGGTAAAATTTCGTCGTTATTAGCAGCAGAATCATTTGATTTAAATTGATTAAAAATTACTGACTCTAAACGAATTACCGCTAAACACATGAAATAAAATAATAATTTTAGGTTTGATGCAAGTTTCAAAAAAATTATCAGTTATCTGCAATATTTCACATAAATTGTTAGTTATTAGATTAAACTCTTTAATGATCCTACACGAATTAGCGCCTAATACATAGAAGGTAAACAATAATTTGAGAATTAAACCAAGGTGAGAACTATCAACTGATTATCAGTTATTGAATATTGCATATAAATTATCTCAAACTATAAAAATGCATACATCCACAAAACTGTTTATAAGATTTAATAAAAGTTGCTGTTTCAAAAAATTATCAAAGTTATCAGCAACAAAAATTAATTACAGAACCGTTAGATTTGAATTGGTTCAAAAATTATCAAAAAGTTCTAACAACCGAGTTTAGAAATATCAAATATCATTAGAATTAAACTTTACGGTTGTGTAAAAAATTATCTAACTCTTTAATTGCTATATACAAGAATTAGCCAATCACATAAGGTTAAGTAGTGATTTAAGATTTAATCCAAAGTGCGTGAAGAACATTATCAAAGTAAATAAACACAATTTTATTACATATCACCCAGTTATCAGTTAACGAATGTTTTGATATAAATTAGTAGAATTTATTAGAACCTTCAAAACGCATATTCTTAAAAAATTGTTAATTTAACGTTCAATAAAAGTTGCGGTTTCAAAATAATTATCAAAGTTATCGGCAAAATTTCACAAAAATTTTCAGTTAATAGTTACAGAATCATTAGATCTGAATTGGTTCAAATGTTATCAAAGATTTCTAATAATTATCGAAGACTTCTAACAATTGTAATTAATAATTTTCCGGTTGCCTAAAAAATTATCAAACTCTTTAATTGTTATATACGACATAGCCAATCACATAAGGTTAAGCAATGTCTTAGATTTAATCCACAGTGCGTGAAGAAAATTATCAAAGTAAATAAATACAATTTTATTACAGCTCACCAGTTATCGGTTAACGATTTTTTTCATGTAATATTATTAGAACCTTCAAAATGCATATCCTTGCAAAATTGTTAAATTAAGGTTTAAGAAAAGCAGTGGTTTCAAAAAAATTATCAATGTCATCAGCAAAATTTTACAAAAATCGTTAGTTAATAGTTACAGAAACATTATATCTGAATTATTAAAGGTTTCTAAAATTATCGAAGACTTCTAACAACCATAATTTTGAATTCTCAAAAATTTTCCGGTTCCTTAAAAAATGATCAAACATTATCAGTTCCTTAAAAAATGCATACACTTACAAGATTGTAAATTTAAGGTTGAATGCAAATTGCTGTTTTTCAAAATTGTCAGTTATCGGCAAAATTTCGTTGGTTATTAGTTATAGAATCATTTGATTTAAATTGATTGAAAAATTATCGAAAACTTCTAACAATCATAACTAAGAATTGTTCAGGTTGCCTAAAAAATTCTCAAACTTTTTAATTAGGTACTATAAAGGAATTAGCTCCAAACACATACCCATAAGTACCCAATAATTTGAGATGTATTCCAAGGTGTACAAAGAAAATGATGAAAGTAAATAATTTTATCATAGATCACCAGTTACCGTTTATCGAATCATTTCATATAAATTAATAAAAATTATCAAAATCTTTAAAAATGCAATAATTTTAGAATTATCGAATATTACATATAAATTATCAAAAACTATAAAAATGCATACACTTACAAGATTGTTCAATGTAAGTTCAATGCGGTTTCAAGAAAATTATCAAAGTTATCGACACAATTTGAAGTTTCCAGTTGCCAAAAAAATTATCAACACATAGAAGGTAAGCAAGAATTTGAGAATTAAACCAAATTAAACACTATAAAGACTGTATAAGAAATAGCGTCAAACATATTAAAAGAATAATTTAAGGTTTAATGCTTGTTGCGGTTTCAAACAAATTATCAAAATATCGGCAAAATTTCATATACAACGTTAGTTATCAGTTACAGCACCATTAGAATTGAATTGGTTAAAAAATTTCTAACAATCACAACTTAAAATTATCAAAAATTATCCGATTGTTAAAAATTATCAAACACTTTAATGACTTTACACATTTTGGCAAGTTGTGATAAAAATAATAAAAAAATATCAGAAAATAAATTATGAATAAAATATTTTTTATTAATAAAAGATAGATTGATTTTAGGATTAAGAGGTGTAAAATAAAAGGGAGAATTTAATTAAAATTAGGATTAAAATTTTAAAATTTAAAAGAAAAAATTAAAATTAAAAAAATATATTAAAATTAAAAGGAAAGATATAAAAAAAAAAAAAAAAAAAAAATTTTTTTAAAAAAAGATAATAAATTAAAAAAAATAAAAAAAAAAAAAAATAAAAAAAAAGAAAAAAAAAAAAAAAAAAAAAAAAAAAAAAAAAAAAAAAAAAAAAAAAAAAAAAAAAAAAAAAAAAAAAAAAAAAAAAAAAAAAAAAAAAAAAAAAAAAAAAAAAAAAAAAAAAAAAAAAAAAAAAACTTAATTTTTTTTGAAGTTGTGGTTTCAAAAAAATATCAAAGTTATCGGAAAATTTCACATAATAGTTATTATTAAACTTAACCTTAACCTTAAAAATATATACACTTACAAGATTGATAATTTAAGATTTAATAACAGTTGATGTTTCAAAAAAATTTTCAAAGTTGTCGGAAAAAATAACATAAATCTTTAATTGTTAGTTATTATTAAACTTTTCGGTTGCCTAGAAAATTATCAAAGTTGTCGACAAAATTTCACATAAATCATTAGCGTCACACATGAAACAAAATAATAATTTAAGGTTTAATATTGAGTTTAAAAATTCAATTTCAAATTTCATAAATTTATATATTAAACTATTTAATTCAAATTATTTAAATAATAAATATACAATTTATAAGGGTTTCAAATCAAATTTCAAATTAAAATTTATATTAAATTCGTTTAAAATTCTTATTACATTAACAAAATAATAATTTAATTTATAAGTTGGTTTCAAAATTATCGAAAATTTTACATAAATCTTTAATTATTAGTTATTTTATTTGGTTTCCTAAAATTATCAAAGTTGTTGAAAAATTTCACATAAATCTTAGCGTCACACATGAAAAAAATTATAATTTAAGGTTTAAGTAAGTAGAAGTTTCAAAAAATATCAAAGTTATCAGCAAAATTTCACATAAATCTTTAATTATTATTAAACTTTCCGGTTGCCTAAAAAATTATCAAACGCTTTAATGACTCTACACGGATTAGCGCCAAAATAATAATTTAAGGTTTAATTCAAGTTGAGGTTTCAAAAAAGTTATCGACAAAATTTCACATAAATCTTTAAAGTCACACATGAAATAAAATAATAAATTTAAGGTTTAACGTAAGTAGAGGTTTCAAAACAATATCAAAGTTATCGGCAAAATTTCACATAAACCTTTAGTTATTATAAAACTTTCCTTGCCTAAAAACGTATCAAACACTTTAACGACTCTACACGAATTATCGCCAAACACGTGAAATAAAATAATAACTTAAGATTTAATGCAAGTTGAGGTTTCAAAAAAATTATCAAAGGTATCGGCAAAATTTCACATAAATCTTTAATTTTAATAAAATTTAAAATTTTATCAAACACTTTAAACACTCTACACGAATTAGTGTCAAACGCATAAAACAAAATAACAACTTGAGATTTAATGCAAGTTGAGGTTTCAAAAATTATCAAAGCTACCGACAAAATTTTACATAAATCTTCAGTAATTAGATTAAACTTTTCGGTTGTCTAAAAATTATCAAAGTTGTCGACAAAATTTAACATAAATCATTAGCGTAACACATGATATAAAATAATAATTTAAGGTTTAGTGTAAGTTGAGGTTTCAAAAAAAATTCAAAGTTATCAGCAAAACTTCACATTAATCGTTAGTTATTATTAAACTTTCCGGTTGCCTAAAAAATTATCAAACGCTTTAATGACTCTACACGGATTAGCGCCAAAATAATAATTTAAGGTTTAATTCAAGTTAAGGTTTCAAAAAAAGTTGTCGACAAAATTTCACATAAATCGTTAGCGTCACACATGTAATAAAATAATAATTTAAGGTTTAACGTAAGTAGAGGTTTCAAAAACAATATCAAAGTTATCGACAAAATTTCACATAAACCTTTAGTTATTATAAAACTTTCCGGTTGCCTAAAAAAGTATCAAACACTTTAACGTTAGACTCTACACGAATTATCGCCAAACACGTGAAATAAAATAATAACTTAAGTTGAGGTTTCAAATAAATTATCAAAGTTATCGGCAAAATTTCACATAAAAATTTATTTATTATTAAACTTTCCGGTTGCCTAAAAAATTATCAAACACTTTAATGACGCTAAACAATATAGTGACAAAGACATATGAAATAAAAATAATAATTTTACATACATCTTTAGTTATTAGATTAAACTTTCCGGTTGCCTTAAAAATTATTAAACGCTTTAATGACTACCCGGATTAGCGCCAAAATAATAGTTTAAGGTTTAATGCAAGTTGAGGTTTCAAAAAAAGTTATCGGCAAAATTTCACATAAATTCCTGGTTACTACTAATTATTAAACTTTTCAGTTGTCTAAAAAATTATCAAACACTTTAATGTCTCTACACGAATCAGCGCCAAACGCATGAAATAAAATAATAACGTAAAATTTAATGCAAGTTGAGGTTTCAAAAAAATTATCACCGATAAAATTTTACATAAATCTTTAGTTATTAGATTAAACTTTCCGGTTGTCTAAAAAATTATCAAAGTTGTCGACAAAATTTCACATAAATCATTAGCGCCACATATGAAATAAAATAAAAATTTAAAGTTTAATGTAAGTAAAGGTTTAAAAAATATATCAAGGTTATCGGTAAAATTTCACATAAATCTTTAGTTATTATTAAACTTTCCGGTTGCTTAAAAAATTATCAAACGTTTTAATGACTCTACACGGATTACCGCCAAAATAATAATTTAATGTCTAATGCAAGTTGAGGTTTCAAAAAAAATTATCGGCAAAATTTCATATAAATTTCTGGTTACTACTTATTATTCAACATTTCAGTTGTCTAAAAAATTATCAAACACTTTAATGACACTACAAGTATTAGGGCAAGTTCTGGTTTAAAAAAAGTATGAAAGTTATCGGAAAAATTTCACATAATAGTTATTATTAAACTTAACCTTAACCTTAAAAATCTATACACTTCCAAGATTGTTAATTTAAGGTTTAATAAAAGTTGAGGTTTCAAAAAAATTATCAGTTATCGGAAAATTTCACATAAATCGTTAGTTAAAATTTTCCGTTACCTAAAAATTATCAAACACGAATTAACGCCAAACGCAGAGAAACCGAAAATTTTGATAACTCTAAGCAAATGATCGCCAGTCGCGTGAAATAAAATAATAATTTAAAAGTTTATTGAACCCAATTGTGAGCAAAAGACGTCAAATCAATAGTAAGATAAAACTAGGTGACTTAAATGACCATAACCTCGTAATATTGACACGAAAGAAAGCGTCATCTCGTGTTTACAAATCGAATCGAAACAAAGAGATAAAAACAACTTACGCTTAAACTGTTGCGATGCTTGAACTTGAGCTCCTTAACGACACGATCGTATTCGACGTTTTGTGGTACCAGCTCGCAATCGGACGCGCTCTTGACATTCTTCATGCTTTTCGTAAACGACGATCGAATCCTGTCAATTCCGAGCCTCGACATAACGACATCCTCTAAAGATACAGATTTTCGCTTCTCCAAACCGTTGTTGTTGTTTCTGCTCCACACTTTTCGAATTTGTGACAGTTTTGACATTTCGCGCACGCTGTTCGAATAGATCAGTACATCTTGGCGTGACAGATGCGACGATTGGGGTAAATTTGAGGGTTCTTCGCGTTGTTGATGGCGATGGTTGAATGTTTTCGAACGTTTCAATTTATTAACAAACATCCTTGAGCGTGATGAGAAAGCAAGCGACTGGAGATTATCTGTTTGTCTCGCGGTATCTTATCGCGTTATCACAAATACCTGCGCTATCATGCATCTTTTTTTTTTTAATTTTAACCTAAAAAGAACCTAACCTCAACAAACGCTTTATTAATTGCTAAGTAAATATAATTAAAAAAAAAAAAGTGAGTTAAAAGTTCAATGCTCTTCGATGAGGGATTGGAGTTGTTGTGTTCCGCTTTCGCTTGGGGTTTCGTCAAGTAACACCGTACTGTTCGCCTGGATCTCGCTGCCTCGCATTTTGGCATCTCGCAATATGGTCATGACCTGAAATTTTAAAACGATTGAAGAAAAGGGTTGTGATTGTAGACTCGACTTACCTGCGGCGAGTATTGCTCGACCGCTTCGAGAAGAGTTTCCGGATAGCCTGGCGAATAATAACGCACGATTTCCTCCGGGAAGCAGGAGTTGATTACAGTCACGTATTCCATTAGGGTCGATCCTGGTTCGGCTACGATCTCCTGGACCTTCTTCAGACCACCGCTCGTGACGAATAAGCGTCGCGCTTTCGGATCACTCGGTAACACCTGAAAGACGCACCCTGTATATGTAAACGTCAACGTAAAGCAGGTCACTGTTTTACAACCTACATAAAGTTCATAACCTCTTGTACACTTTACACAATCAATCAATTAATTTTAATTAATTATTTGTTTGTTACAAAGTTGTTCTGCCTAAGCTGGGTAAACGTTATTTGGACAATCACACATTTCGACAAACACCTACTTAGAGCGAAGACCTTCAAGAAAATCACTGAAGGAGAAGACAATGTTGTTGGCATTAAAAATTCAAATCGTTATTGATTATCATCTCACCCCTCTGTAAACAGAGATAGAGAACAGAGTTACACAAAAGAGATGCCAAACAACAACAACAATAATGTTAACAACAACCACGGATCGACGACATCATGCAACAAGAATTAATCATAAGCGGTGCTCGAATTAAGCTGCTGGAAGCGCCCAAACCGATCAAGCCCAATTATAATGTAAAACAAATCACGCTGACGCCGGCCACGCAGGCGGTCTTAACTAAACACACTTCGAAAATAAACGTCGTCAACCAACGTCAAGCTTACCAAGTCAAAGTGAAAAATTATACAAACTCGGACGTCTACAACAAGCAATTAAAAGAAATCTACGAAGCCATAGAGTTCGACGATTTTAAGAGGTTTCTCGTTAAGAATAGTCGTTCGACGAAGAAGAGAATTGATGCGCTCGACGCTGACAATTTCGAAAATTTCTACAAAAACAACTACGAGATACATTATAATCGCTTAAAGGACATGCTCGCCAGCAAGACGGGAACGTATTAGCGTCGGTGTTTTTTTTGTTTGCGGTGTGCGCGTCCAATTCTAAAACAACAATCAGTTCATACGTATCTACATTGCCTTGCTAAAAAATAATCGCCTTAAAAACGTGTAGATTAGGCATTGCTTCTACCTTAACGACGAGATGACTACAACACCTGCTCTGTGATACCTAAACTACAGGGTGTGCCAAAGATAGCGCCGCGATGGACTGCAAATGCAAATCGTTGCAGAACCAGCTGCACCCAACCAAAGACGTAGATAGAAAAATGTTACGCGAAACTTTATACTCAGAAATTATTCAGCGACACAGAAGATCGATTTTTGCACTTGGATCTTTTTTACGCATGTTGAAAACTAAGAAGTCTAACTATAACGTTATTAAGCAGGACGGGGACTCCGAATAGCACCTGCCTGATGAAAGGTAATATTGCTTTTTTTCTTCCTGAACCCAAAGCCTTCTTTAAAAAAACTGTGCCTAAATTTCTAATGGTATCTAAGAAGGCGTTGATGAAAAAATAAATGTTCCGTTATGCAATCAAAGCTTTCTAGATCAAATAAAAAAATCGGGTTAGGCTATGGAAATTCATTTCAAAAATTTTTAGAAGCAGTTCTAAAAAAATCGTAGTTTAAAAAAAAAAGTAGCCTTCTTGATGAAAGACTTAATATTCATAAATAATTTTACCAACAATTTTATTAATTGAAATAAAAAAAAATTTTGACTTTAAACATTTTTCAAAACGGTTTTTTTAATAATTAAATTAAATACGCAATAGTTTTTTTTTTTTAATTTTTAACCAAAAATAATTTACTGTTTTTAAAAAATTTTACGAGTCGAACGATATTTAAAACTAAGTTCTAAAAGAAAAATCGTAGTGGGCTATGAAACAATAAATCATCAAAGTTAAAAAAGTTGTAGCCCTCTTGATCAAAGTTTTAATTGAATTAGTTTTTAGAGAATAAAAAAATCGGGGTAAGCTATAGAAATTTAGTTCAAGAATATGTTTTTTAGTGTTTCAAAATTTTTAGGAGCCAAACGATATTTAATACCAATTTCTAAAAAAGAAATCGCAGTGGGCCATGAAAAATAAAACACCAAAGTTTAAAAATAGTAGCCTTCTTGATCAATGACTTAAAATTTACAAATAAAGTGTTTGACTTTCAACATTTTCCAAAACAGTTCTTTTTTAAATAATAAAATACGTAATAATTTTTTCTTATTTTTAATCTTAGAATAAAAATGCCACCCCCTTATAGCAATTTTTTCGAATGTTAAAATACAATTTTTTAAATATTTTATACTTAAAAAATGTTTTTTAATATTTGAATCTTTATTTAAGTTTATTCCAGGTTAACTTAACCTTAAAATTAAATGTAAAAACAATTTTTGAAATATCTTATATTTAAAAAATGTTTTTTTAATATTTTTGAATTTTTAATTATTTAATTTGTATAAAAATAAAATAAAAATGGTTTTATTGTGTTCAAACTAGTTTTTTTAATCAAAGAAAAATAGGACCCAAAAAAGTACTCTAGTAGGCCATGATTAAAATATTTTGTTTTCTGTGTGACTAATTCCAGGTTACGTAACCTTAAAATTCAAATGTTAGAAAACAATTTTTGAAATATCTTATATTTAAAAATGTTTTATAATATTTTTTAATCTTTAATTATTTAATTTGTTTAAAAATAAAATAAGGTTCGTTTTTTTTGTTCAAACTAGTTTTTTTAATCAAAGAAAAATACGTCGCAAAAACATAAATTTGTTTATGACATTAGGCCATGAAAATTTTGAAATATCTTATATTTAATGCTTTATTAATATTTTTGAATGTTTAATTATTTAATTTGTATAAAAATAAAACAAAAATTGTTTTTTTGTTAAAATTTGTTATTTGTAATCAAAGAAAATACCTCGCAAAAACATACTCTAGTAGGCGATGAATAAAATATTTTGTTTTCTATGTGACAATTCCAGGTTACCTTAACCTTAAAATTCAAATGTTAGAAAACAATTTTTGAAATATTTTTATTTAAAAATGATTTTTAATATTTGAATTTTAAATTATTTAATTTGCCTAAAAATAAAATAAAAATCGTATTCTTTTGTTCAAACTAGTTTTTTTTAATCAAATAAAAATAGGACGCAAAAGTTTTGTTTTCTGTGTGACTAATTCCAGGTTACGTAACCTTAAAATTCAAATGTTAGAAAACAATTTTTGAAATATTTTATATTTAAAAATGCTTTTTTAATATTTTTGAGTTTTTAATGATTTAATTTGTATAAAAGTAAAATAAAAATTGTTTACTTTTGTTAAAAAATTTTTGTAATCAAAGACAAATACGTCGCAAAAACATGTTCTAGTAGGCCATGAATAAAATATTTTGTTTTCTGTGTGACTATTCCAGGTTAACTTAACCTTAAAATTCAAATGTTAAAATACAATTTTTGAAATATCTTATATTTAAAACATGTTTTAAATATTTTTGAATTTTAATTATTTAATTTGTATAAAAATAAAACAAAAATTGTTTTCTTTGTTAAAATTTGTTTTTTTAATCAATGAAAAATACGTCACAAACATGCTCTAGTAGGCCATGATTAAAATATTTTGTTTGCTGTGTGACTATTTTAGGTTAACTTAATCTTAAAATTCAAAGTTAAAAACAATTTTTAAATATTTCAATTTTAAGTATTTAATTTCTCTAAAAATAAAACAAAAATCGTTTTCTGTTAAAAATTAGTTTTTTTAATCAAAGAACAATACGACGCAAAAACATACTCTAGTAGGCCATGAATAAAATATTTTGTTTTATGTGTGACAATTTCAGGTTAACCTAACCTAAATATTCAAATTTTAAAAACAATTTTGAAATATCTTATATTTAAGTTTTGTTTTTAATATTTGAATTTTAATATTTAATAATAAAAATAAAATGAAAATCGTGTTCTTTTGTTAAAACTAGTTTTTTTAATTAAAGAAAAATACGCCACAAACATGCTCTAGTTCTAGTAGGCAATGAATAAAATATTCTGTTAACATTAACTTAACCTTAAAATTCAAATGTTAATAAACAGTTTTTGAAATATTTTTTATTCAAAAATTTTTTTTTAAATATTTGAATTTTTATTTATTTAATGATTAGTATTTATTATTTTTATTTTTCATTGTCTACTACGATTTCTTAGAAATTAAAAAAAACAAATTATTCACAAAAAATTGAATTTATCAAAAAAAAAACAGTTAAGAAAAAGTGTAGACAAGTGAATTTTTGTAATTTTAAAAATGTGATGATCTGAGAAGGCTTTGAAAAAATTGTTTATTAGAAGGCTTGGGCACGACGACCATTTCCGAAATGTTTAACTAACATATCTGTTTGTTTCAGCCTCTGATTCTAGAATAGACAAAGGGAGATAGAGGAAAAACGATCCTCATTGCTACTCGACAAAAAAAAGGGGTAATCTTAGAGAAAAATGTGGATGTCACCGAACCTTAATCGTAACTAAACGTTAAAAAAAAGTAAATTTAGAGTTAGAGATTGTTTTTAATCGTACGTCTCACCAAAAAAAAAAAGAGAGAACGCGCGACGTCGTTTAAATGTTGCACTTGGGTTTTAACTTTGCGTGTTCGGCGATGAGCAATAAATGTCTGCAAACTCCGTTTTGTACAATTTTTATACGTAATATTAAATTTGTTTTTTTTTTATATAACAGTCCAAATGTTAGATAATTGTATTCTTGTTGATACACTGCTGTTTGTATAATAAATATGTTGATGCACTGGTGCTGGTGTCTGTTAAACCACGCCCCGTTATAGGAAGCCCCGCCCATGTCGGTAAAGAAGGAATGTGTCTTACCTTGCTGAATTGTCCCAAGACGTACTTTAAGATGTTTGCGGGGGCATCGTAGAGCAGCGGTTCGAGCGCGGACAGGAGGGTGCACTTCTGGAGGCACTCCTTCAGTGCGGTTTTGCACTTGTACTTGAGATCTTCGGAGGACGCCTCGCTGAGGTACAACTCGAGGAGGCGAGTGAACGCGTTCGCCGATCCGACCTCTTTGGCATGCTCAGGACTGTGTTTACCGATCTGTCCTATAGCCCAGGCGGTCACTGACAAGATGGCGTCGTCGAAGCTGTTGTTCAGCAGCGACACCAGCTCGAAAATTCCATTACATCCGATCACGCCCATCGCGAACTGATCGTAATGACCCGCGATGTATCCGACGGCCGTAATGCAAGGTACTTTGCTTTCTTCGGACTGGCACCGCAACGCCTCCATTAAGGCGCCGATTCCTCCGGTGTTGACGACCAGTTGCGCCAACTCCAAAGAATGCTTCACCACGTCGCGCACCACCGTCGCCGCATTTTTGCGCACGATTGGACACGCGTGCGACATGTGAATTAAAACCGATGGGAAGATCTCGGCTTCGACGACGACCTCGGCCAGGTCCACGTTGTGCTTGGCGATGCTACCTGCAAAACTAGATTAAAATTCTTTGTCAAAATGGCAACATCGCGACCATACTTAGTGCGGTTAAGATGCAGCGTTTCAGCTTCTCGTCTTGATTGGCGAGATTGCGCGCCAATTGGGGCACTGCGCCCGCGTCGGCCACGCACTGCGCTAGGTCTGTGCTGTGCTTCGCAATGTCCGACAACGTGCTCGTGGTTACCTGTTTAAGCAAAAGTTCCGGCTCCTGCATGCACAGGATTAGCAGCGGGACGGCGCCTACGTCGACGACGTTTTGAGCCAGGTTGATGCTGTGACGTGCCAAATAGCCGATGGCCCACACCGCCGCCTGCTTCACCATCGGTTGGAAATCTTCGAGACATAACATGATCGCTTCCAACCCGCCCGAGTTCGCGACCACGGTCGCAATCTCCTCGTTGTGCGAGCACAACGATCTGATCACATAAAGCACGTCCTTCTTGTAATGTTTCTATAAAAGGAATAAAAAAATTCGTAGTGACCAGTTTTAAAAATATGTTGATTAAAATTCGACAACAAAAGCAGTCATACGATTTGCCCTTCAACACTTTGTATAAAATCAGTCAAGATTTTCGTAGTCACGTGTTCATTGCTAGCTTTAAAAAATACGTCGATTATGTTATTTGATTAAAAATCGAAAACAAAAGTTGCCTTCAATAATTTGACCTTCAAAACTTCGAATACAATAATCAAGATTTTCGTAGTCACATGATCATCGCCAGCTTTAAAAAATACGTCGATAATGTTACTTGATTAAAAAATTCGAAATCAAACAGCTGCCTTCAACGGTTTGACCTTGAAAACTTTGTATAAAAAGTCAAGATTTTCGTAGTCACGTGATCATCGCCAGCTTTAAAAATACGTCGTTTATGTTACTTGATTAAAAATTCGATAACAAAAACTGCCTTCAACAATTTGACCTAAAAACTAAGTATAAAATAAGTCAAGATTTTCGTAGTCACATGATATTTGCCAGTTTTAAAAAATGTATCGATTATGTTACTTGATTAAAAAATTTGACAACAACACCTTCAAAACTAATCTAGATTTTCGTAGTCACGTGATCGCCACAAGTTTTAAAAAATATGTCGATTATGTTATTTGATTAAAAAAATCGAAAACAAAAGCTGCCTTCAACAATTTCACCGTGAAAACTTTGTATAAAATAAGTCAAGATTTTCGTAGTCACGTGATCTTTGCCAGGTTTAAAAACATCGATTATGTTATTTGATTAAAAATTCGACAACAGCTGCATTAAATAATTTGACCTTCAAACTAATCAAGATTTTCGTAGTCACGTGATCTCCACAAGTCTAAAAATATGTCGTTATTACTTGATTCAAAAATTCGACAACAACAGTTTGACCTTGAAAACTTTGTATAAAATAAGTCAAGATTTTCGTAGTCACGTAATCATCGCCAGTTTTAAAAATACGTCGATTATGTTACTTCATTAAAAATTCGATAACAAAAACTGCCTTCAACAATTTGACCTTAAAAACTTAGTATAAAATAAGTCAAGATTTTCGTAGTCACGTGATCTTTGCCAGTATTAAAAAATATATCGATTATGTTACTTGATTAAAAAATCTTGACAACAGCTGCCTTCAATAATTTGACCTTCAAAACTAATCAAGATTTTCGTAGTCACGTGATCTCCACAAGTCTAAAAATATGTCGATTATGTTACTTGATTAAAAATTCGAAAACAAAAACTGCCGTCAACAATTTGACCTTGAAAACGTTGTATAAAATAAGTCAAGATTTTCGTAGTCACATGATCTTTGCCAGTTTTAAAATATATCGATTATGTTACTTGATTAAAAATTTGACAACAAAAGCTGCCTTCAATAATTTGACCTTCAAAACTAATCAAGATTTTCGTAGTCACGTGATCTCCACAAGTCTAAAAATATGTCGATTATGTTACTTGATTAAAAAATTCGAAAACAAAAAGCTGCCGTCAACAATTTGACCGTGAAAACTTTGTATAAAATAAGTCAAGATTTTCGTAGTCACATCATCTTTGTCAGTTTTCAAAAATATATACATTATGTTACTTGATTAAAAATTGACAACACGTGATCGCCACAAGTCTAAAAATATGTCGATTATGTTACTTGATTAAAAATTCGAAAACAAAAGCTGCAGAATTTTCAACAATTTCACCTTGAAAATTTGTATCAAATAAGTCAAGATTTTCGTAGTCACGTGATCATCACCAGTTTTAAAAAATATGTCGATTATGTTACTTGATTAAAAAATTCAAAAGCAAAAAGCTGCCTTCAACAATTTGACCTTGAAAACTTGGTATCAAATAAGTCAAGATTTTTGTAGTCACGTGATCATCATCAGTTTTAAAAAATATGCCGATTATGTTACTTGATTAAAAAAAATCAAAAACAAAAAGCTGCCCTCAACAATTTGACCGTGAAAACTTTGTATAAAATAAGTCAAGATTTTCGTAGTCACATGATCTTTGCCAGTTTTAAAAACATATCAATTATGTTACTTGATTAAAAATTTGACAACAGCTGCCTTCAAAACTAATCAAGATTTTCGTAGTCACGTGATCTCCACAAGTCTAAAAATATGTCGATTATTACTTGATTAAAAATTGACAACAACAGTTTGACCTTGAAAACTTTGTATAAAGTAAGTCAAGATTTTCGTAGTCACGTGATCATCACCAGCTTTAAAAATACGTCGTTTATGTTACTTCATTAAAAATTCGATAACAAAAACTGCCTTCAACAATTTGACCGTAAAAACTTAGTATAAAATAAGTCAAGATTTTCGTAGTCACATGAACTTTGTCAGTTTTAAAAATATATCGATTATGTTACTTGATTAAAAAATTTGGCAACAAAAGCTGCCTTCAATAATTTGACCTTCAATACTAATAAAGATTTTCGTAGTCACGTGATCTCCACAAGTCTAAAAAATATGTCGATTATTACTTGATTTAAAATTCGACAACAGTTTGATCTTGAAAACTTTGTATAAAGTGTCAAGATTTTCGTAGTCACGTGATCATCGCCAGCTTTAAAAATACGTCGTTTATGTTACTTCATTAAAAATTCGATAACAAAAACTGCCAATTTCAACAATTTGACCGTGAAAACTTAGTATAAAATAAGTCAAGATTTTCGTAGTCACATGAACTTTGTCAGTTTAAAAAATATATAGATTATGTTACTTGATTTAAAAATTTGACAACAAAAGCTGCCTTCAATAATTTGACCTTCAATACTAATAAAGATTTTCGTAGTCACGTGATCTCCACAAGTCTAAAAAATATGTCGATTATTACTTGATTTAAAAATTCGACAACAACAGTTTGACCTTGAAAACTTTGTATAAAGTGTCAAGATTTTCGTAGTCACGTGATCATCGCCAGCTTTAAAAATACGTCGTTTATGTTACTTCATTAAAATTCGATAACAAAACTGCCTTCAACAATTTGACCGTGAAAACTTAGTATAAAATAAGTCAAGATTTTCGTAGTCACATGAACTTTGTCAGTTTAAAAATATATAGATTATGTTACTTGATTAAAAAATTTGACAACAAAAGCTGCCTTCAATAATTTGACCTTCAATACTAATAAAGATCTTCGTAGTCACGTGATCTCCACAAGTCTAAAAAATATGTCGATTATTACTTGATTTAAAAATTCGACAACAACAGTTTGACCTTGAAAACTTTGTATAAAGTGTCAAGATTTTCGTAGTCACGTGATCATCGCCAGCTTTAAAAATACGTCGTTTATGTTACTTCATTAAAAAATTCGATAACAAAACTGCCTTCAACAATTTGACCGTGAAAACTTAGTATAAAATAAGTCAAGATTTTCGTAGTCACATGAACTTTGTCAGTTTAAAAAATATATAGATTATGTTACTTGATTAAAAATTTGACAACAAAAGCTGCCTTCAATAATTTGACCTTCAATACTAATAAAGATCTTCGTAGTCACGTGATCTCCACAAGTCTAAAAATATGTCGATTATTACTTGATTTAAAAATTCGACAACAACAGTTTGATCTTGAAAACTTTGTATAAAGTGTCAAGATTTTCGTAGTCACGTGATCATCGCCAGCTTTAAAAATACGTCGTTTATGTTACTTCATTAAAAATTCGATAACAAAACTGCCTTCAACAATTTGACCGTGAAAACTTAGTATAAAATAAGTCAAGATTTTCGTAGTCACATGAACTTTGTCAGTTTAAAAAATATATAGATTATGTTACTTGATTAAAAAATTTGACAACAAAAGCTGCCTTCAATAATTTGACCTTCAATACTAATAAAGATTTTCGTAGTCACGTGATCTCCACAAGTCTAAAAATATGTCGATTATTACTTGATTTAAAAATTCGACAACAACAGTTTGACCTTGAAAACTTTGTATAAAGTGTCAAGATTTTCGTAGTCACGTGATCATCGCCAGCTTTAAAAATACGTCGTTTATGTTACTTCATTAAAAATTCGATAACAAAAACTGCCTTCAACAATTTGACCGTGAAAACTTAGTATAAAATAAGTCAAGATTTTCGTAGTCACATGAACTTTGTCAGTTTAAAAAATATATAGATTATGTTACTTGATTAAAAATTTGACAACAAAAGCTGCCTTCAATAATTTGACCTTCAATACTAATAAAGATCTTCGTAGTCACGTGATCTCCACAAGTCTAAAAAATATGTCGATTATTACTTGATTTAAAAATTCGACAACAACAGTTTGACCTTGAAAACTTTGTATAAAGTGTCAAGATTTTCGTAGTCACGTGATCATCGCCAGCTTTAAAAATACGTCGTTTATGTTACTTCATTAAAAATTCGATAACAAAACTGCCTTCAACAATTTGACCGTGAAAACTTAGTATAAAATAAGTCAAGATTTTCGTAGTCACATGAACTTTGTCAGTTTAAAAATATATAGATTATGTTACTTGATTAAAAAATTTGACAACAAAAGCTGCCTTCAATAATTTGACCTTCAATACTAATAAAGATTTTCGTAGTCACGTGATCTCAACAAGTCTAAAAAATATGTCGATTATTACTTGATTTAAAAATTCGACAACAACAGTTTGATCTTGAAAACTTTGTATAAAGTGTCAAGATTTTCGTAGTCACGTGAACATCGCCAGCTTTAAAAATACGTCGTTTATGTTACTTCATTAAAAATTCGATAACAAAACTGCCTTCAACAATTTGACCGTGAAAACTTAGTATAAAATAAGTCAAGATTTTCGTAGTCACATGAACTTTGTCAGTTTAAAAAATATATAGATTATGTTACTTGATTAAAAATTTGACAACAAAAGCTGCCTTCAATAATTTGACCTTCAATACTAATAAAGATTTTCGTAGTCACGTGATCTCAACAAGTCTAAAAAATATGTCGATTATTACTTGATTTAAAATTCGACAACAACAGTTTGATCTTGAAAACTTTGTATAAAGTGTCAAGATTTTCGTAGTCACGTGAACATCGCCAGCTTTAAAAATACGTCGTTTATGTTACTTCATTAAAAATTCGATAACAAAAACTGCCTTCAACAATTTGACCGTGAAAACTTAGTATAAAATAAGTCAAGATTTTCGTAGTCACATGATCTTTGCCAGTATTAAAAAACATATCGATTATGTTACTTGATTAAAAAATTTGACAACAGCTGCCTTCAATAATTTGACCTTCAAAACTAATCAAGATTTTCGTAGTCACGTGATCTCCACAAGTCTAAAAATATGTCGATTATGTTACTTGATTAAAACATTCGAAAACAAAAAACTGCCGTCAACAATTTGACCTTGAAAACGTTGTATAAAATAAGTCAAGATTTTTGTAGTCACATGATCTTTGCCAGTTTTAAAAATATATCGATTATGTTACTTGATTAAAAAATTTGACAACAAAAGCTGCCTTCAATAATTTGACCTTCAATACTAATAAAGATCTTCGTAGTCACGTGATCTCCACAAGTCTAAAAATATGTCGATTATTACTTGATTTAAAAATTCGACAACAACAGTTTGATCTTGAAAACTTTGTATAAAGTGTCAAGATTTTCGTAGTCACGTGAACATCGCCAGCTTTAAAAAATACGTCGTTTATGTTACTTCATTAAAAATTCGATAACAAAACTGCCTTCAACAATTTGACCGTGAAAACTTAGTATAAAATAAGTCAAGATTTTCGTAGTCACATGAACTTTGTCAGTTTAAAAAATATATAGATTATGTTACTTGATTAAAAAATTTGACAACAAAAGCTGCCTTCAATAATTTGACCTTCAATACTAATAAAGATTTTCGTAGTCACGTGATCTCAACAAGTCTAAAAAATATGTCGATTATTACTTGATTTAAAAATTCGACAACAACAGTTTGATCTTGAAAACTTTGTATAAAGTGTCAAGATTTTCGTAGTCACGTGATCATCGCCAGCTTTAAAAAATACGTCGTTTATGTTACTTCATTAAAAATTCGATAACAAAACTACCTTCAACAATTTGACCATAAAAACTTAGTATAAAATAAGTCAAGATTTTCGTAGTCACATGATCTTTGCCAGTATTAAAAACATATCGATTATGTTACTTGATTAAAAATTTGACAACAGCTGCCTTCAATAATTTGACCTTCAAAACTAATCAAGATTTTCGTAGTCACGTGATCTCCACAAGTCTAAAAAATATGTCGATTATGTTACTTGATTAAAAAATTCGAAAACAAAAAGCTGCCGTCAACAATTTGACCGTGAAAACTTTATATAAAATAAGTCAAGAATTTCGTAGTCACATCATCTTTGTCAGTTTTCAAAAATATATACATTATGTTACTTGATTAAAAAATTTGACAACACGTGATCGCCACAAGTCTAAAAAATATGTCGATTATGTTACTTGATTAAAAAATTCGAAAACAAAAAGCTGCAGTCAACAATTTCACCTTGAAAAATTTGTATCAAATAAGTCAAGATTTTCGTAGTCACGTGATCATCACCAGTTTTAAAAAATATGCGATTATGTTACTTGAATAAAAAATTCAAAAGCAAAAAGCTGCCTTCAGCAATTTGACCTTGAAAACTTGGTATCAAATAAGTCAAGATTTTTGTAGTCACGTGATCATCATCAGTTTTAAAAAATATGCCGATTATGTTACTTGGTTAAAAAAAATCAAAAACAAAAAGCTGCTCTCAACAATTTGACCGTGAAAACTGTGTATAAAATAAGTCAAGATTTTCGTAGTCACATGATCTTTGCCAGTTTTAAAAAACATATCAATTATGTTACTTGATTAAAAAATTTGACAACAGCTGCCTTCAAAACTAATCAAGATTTTCGTAGTCACGTGATCTCCACAAGTCTAAAAAATATGTCGATTATTACTTGATTCAAAAATTCGACAACAACAGTTTGACCTTGAAAACTTTGTATAAAGTGTCAAGATTTTCGTAGTCACGTGATCATCACCAGCCTTAAAAAATACGTCGTTTATGTTACTTCATTAAAAAATTCGATAACAAAAACTGCCTTCAACAATTTGACCGTAAAACTTAGTATAAAATAAGTCAAGATTTTCGTAGTCACATGAACTTTGTCAGTTTTAAAAATATATAGATTATGTTACTTGATTAAAAAATTTGGTAACAAAAGCTGCCTTCAATAATTTGACCTTCAATACTAATAAAGATTTTCGTAGTCACGTGATCTCCACAAGTCTAAAAAATATGTCGATTATTACTTGATTTAAAAATTCGACAACAGTTTGATCTTGAAAACTTTGTATAAAGTGTCAAGATTTTCGTAGTCACGTGATCATCGCCAGCTTTAAAAAATACGTCGTTTATGTTACTTCATTAAAAATTCGATAACAAAACTGCCTTCAACAATTTGACCGTGAAAACTTAGTATAAAATAAGTCAAGATTTTCGTAGTCACATGAACTTTGTCAGTTTAAAAAATATATAGATTATGTTACTTGATTAAAAAATTTGACAACAAAAGCTGCCTTCAATAATTTGACCTTCAATACTAATAAAGATCTTCGTAGTCACGTGATCTCCACAAGTCTAAAAAATATGTCGATTATTACTTGATTTAAAAATTCGACAACAACAGTTTGACCTTGAAAACTTTGTATAAAGTGTCAAGATTTTCGTAGTCACGTGATCATCGCCAGCTTTAAAAATACGTCGTTTATGTTACTTCATTAAAAATTCGATAACAAAAACTGCCTTCAACAATTTGACCGTGAAAACTTAGTATAAAATAAGTCAAGATTTTCGTAGTCACATGAACTTTGTCAGTTTAAAAAATATATAGATTATGTTACTTGATTAAAAAATTTGACAACAAAAGCTGCCTTCAATAATTTGACCTTCAATACTAATAAAGATCTTCGTAGTCACGTGATCTCCACAAGTCTAAAAAATATGTCGATTATTACTTGATTTAAAAATTCGACAACAACAGTTTGATCTTGAAAACTTTGTATAAAGTGTCAAGATTTTCGTAGTCACGTGATCATCGCCAGCTTTAAAAAATACGTCGTTTATGTTACTTCATTAAAAAATTCGATAACAAAAACTGCCTTCAACAATTTGACCGTGAAAACTTAGTATAAAATAAGTCAAGATTTTCGTAGTCACATGAACTTTGTCAGTTTAAAAAAATATATAGATTATGTTACTTGATTAAAAAATTTGACAACAAAAGCTGCCTTCAATAATTTGACCTTCAATACTAATAAAGATTTTCGTAGTCACGTGATCTCCACAAGTCTAAAAAATATGTCGATTATTACTTGATTTAAAAATTCGACAACAACAGTTTGACCTTGAAAACTTTGTATAAAGTGTCAAGATTTTCGTAGTCACGTGATCATCGCCAGCTTTAAAAATACGTCGTTTATGTTACTTCATTAAAAATTCGATAACAAAAACTGCCTTCAACAATTTGACCGTGAAAACTTAGTATAAAATAAGTCAAGATTTTCGTAGTCACATGAACTTTGTCAGTTTAAAAATATATAGATTATGTTACTTGATTAAAAATTTGACAACAAAAGCTGCCTTCAATAATTTGACCTTCAATACTAATAAAGATCTTCGTAGTCACGTGATCTCCACAAGTCTAAAAAATATGTCGATTATTACTTGATTTAAAAATTCGACAACAACAGTTTGACCTTGAAAACTTTGTATAAAGTGTCAAGATTTTCGTAGTCACGTGATCATCGCCAGCTTTAAAAATACGTCGTTTATGTTACTTCATTAAAAATTCGATAACAAAACTGCCTTCAACAATTTGACCGTGAAAACTTAGTATAAAATAAGTCAAGATTTTCGTAGTCACATGAACTTTGTCAGTTTAAAAAATATATAGATTATGTTACTTGATTAAAAAATTTGACAACAAAAGCTGCCTTCAATAATTTGACCTTCAATACTAATAAAGATTTTCGTAGTCACGTGATCTCAACAAGTCTAAAAAATATGTCGATTATTACTTGATTTAAAAATTCGACAACAACAGTTTGATCTTGAAAACTTTGTATAAAGTGTCAAGATTTTCGTAGTCACGTGAACATCGCCAGCTTTAAAAATACGTCGTTTATGTTACTTCATTAAAAAAATTCGATAACAAAAACTGCCTTCAACAATTTGACCGTGAAAACTTAGTATAAAATAAGTCAAGATTTTCGTAGTCACATGAACTTTGTCAGTTTAAAAAATATATAGATTATGTTACTTGATTAAAAAATTTGACAACAAAAGCTGCCTTCAATAATTTGACCTTCAATACTAATAAAGATTTTCGTAGTCACGTGATCTCCACAAGTCTAAAAAATATGTCGATTATTACTTGATTTAAAAATTCGACAACAACAGTTTGACCTTGAAAACTTTGTATAAAGTGTCAAGATTTTCGTAGTCACGTGATCATCGCCAGCTTTAAAAATACGTCGTTTATGTTACTTCATTAAAAAATTCGATAACAAAACTGCCTTCAACAATTTGACCGTGAAAACTTAGTATAAAATAAGTCAAGATTTTCGTAGTCACATGAACTTTGTCAGTTTAAAAAATATATAGATTATGTTACTTGATTAAAAAATTTGACAACAAAAGCTGCCTTCAATAATTTGACCTTCAATACTAATAAAGATTTTCGTAGTCACGTGATCTCAACAAGTCTAAAAAATATGTCGATTATTACTTGATTTAAAAATTCGACAACAACAGTTTGATCTTGAAAACTTTGTATAAAGTGTCAAGATTTTCGTAGTCACGTGAACATCGCCAGCTTTAAAAATACGTCGTTTATGTTACTTCATTAAAAATTCGATAACAAAAACTGCCTTCAACAATTTGACCGTGAAAACTTAGTATAAAATAAGTCAAGATTTTCGTAGTCACATGAACTTTGTCAGTTTAAAAAATATATAGATTATGTTACTTGATTAAAAAATTTGACAACAAAAGCTGCCTTCAATAATTTGACCTTCAATACTAATAAAGATTTTCGTAGTCACGTGATCTCCACAAGTCTAAAAAATATGTCGATTATTACTTGATTTAAAAATTCGACAACAACAGTTTGACCTTGAAAACTTTGTATAAAGTGTCAAGATTTTCGTAGTCACGTGATCATCGCCAGCTTTAAAAAATACGTCGTTTATGTTACTTCATTAAAAATTCGATAACAAAAACTGCCTTCAACAATTTGACCGTGAAAACTTAGTATAAAATAAGTCAAGATTTTCGTAGTCACATGAACTTTGTCAGTTTAAAAATATATAGATTATGTTACTTGATTAAAAAATTTGACAACAAAAGCTGCCTTCAATAATTTGACCTTCAATACTAATAAAGATCTTCGTAGTCACGTGATCTCCACAAGTCTAAAAAATATGTCGATTATTACTTGATTTAAAAATTCGACAACAACAGTTTGATCTTGAAAACTTTGTATAAAGTGTCAAGATTTTCGTAGTCACGTGAACATCGCCAGCTTTAAAAATACGTCGTTTATGTTACTTCATTAAAAATTCGATAACAAAACTGCCTTCAACAATTTGACCGTGAAAACTTAGTATAAAATAAGTCAAGATTTTCGTAGTCACATGAACTTTGTCAGTTTAAAAAATATATAGATTATGTTACTTGATTAAAAAATTTGACAACAAAAGCTGCCTTCAATAATTTGACCTTCAATACTAATAAAGATTTTCGTAGTCACGTGATCTCAACAAGTCTAAAAATATGTCGATTATTACTTGATTTAAAAATTCGACAACAACAGTTTGACCTTGAAAACTTTGTATAAAGTGTCAAGATTTTCGTAGTCACGTGAACATCGCCAGCTTTAAAAAATACGTCGTTTATGTTACTTCATTAAAAATTCGATAACAAAAACTGCCTTCAACAATTTGACCGTGAAAACTTAGTATAAAATAAGTCAAGATTTTCGTAGTCACATGAACTTTGTCAGTTTAAAAAAATATATAGATTATGTTACTTGATTAAAAAATTTGACAACAAAAGCTGCCTTCAATAATTTGACCTTCAATACTAATAAAGATTTTCGTAGTCACGTGATCTCCACAAGTCTAAAAAATATGTCGATTATTACTTGATTTAAAAATTCGACAACAACAGTTTGACCTTGAAAACTTTGTATAAAGTGTCAAGATTTTCGTAGTCACGTGATCATCGCCAGCTTTAAAAAATACGTCGTTTATGTTACTTCATTAAAAATTCGATAACAAAAACTGCCTTCAACAATTTGACCGTGAAAACTTAGTATAAAATAAGTCAAGATTTTCGTAGTCACATGAACTTTGTCAGTTTAAAAAATATATAGATTATGTTACTTGATTAAAAAATTTGACAACAAAAGCTGCCTTCAATAATTTGACCTTCAATACTAATAAAGATTTTCGTAGTCACGTGATCTCAACAAGTCTAAAAAATATGTCGATTATTACTTGATTTAAAAATTCGACAACAACAGTTTGATCTTGAAAACTTTGTATAAAGTGTCAAGATTTTCGTAGTCACGTGAACATCGCCAGCTTTAAAAAATACGTCGTTTATGTTACTTCATTAAAAAATTCGATAACAAAACTGCCTTCAACAATTTGACCGTGAAAACTTAGTATAAAATAAGTCAAGATTTTCGTAGTCACATGAACTTTGTCAGTTTAAAAAATATATAGATTATGTTACTTGATTAAAAAATTTGACAACAAAAGCTGCCTTCAATAATTTGACCTTCAATACTAATAAAGATTTTCGTAGTCACGTGATCTCCACAAGTCTAAAAAATATGTCGATTATTACTTGATTTAAAAATTCGACAACAACAGTTTGACCTTGAAAACTTTGTATAAAGTGTCAAGATTTTCGTAGTCACGTGATCATCGCCAGCTTTAAAAAATACGTCGTTTATGTTACTTCATTAAAAATTCGATAACAAAAACTGCCTTCAACAATTTGACCGTGAAAACTTAGTATAAAATAAGTCAAGATTTTCGTAGTCACATGAACTTTGTCAGTTTAAAAAATATATAGATTATGTTACTTGATTAAAAATTTGACAACAAAAGCTGCCTTCAATAATTTGACCTTCAATACTAATAAAGATTTTCGTAGTCACGTGATCTCAACAAGTCTAAAAAATATGTCGATTATTACTTGATTTAAAAATTCGACAACAACAGTTTGATCTTGAAAACTTTGTATAAAGTGTCAAGATTTTCGTAGTCACGTGAACATCGCCAGCTTTAAAAAATACGTCGTTTATGTTACTTCATTAAAAATTCGATAACAAAACTGCCTTCAACAATTTGACCGTGAAAACTTAGTATAAAATAAGTCAAGATTTTCGTAGTCACATGAACTTTGTCAGTTTAAAAAATATATAGATTATGTTACTTGATTAAAAAATTTGACAACAAAAGCTGCCTTCAATAATTTGACCTTCAATACTAATAAAGATTTTCGTAGTCACGTGATCTCCACAAGTCTAAAAATATGTCGATTATTACTTGATTTAAAAATTCGACAACAACAGTTTGACCTTGAAAACTTTGTATAAAGTGTCAAGATTTTCGTAGTCACGTGATCATCGCCAGCTTTAAAAATACGTCGTTTATGTTACTTCATTAAAAAATTCGATAACAAAAACTGCCTTCAACAATTTGACCGTGAAAACTTAGTATAAAATAAGTCAAGATTTTCGTAGTCACATGAACTTTGTCAGTTTAAAAAATATATAGATTATGTTACTTGATTAAAAAATTTGACAACAAAAGCTGCCTTCAATAATTTGACCTTCAATACTAATAAAGATCTTCGTAGTCACGTGATCTCCACAAGTCTAAAAAATATGTCGATTATTACTTGATTTAAAAATTCGACAACAACAGTTTGATCTTGAAAACTTTGTATAAAGTGTCAAGATTTTCGTAGTCACGTGAACATCGCCAGCTTTAAAAAATACGTCGTTTATGTTACTTCATTAAAAAATTCGATAACAAAACTGCCTTCAACAATTTGACCGTGAAAACTTAGTATAAAATAAGTCAAGATTTTCGTAGTCACATGAACTTTGTCAGTTTAAAAAAATATATAGATTATGTTACTTGATTAAAAAATTTGACAACAAAAGCTGCCTTCAATAATTTGACCTTCAATACTAATAAAGATTTTCGTAGTCACGTGATCTCAACAAGTCTAAAAAATATGTCGATTATTACTTGATTTAAAAATTCGACAACAACAGTTTGATCTTGAAAACTTTGTATAAAGTGTCAAGATTTTCGTAGTCACGTGAACATCGCCAGCTTTAAAAATACGTCGTTTATGTTACTTCATTAAAAAATTCGATAACAAAAACTGCCTTCAACAATTTGACCGTGAAAACTTAGTATAAAATAAGTCAAGATTTTCGTAGTCACATGAACTTTGTCAGTTTAAAAATATATAGATTATGTTACTTGATTAAAAAATTTGACAACAAAAGCTGCCTTCAATAATTTGACCTTCAATACTAATAAAGATTTTCGTAGTCACGTGATCTCCACAAGTCTAAAAAATATGTCGATTATTACTTGATTTAAAAATTCGACAACAACAGTTTGACCTTGAAAACTTTGTATAAAGTGTCAAGATTTTCGTAGTCACGTGATCATCGCCAGCTTTAAAAATACGTCGTTTATGTTACTTCATTAAAAATTCGATAACAAAAACTGCCTTCAACAATTTGACCGTGAAAACTTAGTATAAAATAAGTCAAGATTTTCGTAGTCACATGAACTTTGTCAGTTTAAAAATATATAGATTATGTTACTTGATTAAAAAATTTGACAACAAAAGCTGCCTTCAATAATTTGACCTTCAATACTAATAAAGATTTTCGTAGTCACGTGATCTCAACAAGTCTAAAAAATATGTCGATTATTACTTGATTTAAAAATTCGACAACAACAGTTTGATCTTGAAAACTTTGTATAAAGTGTCAAGATTTTCGTAGTCACGTGAACATCGCCAGCTTTAAAAATACGTCGTTTATGTTACTTCATTAAAAATTCGATAACAAAACTGCCTTCAACAATTTGACCGTGAAAACTTAGTATAAAATAAGTCAAGATTTTCGTAGTCACATGAACTTTGTCAGTTTAAAAAAATATATAGATTATGTTACTTGATTAAAAAATTTGACAACAAAAGCTGCCTTCAATAATTTGACCTTCAATACTAATAAAGATTTTCGTAGTCACGTGATCTCCACAAGTCTAAAAAATATGTCGATTATTACTTGATTTAAAAATTCGACAACAACAGTTTGACCTTGAAAACTTTGTATAAAGTGTCAAGATTTTCGTAGTCACGTGATCATCGCCAGCTTTAAAAAATACGTCGTTTATGTTACTTCATTAAAAATTCGATAACAAAAACTGCCTTCAACAATTTGACCGTGAAAACTTAGTATAAAATAAGTCAAGATTTTCGTAGTCACATGAACTTTGTCAGTTTAAAAAATATATAGATTATGTTACTTGATTAAAAATTTGACAACAAAAGCTGCCTTCAATAATTTGACCTTCAATACTAATAAAGATTTTCGTAGTCACGTGATCTCCACAAGTCTAAAAAATATGTTGATTACGTTACTTGATTAAAAATTCGAAAACAAAAAGCTGCCGTCAACAATTTCACCTCGAAAAATTTGTATCAAATAAGTCAAGATTTTCGTAGTCACGTGATCATCACCAGTTTTAAAAAATATGCCGATTATGTTACTTGAATAAAAAATTCAAAAACCAAAAGCTGCCCTCAACAATTTGACCGTGAAAACTTTGTATAAAAAAGTCAAGATTTTCGTAGTCACGTGATCATCGCCAGCTTTGAAAAATACGTCGTTTATGTTACTTGATTAAAAAATTCGATAACAAAAACTGCCTTCAACAATTTGATCGTGAAAACTTAGTATAAAATAAGTCAAGATTTTCGTAGTCACATGAACTTTGTCAGTTTTAAAAAATATACAGATTATGTTACTTGATTAAAAAATTTTACAACAAAAGCTGCCTTCAATAATTTGACCTTCAATACTAATAAAGATTTTCGTAGTCACGTGATCTCCACAAGTCTAAAAATATGTCGATTATGTTATTTGATTAAAAAATTCGAAAACAAAAGCTTCCGTCAACAATTTCACCTTGAAAACTTTATATAAAATAAGTAAAGATTTTCGTAGTCACGTGATCTCCATAAGTCTAAAAATATGTCGATTATGTTACTTGATTAAAAATTCGAAAACAAAAAGCTGCCGTCAACAATTTGACCTTGAAAACGTTGTATAAAATAAGTCAAGATTTTCGTAGTCACATGATCTTTGCCAGTTTTAAAAAACATATCGATTAAGTTACTTGATTAAAAAATTTGACAACAGCTGCCTTCAATAATTTGACCTTCAAAACTAATCAAGATTTTCGTAGTCACGTGATCTCCACAAGTCTAAAAAATATGTCGATTATGTTACTTGATTAAAGCTGCCGTCAACAATTTGACCGTGAAAACTTTATATAAAATAAGTGAAGATTTTCGTAGTCACATGATCTATGTCAGTTTTAAAAAATATAGATTATGTTACTTGATTAAAAAATTTAACAACACGTGATCGCCACAAGTCTAAAAAATATGTCGATTATGTTACTTGATTAAAAAAATCGAAAACAAATACCTGCCGTCAACAATTTCACCTTAAAAAATTTTTATCAAATAAGTCAAGATTTTCGTAGTCACGTGATCATCACCAGTTTTAAAAATATGCCGATTATGTTACTTGTTTAAAAATTTGACAACACGTGATCGCCACAAGTCTAAAAATATGTTGATTAGGTTACTTGATTAAAAATTCGAAAACAAAAAGCTGCCGTCAACAATTTCACCTTGAAAATTTGTATCAAATAAGTCAAGATTTTCGTAGTCACGTGATCATCGCCAGTTTTAAAAAATATGCGATTATGTTACTTGAATAAAAAATTCAAAACAAAAGCTGCCTCAACAATTTGACCGTGAAAACTTTATATAAAATAAGTCAAGATTTTAGTAGTCAGACGATCTTTGTCAGTTTTACAAAATATGCCGATTATGTTACTTGATTAAAAAATTTGACAACAACAGCTGCCCTCAATAATTTGACCTTTAAAACTAATCAAGATTTTCGTAGTCACGTGATCTCCACAAGTCTAAAAATATGTCGATTATGTTACTTGATTAAAAATTCGAAAACAAAAAACTGCCGTCAACAATTTGACCTTGAAAACGTTGTATAAAATAAGTCAAGATTTTTGTAGTCACATGATCTTTGCCAGTTTTAAAAATATATCGATTATGTTACTTGATTAAAAATTTGACAACAAAAGCTGCCTTCAATAATTTGACCTTCAAAACTAATCAAGATTTTCGTAGTCACGTGATCTCCACAAGTCCAAAAATATGTCGATTATGTTACTTGATTGAAAAATTCGAAAACAAAAAACTGCCGTCAACAATTTGACCTTGAAAACGTTGTATAAAATAAGTCAAGATTTTCGTAGTCACATGTTGTCAGTTTTAAAAAACATATCGATTATGTTACTTGATTAAAAAATTTGACAACAACAGCTGCCTTCAATAATTTGACCTTCAAAACTAATCAAGATTTTCGTAGTCACGTGATCTCCACAAGTCTAAAAATATGTCGATTATGTTACTTGATTAAAAATTCGAAAACAAAAAGCTGCCGTCAACAATTTGACCTTGAAAACGTTGTATAAAATAAGTCAAGATTTTCGTAGTCACATGATCTTTGCCAGTTTTAAAAATATATCGATTATGTTACTTGATTAAAAATTTGACAACAAAAGCTGCCTTCAATAATTTGATCTTCAAAACTAATCAAGATTTTCGTAGTCACGTGATCTCCACAAGTCTAAAAATATGTCGATTATGTTACTTGATTAAAAAATTCGAAAACAAAAAGCTGCCGTCAACAATTTGACCTTGAAAACGTTGTATAAAATAAGTCAAGATTTTCGTAGTCACATGATCTTTGCCAGTTTTAAAAATATATCGATTATGTTACTTGATTAAAAAATTTGACAACAAAAGCTGCCTTCAATAATTTGATCTTCAAAACTAACCAAGATTTTCGTAGTCACGTGATCTCCACAAGTCTAAAAAATATGTCGATTATGTTACTTGATTAAAAAAATTCGAAAACAAAAAAGCTGCCGTCAACAATTTGACCTTGAAAACGTTGTATAAAATAAGTCAAGATTTTCGTAGTCACATGATCTTTGCCAGTTTTAAAAATATATCGATTATGTTACTTGATTAAAAATTTGACAACAAAAGCTGCCTTCAATAATTTGATCTTCAAAACTAACCAAGATTTTCGTAGTCACGTGATCTCCACAAGTCTAAAAATATGTCGATTATGTTACTTGATTAAAAAATTCGAAAACAAAAAGCTGCCGTCAACAATTTGACCTTGAAAACGTTGTATAAAATAAGTCAAGATTTTAGTAGTCACATGATCTTTGCCAGTTTTTAAAATATATCGATTATGTTACTTGATTAAAAAATTTGACAACAAAAGCTGCCTTCAATAATTTGACCTTCAAAACTAATCAAGATTTTCGTAGTCACGTGATCTCCACAAGTCTAAAAATATGTCGATTATGTTACTTGATTAAAAATTCGAAAACAAAAGCTGCCGTCAACAATTTGACCTTGAAAACGTTGTATAAAATAAGTCAAGATTTTCGTAGTCACATGATCTTTGCCAGTTTTAAAAATATATCGATTATGTTACTTGATTAAAAAATTTGACAACAAAAGCTGCCTTCAATAATTTGACCTTCAAAACTAATCAAGATTTTGGTAGTCACGTGATATCCACAAGTGTAAAAAAATATGTCGATTATGTTATTTGATTAAAAAATCGAAAACAAGCGCTGCCTTCAACAATTTCACCTTAAAACTTTGTATAAAATAAGTCAAGATTTTCGTAGTCACGTGATCATCGCCAGGTTTCAAAAATACGTCGATTAAGTTATTTGATTAAAAAATCTAAAACAAAATCTGCCATAGAATTTTCAACACTTTGTCTTTGAAAACTTTTTATAAAATAAGTCAAGATTTTCGTAGTCACGTAATCATCGCCAGCTTTAAAAATACGTCGATTATGTTACTTGATTAAAAAATTCGAAAACGAAAAGCTGCCATCAACAATTTGACCGTGAAAACTTTATATAAATAAGTCAAGATTTTCGTAGTCACATGTCCTTGTCAGTTTTAAAAAACATATCGATTATGTTATTTGATTAAAAAATTTGACAACAACAGCTGCCTTCAATAATTTGACCTTCAAAACTAATCAAGATTTTCGTAGTCACGTGATCTCCACAAGTCTAAAAATATGTCTGATTATGTTACTTGATTAAAAATTCGAAAACAAAAAGCTGCCGTCAACAATTTGACCTTGAAAACGTTGTATAAAATAAGTCAAGATTTTCGTAGTCACATGATCTTTGCCAGTTTTAAAAATATATCGATTATGTTACTTGATTAAAAAATTTGACAACAAAGCTGCCTTCAATAATTTGATCTTCAAAACTAATCAAGATTTTGTAGTCACGTGATCTCCACAAGTCTAAAAATATGTCGATTATGTTACTTGATTAAAAAATTCGAAAAACAAAAAGCTGCCGTCAACAATTTGACCTTGAAAACGTTGTATAAAATAAGTCAAGATTTTCGTAGTCACATGATCTTTGCCAGTTTTAAAAATATATCGATTATGTTACTTGATTAAAAAATTTGATAACAAAAGCTGCCTTCAATAATTTGATCTTCAAAACTAACCAAGATTTTCGTAGTCACGTGATCTCCACAAGTCCTAAAAATATGTCGATTATGTTACTTGATTAAAAAATTCGAAAACAAAAAGCTGCCGTCAACAATTTGACCTTGAAAACGTTGTATAAAATAAGTCAAGATTTTCGTAGTCACATGATCTTTGCCAGTTTTAAAAATATATCGATTATGTTACTTGATTAAAAATTTGACAACAAAAGCTGCCTTCAATAATTTGATCTTCAAAACTAACCAAGATTTTCGTAGTCACGTGATCTCCACAAGTCTAAAAAATATGTCGATTATGTTACTTGATTAAAAAATTCGAAAACAAAAGCTGCCGTCAACAATTTGACCTTGAAAACGTTGTATAAAATAAGTCAAGATTTTAGTAGTCACATGATCTTTGCCAGTTTTTAAAATATATCGATTATGTTACTTGATTAAAAATTTGACAACAAAGCTGCCTTCAATAATTTGACCTTCAAAACTAATCAAGATTTTCGTAGTCACGTGATCTCCACAAGTCTAAAAATATGTCGATTATGTTACTTGATTAAAAATTCGAAAACAAAAGCTGCCGTCAACAATTTGACCTTGAAAACGTTGTATAAAATAAGTCAAGATTTTCGTAGTCACATGATCTTTGCCAGTTTTAAAAATATATCGATTATGTTACTTGATTAAAAATTTGACAACAAAGCTGCCTTCAATAATTTGACCTTCAAAACTAATCAAGATTTTGGTAGTCACGTGATATCCACAAGTGTAAAATATGTCGATTATGTTATTTGATTAAAAAATCGAAAACAAGCGCTGCTTCAACAATTTCACCCTTAAAAACTTTGTATAAAATAAGTCAAGATTTTCGTAGTCACGTGATCATCGCCAGGTTTCAAAAATACGTCGATTAAGTTATTTGATTAAAAAATCTAAAACAAAATCTGCCATAGAATTTTCAACACTTTGTCTTTGAAAACTTTTTATAAAATAAGTCAAGATTTTAGTAGTCACGTGATCATCGCCAGCTTTAAAAATACGTCGATTATGTTACTTGATTAAAAAATTCGAAAACGAAAAGCTGCCATCAACAATTTGACCGTGAAAACTTTATATAAATAAGTCAAGATTTTCGTAGTCACATGTCCTTGTCAGTTTTAAAAAACATATCGATTATGTTATTTGATTAAAAAATTTGACAACAACAGCTGCCTTCAATAATTTGACCTTCAAAACTAATCAAGATTTTCGTAGTCACGTGATCTCCACAAGTCTAAAAATATGTCGATTATGTTACTTGATTAAAAATCGAAAACAAAAGTTGCCTTCAATAATTTGACCTTCAAAACGTTGTATAAAATAAGTCAAGATTTTCGTAGTCACATGATCATTGCCAGTTTTAAAATATATCGATTATGTTACTTGATTAAAAATTTGACAACAAAAGCTGCCTTCAACGGTTTGACCTTCAAAACTAATCAAGATTTTCGTAGTCACGTGATCTCCACAAGTCTAAAAATATGTCGATTATGTTACTTGATTAAAAAATTCGAAAACAAAAAAGCTGCCGTCAACAATTTGACCTTGAAAACGTTGTATAAAATAAGTCAAGATTTTCGTAGTCACATGATCTTTGCCAGTTTTAAAAATATATCGATTATGTTACTTGATTAAAAATTTAACAACAAAAGCTGCCTTCAATAATTTGATCTTCAAAACTAATCAAGATTTTCGTAGTACGTGATCGCCACAAGTCTAAAAATATGTCGATTATGTTATTTGATTAAAAAATTCGAAAACAAAAGCTGCCTGTCAACAATTTCACCTTGAAAACGGTATATAAAATAAGTCAAGATTTTCGTAGTCACATGATCTTTGCCAGTTTTCAAAATATATCGATTATGTTACTTGATTAAAATTTGACAACAAAACTGCCAATTCAATAATTTGACCTTCAAAACTAATCAAGATTTTCGTAGTCACGTAATCTTCACAAGTCTAAAAATATGTCGATTATGTTACTTGATTGAAAAATTCGAAAACAAAAACTGCCGTCAACAATTTGACCTTGAAAACGTTGTATAAAATAAGTCAAGATTTTCGTAGTCACATGATCATCATCAGTTTTAAAAACATATCGATTATGTTACTTGATTAAAAAATTGACAACAACAGCTGCCTTCAACAATTTGACCTTCAAAACTAATCAAGATTTTCGTAGTCACGTGATCTCCACAGTCTAAAAATACGTCGATTATGTTACTTGATTAAAAAATTCGAAAACAAAAAGCTGCCTTCAACAATTTGACCTTGAAAACGTTGTATAAAATAAGTCAAGATTTTCGTAGTCACATGATCTTTGCCAGTTTTAAAATATATCGATTATGTTACTTGATTAAAAATTTGACAACAAAACTGCCTTCAATAATTTGATCTTCAAAACTAATCAAGATTTTCGTAGTCACGTGATCTCCACAAGTCTAAAAAATATGTCGATTATGTTATTTGATTAAAAATTCGAAAACAAAAAGCTGCCGTCAACAATTTGACCTTGAAAACGTTGTATAAAATAAGTCAAGATTTTCGTAGTCACATGATCTTCGCCAGTTTTAAAATATATCGATTAAGTTACTTGATTAAAAAATTTGAAAATAAAATCTGCCTTCAATAATTTGATCTTCAAAACTAACCAAGATTTTCGTAGTCACGTGATCTCCACCAGTCTAAAAATATGTCGATTATGTTACTTGATTAAAAAATTCGACAACAAAAGCTGCCTTCAACAATTTGAACTTGAAAACTTTGTATAAAATAAGTCAAGATTTTCGTAGTCACATGATCTTTGTCAGTTTTAAAAATATATCGATTATGTTACTTGATTAAAAATTTGACAACAAAAGCTGCCTTCAACAATTTGACCGTAAAAACTTTATAAAATAACCAAGATTTTCGTAGTCACGTGATCATCGCACAGGTTTCAAAAATATGTCGATTATGTTACTTGATTAAAAAATCGAAAAAAAAAAAGCTGCCGTCAACAATTTGACCTTGAAAACGTTGTATAAAATAAGGCAAGATTTTCGTAGTCACATGATCTTCACCAGTTTTTAAAAATATATCGATTATGTTACTTGATTAAAAAGTTTGACAACGAAAGCTTCCTTTAACAATTTGACCTTAAACTGAAGAACTAATCAAGATTTTCGTAGTCACGTGATCTCCATCAGTTTAAAAAATATGCCGATTATGTTACTTGATTAAAAAATCGAAAACAAAAGCTGCCCTCAACAATTTCACCTTAAAACTTTGTATAAAATAAGTCAAGATTTTCGTAGTCACGTAATCATCGCCAGGTTTTAAAAATACGTCGATTATGTTACTTGATTAAAATTCGACAACGAAAGCTTACTTCAACAATTTGAACTTGAAAACTTTGAATGAAATAAGTCAAGATTTTCGTAGTCACATGATCTTCACCAGTTTTAAAAAATATAACGATTATGTTACTTGATGCCTTTAACAATTTGGCCTTGAAAACTTTGTGTAAAAAAAGTAAAGATTTTCGTAGTCACGTGATCAGAGTTTTGGATAAAGCGAATTTTGTGTGATCGAGATACTTTCAAATTTCAAAGGTGACGTCACCGTCAATGGTTCTGATGTTGACTACTAAAATCTCTTCGTTTATTGATTTTACGAAAAAAAGTTTCAAGTAAAAATTAGCAATGACTTCTAAAGACACTTACGTTTTGTTTATCAAGGTCGCGCAACAGCAACGCAAGACAATTGCGATTGATCACGTCCTGGGCGATGGCCGCGTCGGAGCTCGCCAAGCGTCCGACCGCGATCGCAGCGCACTGCTGTACCTGCATGCACGGATCCGTGATAAGCGGTATCAGCAAGTCGAGGGCACCGGCTTGACACAAATACTCGACGTTCTGTTGACGGAGCGCCAGGGCGGCAACCGACTGCACGAAACAAATCCTCGCCTTCTGGTAACTATCGAAAACTTGCAAAATCGATCTGGCTGTCATTGCGGCCTTTATGACGTTTCACGAAAAACATTTGTGTTTTGTTTCCAGAAAATGTCAAAAACCACCGTGAGTACATCGCATCCAAAAGACTTAAAAAACTTTGTTGTCGAAAGATTTCCAGGGTTTTGTGCCACTTTGCGCCCCCGGTTGCCCCCGAATATTTGTACACGTGCTACCAGAAAGAGAAATGCTGCCCGGAAGGTTGTTGCATTACGAGCCCGTTTCAAATGCACCAGGTCTGGTATTACTGGTAAGCGACCGAGTAATTTCACCCCCCCTTCGGGATTAGCCCCCGTTCAACTTCCAGGGGAATTTTCATCTTAGTCTGCGGCGCGTTTTCGGCGGCGAGCTGGCTGTGTATGAAGCCGAAACGTAACCAAGAACGACCGTGCAACTTGGAGCGCACCGCCTCGTCAGAATCCCTGCCGAGATATTTGAGAGACGTTTGCGTGCATTATAGTAACGAAGAGATCGGCATGGATCATCTGTTGATGGCGATTGGAAATCGTAAGTGAAGGGGAGCGGCGTTTCAAAACGCTTACGATTGTGTTATAGGTGGATCCGGCGATCCTCCGAGTTACAATTCGGTTGCAACTTTGGCACCGAGCGCGCCACCTCCTTACCACTCCGTTTACCAGCAAGAGGGGAGATGTGCAGCCGATGCCGCTTCCACCACCCTCCCTATGAATGTGTAGGGCCAAACAATTTTCATTTCAAATAAAATTGTCCATCTATCGCCATTTCATATGAAAACCTTAATCTGTCTGCCATCTAACGATGATTTTGTAAAACAATTAAAGTCTAACCTTACTCAAAATGCGCGGCATTTAACGCCATTTGATATAAAAACCTTGATCTGTCTGCCATCTAACGGTGATTTTGTAAAATAATTAAAGTCTAACCTTATTCAAAACAGCCCATCAAGTTAGGTTATGAATGCGCTCCATCTAACGTCATTTGATATAACAACCTTATTCTGTCTGCCATCTAACGGAGATTTTGTAAATCAATTAAAGTATAACACCGCGTCATTTGATGCAAGTTGAAAGTTAATTGTATAATTATTACCTCCCAACAAAGTTGTAGAAATGCGAAAATTCGTAGTCTTAGTCACGGCCAACTTTTCATATATTTTTTTAAATTTCGCTCTTCTAAAAGCGATGGAGAATAAATTTTCTTTGTGGTCACGATTACTACAAAATAAAGAGATTTTTGTAACCAATAGTGTTTGTACGGCTTTCGTAGCTTCAAATTTAATTTCGTAACTGTTTTAAAAAGTGCTACGAAAACCTCCGCGTAGAGCAACTAAAATGATATTGTTTGAAATATTTAAGTAATGAAAGTTCGTAATGAAGTTGCTTATAACTCTTTTTGGATTCAAATATTCTTTGTACGTGTTTCATTAATTCAAAAATTATGCTACGAAGTTGAATTGTGACACCATTTTTAATGATGTCATCAAGGTTAAAGTTACATCAACTACGATATAAAAAATCTCACTTAACACACATATTTTGTATTATTATTAATAATTAATATTTAAGTGCTACGAAAACATTAGAATGGAGCTACGAAAATTGTAATTTTTTAAAATATACGAAGTTCAAATTTGACTAACACATGCTTAAAAAAAAGTGCTACGAACATCTAAGCAAGAGAGCTACGAAAATATTATTTTTTGAAATATTAAAGCTACGAAAGTTGAAAATAAAGTTATTTATAACTGTTTTGAGCCCAAATATTTTTCGTTTCGTGTTTCGTAGTTTCAACAATTTGCTACGAAACTGAAATTTGACCATCATGATGTCTTCAAAGTTAACGTTTATTACAATATAAGTAAATATCATTTAACGCATACGCTTTAATTATTAATACGTCGTACCTGTTTACAAAAACGCTACGAAAACGAAAACGTGGAGCTACGAAAATAATATTTTTGAAGTTATGAAACTTGTGGTTTATAATACTTTTTGTATGGAAATATGTTTTGTATCGGTTTCGTAGCTTCAAAATTATGCTCCTACGGAAACCTAAGCGTAGAGAAACAAAAATGATATTTCCTAAATATTTTCAAAAAGTGCTACGAAAACAAAAATATAATTTTTTTTAAATATTGAAAGTACGAAACTTGGTAGTGATACATGTTGTAATCAAAACGGCTTTCGTAGAAGAGATATTAATTTATGCTACGAAATCAAAATTATCCCAACTTTTTTTTTGATAATGTGGTCAAGTTGACGATACAGAAATTGAGTACGAAGAAATTCCGTAGACAAGGAGGTTAAAATTTTGTTTTAATATTATTTCAATCGGTTTTCGTAGAAGAGATATAAATTATTAAAATTAACGCTACGAATGTGAAATTTGACCAATTTTTCTAATGATTTCATCAAGTTAACGATAACTCGATTTAACTTTTGTTGTTAATATTGTTTGTATAGGTTTTCGTAGATGTCAATTATTAAAATTTATGATACGAGACTTTTTTGTATCGTGTTTCGTAGCTTCAAAATTTTTGCTACGAAATTTGGTCAACATTTTTTAATGATGTCATGAAGTTAACGAAACAAAACTTGAGTTTTTATAACATTAATAATTGTTTGTAACTGTTTCCAAAACAGTTCTACGAAACCAAACAAGACACTAAAATTATATTTCCTGAAATATTGAAGCTACGAAACTTGGTAATCAAATAGTTTATAACTGTTTTGAATTACAATATATTTTCATCGATTTTCGTAGCTTCCAAAATTATGCTGCTAAGTGTAAAGTCCAGTTGAACTTTCGTATATTATATCGCATCGGCTTTCGAAGAGATGAAAGTTTATGCTACGAAATCGAAATTACACCAATTTTTAGTTAGCGATAGAGAAATCGGGGTACGAAAAAGTGCTACGAAAATGACTTTTTCTGAAATATTAAAACTACGAAACTCCCACAGTCGAAATACACTTAAACTTGTCTGTATCTAAATATTATATGGATCGGTTTTCGTAGAGGAGAAATAAATGATTAAAATTAACGCTACGAAACTGACATTTGACCAAGTTTTTTTAACGATTTCATCAATGGTTAACTTTTTTGTATCTTAATATTCTTTGTATCGGTTTTCGTAAATGTCAATTATCAAAATTTATGCTACGAAACTTTTAGTATCCAAATATTTGTTTGTATCGTGTTTCGTAGCTTCAAAATTTTACTTTCTGAAATATTAAAGCTAGAAAATACTGGAATTAAGGAAGTGAAAATTTATATAAACTTTTTTATAATTTAATATTGTTTGGATCGGTTTTCGTAGAAGTGATATAAATTATTAAAATTAACCCTACGAAAGTTTTTTAATAATATTCAAGTTACCGATGTTATAGATTTGACTTTTTTGTATCCAAATATTTTTTAGTATCGTTTTTCGTAGCTTCCGTACGTAATTTTTTTTAATGATGTCGTCGAGTTGACGAAACAAAACTAGAGGTTTTTGAAATATCAGTAATTTTTGTAACTGTTTTCAAAAAGTGCTACGAAAACCTAAGCGTAGAGTAACGAAAATAATTCTTTCGAAATATTAAAGCTACGAAGTTAGTACTTGTAGAATACAATCTTGTTTAACTTTCTTGTATCCAAATTTTTATGTGTCAGTTATCGTAGTTTCAAAGTTTCTGCTACGAAATGTGAAATTCTTTTAAGGTCATCACGTTAACAATACAAACAAATCTCAATGAACACATAGTTTTTGTAACTATTAACAACTTTTTCTAACTGTTTCAAAAAAGTGCTACGAAAACCGGATCGTAGAGCAGTTAATTGTATTTTTGAAATAATGACAGTACGAAACTTAGTTGTCATTAAATTATAATCCAGTTTAACTTATGTAAATCTTAATATTATATTATAACGGCTTTCGTAGCAGATACAAAAACTTAATCTTGAAGCTACGACATTACATTTTTTAAAATATCGAAGTTATGAAGCTTCCGTTTTGTTTAAACCAAAGTTGTCGGTCTCGTCTAAAACTCACCTAACCTCAATAAATATTGAGTTACTGAAAACCTAACCTAACCTACTTCGCACAAAAGCCTTTGACCCAGTCGCATTCTGCCTGTAGAGCAAAACGTTATCCTATTTAGCGCCATCTAGTATCATTTAATTAGAACTCAACCTAACCTAACTTTTTTAAAAAAATTATTTGACCCAATTTCCTTTGATTCGAGACTCAAATACGTTTTTTTTTTAAATGAAGACTCTAAAACAATAGCGTCGTCATAATCTAGACCTCAAATTACTGAAGGTTATCTACCCTTTTTATGTAATCAACTATTGACATACTTTATCATTTGCGTCATGCCAGAAACCTTCTAACCGTACTAAATCCTTTCAAATCCAATCAGGCTTGCTTTGGATCGCCCGCCATATTCGAAAAAACAAAAGACAATCGAGTGTTTAATCGACGCCAACCCGGATCTATGAGGGAAAAAAGGACAAAAACGGCACCCTGCGATCGTGTGGAAGCGACGAAGGTGCGTCGTGCAAAACTACTTAATCAATAAATTTTACGTCCGTTTTAGACGCGTGACGTCTCTGATCGCCATGAAGGGCGTCGGCACAAAAAAACACAAACAAACGCGATTTTTCTTCGGAATGTGAACGACGCGGCTATTTTTTACGAGCAATTTTAGCGATACGCAAAAATGAGTGTTAAAGTGAGTAAAGACGAGGGCAAAAAAAGAGAGGCATTGACGTCAGAAGGTTTATCTCTGGGAACGCAAATATTTAATATTGTATGTTTATGTAGTGGCGCAATAAAATTTAAAGAAAAGCAGATGCCACACATAAGTAAGATGACATTAAGCACTTTATCCCAATTTATTTCTCTTAATTCGAGACTTCCTCCTTCCAAACATTTGGACTCGGTCGGTCCTAGAATAAGCATCAGACGTAGTAAACTCTTTTTTTTTGTTCTTTTGTTTTGGTGGTGCGAAGGTAGTAATTGACTTGCGGTTTGCAGATGACCAAGTACAAGCATGCCGAGTTCGCTGATGATGACACCAGTGTCGGGAGCGTACAGTTCGGGGAAGGTATGTACTTACCGAGAGAGTGTCTTACAGGACGTGCAACCAAGACCGATTGCAGGTATAACGAGCAGCGCCACTCACATACGATACTACAAGACGACGAGCATGTGGAAGAAACGTTCGATGCTGGAAAAGTTGTTGTTGCTGTTGGTGATTACGTTGTTGTTCGTTATTATTGTTCTCGCATTCTTGTTGGCAGCTGCCGATACCAGGATAAGGGAAACTACAGTAAGCAGCTTCCGATCTTGATTTGTGCATGGATGTACATTTATTCATTTTTGTGGCACCTAACCAAAAAAATTTTTGAAATTAAACCTAACCTCAATTTCACAAGTTAAAGCACAGCCACCTTTACAAGGTTAACCATGACCTCAACCTAAAAACATATGCCTCAAATTTTAACTTACCCGCTGATACAACGGCTCTTCTACCCAATAAATTATTATTGCATGATTATTCCGTACGCGAATAAGGTTCAAAAAAACGTAAATATTGGCGGCCATATTTTTTTTGGTGCTGGTGCGCGACGTGGCTAATTCAAAAACACTATGTACAGGGTGCTCTGTCAATTTGTAGTTGTAGTTATGCTTTTATAGGTTAGGAAAGTAGACGAACCGAACAAACCGTGCTTGACGAAAAATTGCATAGAAATCGCGTCGTCGATCCTACAAGCGATGGACACGACCGTAGATCCGTGCAACGACTTCTACTCGTACGCCTGCAACGGTTGGATTAGAACAAATCCGATACCGGAAGGGAAAAGCAACTGGGGCACGTTCATGAAACTCGAACAAGAAAACCAGCTGGTCGTCAAACACATCTTAGGTAAGTAACGATGAACGTTCTGGTATAAAATAACAGGGTGTTGCAGAGAAACCGATCGAAAATCTTAAATCTAAGGCCGAGCAAAAAGCGAAGCTTTATTACGAATCGTGTTTGGATGTGAACGAGACGATCGAAGAACTCGGCGCGAAACCCATGATCAATTTGATCAATAAGATCGGCGGTTGGAACGTCAGCAACAACAACTTTTCGGTTTCGTCTTGGAGTTTGCAGAACGTCCTGCAAACCATACAGAATAAATACAACATTGGCGCGTTATTTTCGTACGTGGTCGGCGAAGACGATCGTAACTCTTCGAGACACGTGATTCAAATCGATCAAAGCGGGCTGACTCTACCCACGCGCGACAATTACTTGAATGCGACCGAGCATAAGAGACTTTTGAAGGCCTACTTGGATTACATGACCAAAGTCGGGGTGCTATTGGGTGGCGACCCGAACGCAACGCAGGATCAAATGCAGGCTGTGATAGATTTTGAGACAGAATTGGCGAACATAACCACTCCGAGCGATTTGAGGAGGGACGAGGAGTCGTTGTATCATCTGATGTCGATAGCCGAGTTGCAGGAGCGAGCCGGATTTGTACGTGAGGCAGGTCACGTCGCCCACTTTATAATTTCGATTCTGTTCTTGCAGATAGACTGGAAGTTGTTTTTCGAAAACGCTCTGAAAATCGTCGGGAAGAGGAAAGTTAGTCCGAAGGAGAACATCGTCGTATATGCGCCGGAGTACTTAGAAAAATTAACCACACTTTTGCAAGAGTATACTAAAACCGAGAATGGAAAAATGTAAGTTCGGACTGATAAAACTTCCGATAGATGGCGCTGGACGACTAGTTTAGCGCCATCTGGTTGCTAACCAGCCACCTATAGGTTGGTTAGGTAACCTACTCTTTCTCGATAAAGTTTCATGTTCAGTTTTCCTATCAACATATTGAGGTTAGATTTGAAAATATTCGACAAATGAAGAAATTCAAGATATTTTGTCGAGCATAACTTAAAAAAACTGAAGTCTACTATATTAAGGTTAAATTACTTTAAATAAATGACGTCGGCAGTTTTCGATAGATTGATGAAAAATTAAGGTTAATATAACCAAATTCAAAAGAAAACTGAGGTTAGTTTGATTAACGTAATTCAAGAAAGAAATTAGGTTAGTTTGTTTACCAGAGGTTACTTTATTTAAAATAAATGACGTCAGTAGTTTTCGACAGATTGAGGTTAGTTTGAATAAACGAGATCTAGAAAAATTGAGGTTAGAGAAAACTGAGGTTAGTTTGCCTGACAAAATTTAAGAGAAAATTGAGTTGAGGTTAGTTGATCTACCATAGATCACTTTATTTTAAATAAGTGACGTGGGTAGTTTTTCATACATTGAGGTTAGTTTGTCGACCAAAAGTTATTTTATTTTAAATAAATGGCCTCAGTAGTTTTCGATTAATTGAGGTTAGACAAATAAGGGAAAGTTAGTTCGGATAAACGAAGTTTAGGTTAATTTAGACCAAATTCAAGAGAAAGCTGAGGTTAGTTTACATGGCAAAATTCAAAAGATAATTGAGGTTAGTTTGTCAATGTCACTTTATTTTAAATAAATGACGTCAGTAGTTTTCGATAGATTGAGGTTAGATAAAAAAGTACGTTAATTCGAATAAACGAAGTGTAGAAAAGTTGAGGTTAATTAATCAAATTCAATAGAAACCTGAGAAAATTCAAGAAAAAATTGAGGTTAGTTTCTCAACTAAAAGTAACTTAATGTTAAATAAATGACGTCAGTAGTTTTCTATACATTGAGGTTAGATAAAGAAGGAGAAGTTGGTTCGGATAAACGAAGTCTAGAAAAAGAAAATTGATTTTAGTTTGTCTATAGTTTGTATAAACGAAGTCTAGAAAAATTGAGATTAATCTAACCAAATTCAAGAGGAAACTGAGGTTAGTTTACTTAACAAAATTTAACATAAATTTGAGGTTAGTTTGTCTGCCGTAGGTGACGTGAATATTTTTCGATACATTAAGGTTAAATAAAAAAGTAGATGTTAGTTCGGATAAACAAAGTCTAGAAAAACTGAGGTTAATCTAACCAGATTCAAAAGAAAATTGAGGTTAGTTTATCTACCATAGGTTATTTTATTTTAAATAAATGACGTCAGTAGTTTTCGATACATTGAGGTTAGATAAAAAGTTAGTTTGGATAATCGAAGTCTAGAAGAATATCAACAGAAGACTGAGGTTGGTTTGTCTAACAAAATTAAAAGAAAATTGAGTCAATTTATTTTAAATAAATGACGTCGGTAGTTTTCCATACATTGAGGTTAAACACAAAGATAGAAGTTAGTTCGGATAAACGAAGTCTACAACAACTAATGTTAATCTAACCAAATTGAAAAGAAAATTGGGGTTAGGTTGTATAACAAAAGTTACTTTATTTTAAATAAATGACGTCAGTAGTTTTCGATAAATTGAGGTTAAGTAAAAAAAAGTAGAAGTTAATTCAAATAAACGAAATCAAGTATAGTTGAGGTTAATTTAACTAAATTCAAGAGAAAATTGAGGTAAGTTTGCTCAACAAAATCCAAGAAAAAATTGAGGTTATAGTTTGTCTACCATAGGTCACTTTTATTTTAAATAAATAATTTTAATATTTTTCGATACATTAAGGTTAAATGAAAAAGTAGTCTAGAAAACTAGAGGCTAATTTAATCAAATTCAACAGAAAACTGAGGTTAGTTGACCTACCAAATTGGAGAGAATATTGAGGTTAGTTTGTCTACCATAGGTTACATTATTTTAAATAAAATGACGTCATTAGTTTTGATACTTTAAGGTTAGATAAAAAGGAGATGGTAATCTAACCAAATTCAAGAGAAAACTGAGGTTAGTTTGCTTAACAAAATTTACGAGAAAATTGAGGTTACTCTGTCTAGCATATTTAAATAAATTACGTTAGTAATTGTTGATTGAAGTTAAATAAAAAAAGTAGAAATTAGTTCGGATAAACGAAGTTAATTTACGTAACCCAATTCAAGAGAAGATTGAGGTTAGTTGAAACTAAAGTAAATTAATAGACACGACGACGTATCTTTATCCGTATTACATACGTTAGCTCCTAACACTTTACGTATCTTTTAAACGATATCTACAAAAGTTAGGTTATGTATAAGTATATTATATCACACTGCTCTTTTATTTTGCAGGTTATGTATTGTTGTTCCTTATAAGTAATTTGTTCAAACTAAACCGACGTAATTCGTAAACGTATCTCGAATATCTTTAATAATGTTAAAGGCTACAGAAAATGACACTGGTGATGTTACTATTACTGAGGTTTGTTTACAGATTTGTGTCAAAAAGTGAGGTTAGTTCTTTAAAAATTGAGGTTACTTCAGATAAAATAAGTACTAGTAGTCAGTTATTCGTCGTATTTTAAAGAAAAAAAAATTATTAATCTATTCCGGTTTGAAGGACCTAACAAAATTAAGGACTAAATATTAACTTACCGCGGTAGTTAGACCTAACATTTGTTTTTGCGAATAAGGTTATTATTTCTAATTTTAGTTCTATAAGTTTTAGTTAAGTAGAAATTAATTACTTAATCCGGTTCGAAGAACCAAAAAACTAAATAACCACGATTACGTGTTTTTCAGAATATTGAACAATTATTTTATGTGGCAAACTATAAAAACATTCACCAGCTTCTTATCGAAAGCGTTTCGAGACGCGTACAAAGGCCTTCGGAAAGTGCTTTTAGGCACCGCCGAAGGTGGGGAGGAACCTCAATGGAGGTACTGCATAGCCGACACCAATAACGTCTTAGGTAAGCATTCGCGCTCGTGCAACAGAGCAAGTCGACTCTTGTCGTTGTACAGGTTTCGCTATCGGCGCCATCTTCGTCCGCGAAGTTTTTCAAGGCGACTCGAAAACCCAAGCCGAGGCGATGGTCACGAACGTGCGCACCGCATTCAAAAACAACTTCAAGAACCTCAACTGGATGGACGTCGAAACTCGGATTGCCGCCGAAGAGAAGGCCGACGCTATATCGGACATGATCGGTAAGCGAACGCGTTTTCTAACGAAACATCCCGATTACGCACGATTCTTATAGGTTATCCCGAATTTATTTTGCATCCGAGCCAGTTGGACGAGCGCTACAGCATTTTAGACATACGCCAGGACGAGTATTTCGAAAATAACATCAAGATTAATTTGTACGCGCTCAGGAAGAATCTCGAGAAAATCAACGAACCGGTGAACAAGACCACGTGGAGTATGTCACCGCCCACCGTAAACGCCTACTACACGCCCACCAAAAATCAGATGGTGTTTCCGGCTGGGATACTGCAAAAACCTTTTTACGATTCGAGATATCCTGCCAGTTTGAATTACGGTGGGATGGGGGTCGTGCTCGGTCACGAGCTGACGCACGGCTTCGACGATCAAGGTCGAGAGTACGACAAAGACGGCAATCTGCACCAATGGTGGAACAATAAAACTATTGAAAAATTTAAGGAGCGCACCAAGTGCGTCGTCAACCAATATAGTAAGTATTTGCGCACGCGCAGTTTTAAATCGGAATCTACCTTACCGACCGAGTTGCAGATAGATTCAAAATCGGCAACAAAAACATCAACGGGAATCAGACTTTAGGCGAGAACATCGCCGACAACGGCGGTCTGAAAGCGGCTTACCACGCGTACTTAAACATGGAAAAGGATCAGCCGGAACCGGCGCCCCTTCCCGGTCTAAATTTGACACACCGTCAGTTGTTTTTCGTCGCGTTCGCGCAGGTTTGGTGTTCGTCGGCGACGAACGAATCGGCCAACTTGCAAATCGAAAAGGATTCGCACTCGCCGGCCAAAGTGCGAGTTTTGGGTTCGCTCGCGAACGTGAAAGAGTTCAGCGACGAGTTTAAGTGCAAACTCGGCAGCAAAATGAATCCGAAGCAAAAGTGCGAGTTGTGGTGATCTGGCCTAATCGTAAGTTTTTAGCTTATCTGCGATAAGATTTGTATGTAAGTTTTTTGTACCTGATTAGTTTTGCGTGTGTCAAAAACATATTCGTTGCGGCCGTTATGAACGGCCGCCTTTTATTCGGGTAGCGATAAAAAAAACTCATATTGATGTCAGCCATTTTATTTGTTGTAGAACAAAATGTACCTATTTTTAAAAATATACACAGTATTGTGGATTATTGGTTTTAGTACAAGAAGCTTTCGATAGATGGCGCTCCATGACTGATACGATGAATAAATAATTAACAATAATCTACGTTCAGTTGCATCACTCCGGTGCAGTGACACTACCTGCAGTAGTTCTAACCTCAATTTTAGACGCATTGAAACATTTGAATCACTATTTTAATAGCCAAACAATCCGATAGATGGCGCTGCATGGCCCCGATCGACTCAAACTTAAACATAATTAAAACACGTTTTATTATTTACAAAAACGTACAAAAAAACACAGAACTTCGACATGGTCTCTAAAAAAAATTGTTAAAAACAAATTAAAAATGAGGTTAGTTTGGATAAGAAACAAATATGAAAGGAATAAGAGTTTGGTGAACGAAGTTATGGCGCCAGCTAAAATTCGAGGTTAAATTCGGGTAAAGAAATGAGGATGGCGAGTATGAGTTAGTTGGGCTACCAAACTATAAACGTGTCTATTTAGTCAATTTGCGACTAGATCACGAAAATGAGGTTAGTTTAACTAAAAACACATATAAAAGAAATAAATGAGGTTAGTTTGTCTGATAAAATTCGAGGTTAGCTCGGCTAAAACAAATGAATATAGAGCGACTGAAAAGATCTTATCGAGCTAAGCTTTTAAAATTAAGGTTAGATCGAAAACATTGGGTTTGTTTACACGGATACGTCACTAATCTATCTAAGAAAAATAACAAAGATATAAAAAAAATTGAGGTTAGTAATTTAGATTGACTTGTCCAATATTCCGGCAGATGGCCTTGAATTCAATGAAAGTAGGATAAACAAATGACGATAGTCATCTACAGAATCGCTATAAGGTACTTTTGGATAGTTTGTTCAGTAAAATTAAGGTTAGATCGGACAAAACGTTGGTTCGGCTAAATAAGCAATAAATAAAACAAAAATGAGGTTAGATAGGCCCACTAAAGCAATTCATTTTAGTAACGAAATATTCCGACAGATGGCGTTGTTAAAATTGTGATTAGTATCAAAATTTTTCGACAGATCGCACTGCATTCATTGTTAGTTCAGCTAAAACAAATGATCTAATGCAAACAAATGGGGTTAGTTCATCTAAATAAACAATTTACAATAATGTACTTAAAACAAATCAAAGTTGGTTTATATACTAAAAATCTAAAGCGAGTATCCACATTTTTCGACAGATGGCGCTCCATGACTTCCAGCGACTGAAGCATAACCATTGCTAAAACACAAAAATATTTATAGGTGGCGTACTAAAGTAGTCCAGTATTTAAATTTACACACATTACCTCTATCTAGCGTGCGAGTAGAGCGCCATCTAGTTGTCGAAACCATTACGACGGAACCGCCATCTAGTCGTTACATTCTTTCGCCCTAATTTTCATCTTTTCCATGCCATAACTTCATAAGTAATCCTAACCTCAATCAGTCACTAATTACTAACCTCATCATTTCCTACAAAATAACGCTCGCAAATTCAAAGTGTCAAAAACTGAGAGTGAGGTGCATTTTAATTCGTTAGAACAGATTCCAGATGGCGTTCACCAAAGTTTTGTCAAAAATGAGGTTAACGTCAAGAAAGATTAACGTGAATGAAGAATTGGGAAGTTAGTTAAGCAAAAAATTGAGGTTAGATGCTAAAACTAATGAATCCAGAAATTAAAACCAAAATTTTCCGTGAGATAGGGTTGTATTTAACCTTAGTTTAGCTGGAAACAAATTATACATCAAAACTGAATTTTGAATACAGATTAAATATTCTGGTGCTGCATGATCACGATCGTCTGACACATTAACATGATTAAGCCACATTTTACTAGTGACGGAAAACTAATTCGACCTTGAAGCAATACAAACATTTTTCACTTGACGGCGATTTCTGTTTTGCGTAACTAAATAAAATTCGAGATCTGTTGGGCTGAAACCGAAACATCGAAGATAGCTCGTTGAATAATATTGGGGTTAGATTAAAAAAACTCAGGATTTGAAAAAAATGAGGTTAGTTAAGGAAAAGAAATTAAGGATTATTAGTTTGAGTTTAGTAAGACCAACTAACTTTCATGTGTCTGCTTATCTAACCTCAATTTTGCTCTAAAATTTTAATATAAAAAAAATCCGATTAGTTTTTTTGACAAAAGTGAGGTTAGGTAAAGAAATCAATTGAAATTATTTAGTTAGTTGGGTTAGTTCAACTGGTAAAAATGAAAAAAGGTTTCGTTTTTGGTTTTTGAAATATTTGAGGTTAAGTCTAAAATATGAGGTGGTTCGACTAAAACAAATAACGACAGCTTAGCTAGAAAATTTCACAAAAGGTTATCCGGTGAAGTTGATTAATAATTGAAGTCCAAGTTAGATCATAACAATTGAAAAGATGTAATCGAGAAAAATTGATTAAAATCCAAGTCCGTTTGGTTCAAATATCGTCGAAAAAAGTTTTAAGGTTAGATCGACAAAATTTGAATTTGAAAAAAATGAGGTTAGTTAAGGAAAAAATAAGTTTTATTAGTCTTACTTTAGTCAAAATTGAAGAGGTTAATAAGTTAAGTTGATTAAAAAAAAAAACCCTTTTTTTTTAAATCGTGGAAGAAAACTGAGGTTAGACCAACAAAGTTCCAATTTAAAAAAAATGAGGTTAGTTAGTGAAAAATAAGGTTTATTAGTTTCGATTTAGAGAAAATTGGAAAAAAATTAAAAAGAGGTTATCGACTAAAGTGGAATAAAATTGAGGGTAGATGGACAAAATTCGAATTAAAAAAATTGATTAAAATCAAAGTCCGTTTGGTTAAAATTTCGTCGAAAAAAGTGTTAAGGTTATATCGACAAAATTCGAATTTAAAAAAAATGAGGTTAGTTAAATGTAAGATTTATTAGTCTCACTTTAGTGAGAATTGGAAAGAGGTTATAAAGTAAAGTTGATTAAAATCAAAATCCGTTTAGTTCAAATTCGTGGATTAAAATTGAGGTTAGATCGACAAAATTCAATTTGAAAAAATGAGGTTATGGAAAAATAATTTTTATTAGTTTCGCTTTACTGAAAATTGGAAAAAAGTGAAAAGAGGTTATTAAGCAAAGTCGAATAAAATTGAGGTTAGATGGACAAAATTGGAATTTGAAAAAAATGAGGTTAGTTAAATATAAAATTTATTAATCTCCCTTTAGTGAAAATTGGAAAGAGGTTTTAAAGTAAAGTTGATTCAAATCGAAGTCCGTTTGGTTCAAACATCGTCAAAGAATACTGTGGTTAGATCTATAAAATGAGGTTAGTTAAGGAGTTTATTAGTTTCACGTTAGTGAAAATTGGAAAAATTAAAAAGAAGTTACGTAGCGTAGTTACGATGTCGGTTTGGTTAAAACATCGTCGAAAAAATTGAGGTTAGATCGACAAAATTGAAATTTGAAAAAACTGAGGTTAGTTAATTAAGGTTGTAAGGTTTATTAATATCACTTTGATTCAATAATCGTCAAATAAACCAGAGGTAGATCGACAAAATTGGAATTTGAAAAAATAAGGTTAGTTAAGGAAAAAAATAGGTTTATTGGTTTCGCTATAGTGAAAATTGAAATAGTTGAAAAGAGGTTATCGAGCAAAGTTAATTAAAATCTAAGTTCGTTTAGTCCAAAAATCGTTGAATAAAAATGAGGCCAGTTAAAAGACAAAATAAAAATCAAGGTCCGTTTGGTTTAAAAATTGAGGAACGCTCATTGAATAAAATTGAGGTTATGTCGAAGAAAATAAGGTTAGTTAAGAAAAAATGTTTTATCACTTTTGTCAAAAAAATTAAACAAAATCCGGTTAGTCTTTTGACAGAAGTGGGATTAATCTTCAGACAGATGGCGTCGCATGATTCCTCCGATCGACTGAAACAAGAGTACGTGCAAAAATATTACGTAGGGCAAAAAAGTTTCTGATAAAATTGAGGTTAGGAGTTCGAAATTTCTTTTCTTGGTTCGACTAACAAATCAAATAACAATAGTCCGCTTAAAAAGTCAAGGTTTGACCGAATCATCTATGATTCAGTAAAATTGAAGTAAATTCGTTTGAGAAAACGTAGGTTAAATAATTTATAGAAAATGAGGTTAAATACTCGCAAAAAAAATTAAATTGCTCACATCTCGATTTTAGTCACAAAAACTTACCAACAGATGGCGCTTCACAATCTGCATTAAAACAATTGATGGTGAACTGAGACTTCAAGTACCATTGATCACAACAGAAACGTAACCAGTGCTAAAACAACCAAAACATGGAGTACTCAGGGTACTCGTTACCACCATCTAGCGTAGAAAATGTGTACGTACCTCAATATATGTCACATCACTTCAAAAGTCAAAGTAAGTGATTTAACCTCAAAATTTAATTAAACAGCGAGTCATAGGTCCACGTGCGTGTGTCAATATTAATCAGTTCTAACCGCAACTTTTTTACCAGACCAGATCGGCAGTTGGCTTCGCCGTCGTTTTTCCCCTATAAAATATATATTTTTTTAATTTGGGATCCGCGTGGATGTATTTGCGCCCTATATAAACAGAAAACAAAAGCGACTCACCAACAGAACGATGTTCGAAATCTGTCTAAACACCTGAATTTTTGCTCACCTAATGAAAATATTTTTTGATCAAAATTAGGTTACTTCGACCAATAAAATCAAAAGACAGTCTATCTAGAACAAGTTGGTGTCTCTCGTAAAATAATCTAGAGTTTAGTATCCAAATCTTTCCACAGATGGCGCTTAATTCAAGATTAGTTCTGCTAAAACAAATGATAATAACGTATCTGGAAAAATTGACAACAGGTTATCCAGTGAAATTGAATAATAATTAAAGTTCGTTTGGTCAAAAAAATTGAGGATGGTTAGTAGAATAAAATTGAGGTTAGATGGTAAAATTTATGGTTAAAAAAGGCTACATGGAAATAAATTAAATTTGATTTGGTTAGTAAAACTATTTAATATTAACTAAATTTATTACAAAGTGAGGTTAGATCAACAAAAAAAATTAGGTTAGTTATTTCACTAAAGCCTGAATCTAGCTTGGGGTAAAAATTTTCCAGTGGAAGGCAATTTTTACATTGGGGTGGGATGCCTAAGCAAAAATACAAAACTTCATGTATAAAAGTGGACAAAATTGAGGTTAGATTGTCCGATAAAGTTCGACTAAAAGAAATGACGAGTGTATATAGAAAAATTAATAAAAGATTATCCATCACAGCCGATTAAAATCGAAGTCCGTTTGGTTCACAAATAATTAAATAGAAATGAGGTTAGATCGACAAAATTCGGATTTGAAAAAATGAGGTTACTGAAGGATAAGATTTTTTAGTCTCACTTTAGTGAAAATATCGTGGAAGATAATTGAGGTTAGGAAAATTTCAATCCGAAAAAAGTGGGGTTAGTTAAGGGAAAAATAACGTTTATTAGGCTCACGGTAGTGAAACTTGAAAAGAGGTTATCGAGTAAAGTTAATTAAAATCTAAGTCAGTATGGTTCAAATATTGTCGAATAAAATTGAGGTTAGATCGACAAAATTAAAATTAATTTGAAAAAAATGAGGTTAGTTAAGGGAAAAATAAGATTTATTAGTTTCACTTTAGTCAAAATTAAAAAGAGGTTATCGAGCAAAGTTGATTAAAATCGAAGCCCGTTTAGTTCAAAAACCGTCGAATAAAAAAATATGAGGTAAGTCAAGAGAAAAAAATTAGGTTTATCAATCTGACTTTATTGAAAAAATAAATTAAGTTATCGAGCCAAGTCGAATAAAATTGAGGCCAGATCGAAAAAATTCGAATTTCAAAAAAAATTAGGTTAGTTAAAGGAAAAAATGAGGTTTATTAGTTTCACTGAAAAGATATTGAGTAAAGCACGTTCAGTTCAAAAATCGTTGAAAAAAATTAGGTTAAATCTATAAAATTCGAATTAAAAAAATGAGGTTAGTTAAAGGAAAAAAGGTTTATTAGTTTCACTTTAGTAAAAATTGAAAAGAGGTTATCGAGAAAAATCGAATAAAATTGAGGTCAGATCGAAAAAAATCGAATTTCAAAAAATTAGGTCGGTTAAAGGAAAAAATGAGGTTTATTAGTTTCACTGAAAAGACATTGAGTAAAGCCGTTCAGTTCAAAAATCGTTGAAAAAAATGGGGTTAGATCTATAAAATTCGAATTAAAAAAAATGAGGTTAGTTAAGGGAAAACATCAGGTTTTTAGTCTCACTTTAATTAAAATTGGAAAGAGGTTATCCAGCAAAGTTGGTTTGACTCAAACATCGTCGAAGAAAATTGAGGTTAGATCATTAAAACTGAAATATGACAAAAATGAGGTTAGTTAAGGAAAAAAATAAGGTGTATTAATCTCACGTCAGTGAAAATTGGAAAAATTGAAAAGAGGTTATTTCAAAAATGAGAGGATGAAAAAATAAAAATCGGGGTCCGTTTGTTTTAAAGATTGAGAATGGCTCATTGAATAAAATTGAGGTTAAATGGAAAACAAAATCGGAAAAAATAAGGTTAGTTAAAGAAAAAAACTAATTTCTTGCAACAAAACTATTTTGACAGAACGACTGAAACAAGAGCACGTACAAAAATAATAGAAAAGTTATGATAAAATTGAGGTTAGAGTTCGAAAAGAAATATTTGGTTCGGGTAACAAATCAAATGACAATAGTGCGTTTAAAAATTTAAAAGTCAAGGTTTGACCTAATCTTCTATGAAAACTAAAGTTCAGTAAAATTCAGGTTAATTAATTTATAAAAAAATGAGGTAAAGTACACGCAAAAAAAATTAAATGGCTAGCAAATTTAGTCGCGAAAACTTACCAACAGATGGCACTTCACAATCTGCTTAAAAATAAGGTTTATTAGTCACACAGTAGTGGAAATTAGAAAACTTGAAAAGAGGTTATCGAGAAAAGTTAATAAAATCTAAGTCCATTTGGTTCAAATTTCGTCGAATAAAATTGAGGTTAGAACGACCAAATTTGAATATGATCAACATGAGTTTGGTTAAGGATAAGGTTTATTAGTCTTACTTTGGTGAAACTTGAAAAGAGGTTATCGGGCAAGATTCATTAAAATCAAAGTTCGTTTGGTTCAAACATTGTCGAATAAAATTGAGGTTAGATCAACAAAATCGGAATTTGAAAAAATGAGGTTAGTTAAAGAAAAAAACACGTTAGCTAAAATTTGAAAAATTGAAGAGGTTATTTGAAAAAAAAATTAAGTTAGGAAAAAAATTTAAATCGTGGTCCGTTTATTTTTAAGATTGAGGATGGGTCGTTGAATAAATAATAATAAAATAAACGGTGCATCAACGAATTTCGGATTTGAAAAAATGAAGTTAGTGAAGAGTCAGATTTTTTAGTCTCACTTAAGTGAAATTATCGTCGAATAAAATTGAGGTTAGAACGACTAAATTTAAAAATGAAAAAAATGAGGTTAGTTAAAGGATAAGATTTATTAGTCTCACTTTGGTGAAAATTTAAAAGAGGTTATCGAGCAAAGTTGATTAAAATCGAAGTTGGTTTAGTTCAAACATCGTTGAAGAAAATTGAGGTTAGATCATCAAAACTGAAATATGAAAAAAATGAGGTTAGTTAAGGGAAAAACAAGACCCGTGTATTAGTCTCACGTTAGTGAAAATTGGAAAAATTGAAAAGAGGCTATTTATTTTTAAAAAAATTAGGTTAGGAAAAAAATTTAAATCGTGATCCGTTTATTTTAAAGATTGAGAATGGTTTATTGAATTAATGTGAAGTTAAGTCAAAAAAAAAATCGGAAAAAATAAGGTTAGTTATTTTGACAGAAGTGAGGTTAATCTTCAGACAGATGGCATTGCATGATTCCTCCGATCGACTGAAACAAGAGCCCGTGCAAAAATAATACAAAAGTTGGGCAAAGAGTTTCTGATAAAATTGAGGTTAGGTGTTCGAAAAGCAAAAATTTGGTTCGGCTAACAAATCAAATGACAATAGTGCGTTGAAAAAATTTAAAAGTGAAGGTTTGACCTAATCATCTATAAAAACTAAAGTTCAATAAAATAAATAAAATTTAAAAAAATAATGTATAGAAAAATGAGGTTAAGCACTCGCAAAAAAAAATTAAATGGCTCGCATTTCGATTTTAGTCGCGAAAACTTACCAACAGATGGCGCTTCACAATCTGCATAAAAATAAGGTTTATTAGTCTCACGGTAGTGGAAATTGGAAACTTGAAAAGAGGTTATCGAGTAAAGTTAATTAAAATCTAAGCCCATTCGGTTCAATTATCATCGAATAAAATTGAGGTTAGATCGAAAAAAATCGAATTTCAAAAAATTAGGTTAGTTAAGGGAAAAAATGAGGTTCTTACTCTTACTTTAGTTGAAATTGGAAAGAGGTTAGAAATCAAAGTCCGTTTAGATCAAATTAATCTATTAAAGTTAGGGTTAGATGGATTTGAAAAAAATGAGGTTAGCTAAAGAAAAAAATAAGGTTTATAAGTTAAGTAAAGCTCACTACAAAAATCGTTGAAAAAAAAATGAGGTTAGATCGATAAAATTCGAATTAAAAAAAAATGCGGTTAGTTACTCACTTTAATTAAAATAGGAAAGAGGTTATCGAGCAAAATCGAATAAAATTGAGGTCAGATCAAAAAAAATTTGAATTTAAAAAAAATTAAGTTAGTTAAGGGAACAAATGAGGTTTTTACTCTTACTTTAGTTGAAATTGGAAAGAGGTTATCGAGCAAAGTGGATTAAAATCAAAGTCGGTTTAGATCAAATTAATCGATTAAAGTTAAGGTTAGATCGGCTAAATTTGAATCTGAAAAAAATTAGGTTAGTTAAAGAAAAAAATAAGGTTCAGTTAAAAAATCGTTGAAAAAAATGAGGTTAGTTCGATAAAATTCGAATTTAAAAAAAATGCGGTTAGTTAAGGGAAAAAAAGGTTTTTTAGTCTCACTTTAATTAAAATTGGAAAGAGGCTATCGAGCAAAGTTCATTAAAATCGAAGTTGGTTTGGTTCCAACATCGTCGAAGGAAATTGAGGTTATATCATCAAAACTGAAATATGAAAGTTAGTTAAGAAAAAAAATACGTTAGTTAAAATTGGAAAAATTGAAGAGGATAATTTCTTGTAACAAAACTATTTTGACTGAAGTGAAGTCAATCTTCAGACAGATGGCGTTGCATGATTCCTCCGATCGACTGAAACAGAAGCATGTGCAAAAATAATACAAAAGTTCTGATAAAATTGAGGTTAGGAGTTCGAAAAGAAAAATTTGGTTCGGGTAACAAATCAAATGACAATAGTGCGTTTAAAAAATTAAAAGTCAAGGTTTGACCTAATCATCTATAAAAACTAAAAGTTCAGTAAAATTAAGGTTAATTCGTTTGAGTAAACGTAGGTTAATTAATTTATAGAAAAATGAGGTTAAGTACTTTTCATTAAAAAAAAAAACAATTGAATGACTCGCATCTCGATTTTAGTCACGAAAACTTACGACAGATGGCGAACTTGAATACTCGTTACCACAATCTATGAAAACTAAAGTTCAGTAAAATTCAGGTTAATTAATTTATAAAAATGAGGTAAAGTACACGCAAAAAAATTAAATGGCTAGCAAATTTAGTCGCGAAAACTTACCAACAGATGGCGCTTACAATCTGCTTAAAAATAAGGTTTATTAGTCACACAGTAGTGGAAATTAGAAAACTTGAAAAGAGGTTATCGAGAAAAGTTAATAAAATCTAAGCCATTTGGTTCAAATTTCGTCGAATAAATTGAGGTTAGAACGACCAAATTTGAATATGATCAACATGAGTTTGGTTAAGGATAAGGTTTATTAGTCTTACTTTGGTGAAACTTGAAAAGAGGTTATAGGGCAAGATTCATTAAAATCAAAGTTCGTTTGGTTCAAACATTGTCGAATAAAATTGAGGTTAGATCAACAAAATCGGAATTTGAAAAATGAGGTTAGTTAAAGAAAAACACGTTAGAAAATTTGAAAAATTGAAGAGGTTATTTGAAAAAATGAAGTTAAAAAAATTAAAATCGTGGTCCGTTTATTTTAAAGATTGAGGATGGGTCGTTGAATAAATAATAATAAATAATTTCTTGTAAGAAAACTATTTTGACAGAAGTGAAGTCAATCTTCAGACAGATGGCGTTGCATGATTCCTCCGATCGGCTGAAACAGAAGCATGTGCAAAATAATACAAAAGTTCTGATAAAATTGAGGTTAGGAGTTCGAAAAGAAAAATTTGGTTCGGGTAACAAATCAAATGACAATAGTGCGTTTAAAAAATTAAAAGTCAAGGTTTGACCTAATCATCTATAAAAACTAAAGTTCAGTAAAATTAAGGTTAATTCGTTTGAGTAAACGTAGGTTAATTAATTTATAGAAAAATGAGGTTAAGTACTTTTCATTAAAAAAAACAATTGAATGACTCGCATCTCGATTTTAGTCACGAAAACTTACGACAGATGGCGAACTTGAATACTCGTTACCACAATCTAGCGTTGAAAATGTGAACGTACCTCAATATATGTTACAGCCATCTCATCACATCACTTCAAAAGTCATCAAAGTAAGTGATTTAACCTCAAATTTTAATTAATTAGTGAGTCATAGATCAATGATGATTAGTTCTAACCTCAACTTATTTCACCAGACCAGATCGGCAATTGGCTTCGCCCTAAAAATTTCTTTTTTAAAGTTGGCGCTCGAGCAGACCTCCACTCACATGATGCGTAGACGTAGTTGCGCCCTAACAAAAACAGAAAACAAAAGCGACTCACCGATAGAATGATGTTCGAAATCTGTCAACACACCTGAATCTTTGCTCACCTAATTAGATCTCAGGTAAAAAACAAAGTTCAAGCGTGATGACTTCGATTTCGTCGTGATTCGAGCGCAAACGTGACGCACAAAACAAAAAAATATCGGGCGAAATTTCGGCGAACTTTCACACACCTGAAACTTTGCTCACCCACATCGAAACGGGAAGGCAAAATTTCAAGCTTGCGAACGTTGTCGCCGCGTTTTTCGTTGTTACGGACCTGGAAGTAAAAAAAAATATGACGACACAAAAGTTTCCTTTTCCTGGTCGGGGATTCTCTGTTAATAAACGAGTTCAGTAAAAGGTTAATGCATTACTGTGAACTTCAGACAAAGGATTTCGAGATGACCTACTGAAGCTGAGGGAGGGCAACGAGGTGCAAGATCGTCGCCGTTGTTGTTTTTTTTTCCCGTTCGTTCGTTCGTTTGTTTGTTGTTGCGGATGACGTCGCATCTCGATTGAGATTAGGCGTGTTGCGTAATGCGACAAAATTACCCGAAATTGTTGTTCTTTGTTCGAAACTGTTTGTTGTCTTTGTCCGCGCGACAAAGACAATGGGTTTAATAAGCGAGCACAAAGTGAGGATTAAAAAAAAAAAGTACGTGTGCATTATGCGCAACCAAGCAAACTTCCTCCTGTCAACCGGGGCAAAAAAAAAATCGAATCGGGCGCCGAAAAATGCAGTTACGCCTACTAGGATCCCGATTTTTTTTCGGCGCTACCAACAGGTGGTTGAAAAAAATTTTTCGGGGTTAAGGGTGGCGTGCGTTATTGGTCCAATCGCGTTAAAAGGGGGTGGAGTTATTTAATTTTTTTCTTTCGTTTTTTTTTGTTTCGTCAAATAATCGCGTGACGTAGAGCGGGTACTACTTTTAGCCGACCGCGTCTATTTTTGGGCGCTATTGATGGATGATTCATGCGAAACTCGAATTTTAAGCGCTTCGGACACACCCCTCAGCACATGGACCCCCTCCCCAGGCGCCGCGGAAAAAAATAAGTGTTTATTTTTGTGTTCATTAAAACCGATGGTGCTTCAACTTGTCAATTATTTTTACGATTTCTTTACTCGCACAAGTGGTTTCGACAGCGACACTTATTGCGAGAGGGGGTTTCATCCCCCAACTGGCGCCCGTACACGCAAACACTATACTAACACACGTGTAACCTCGTCAACCGCACTCAAATACTACGCGCAACAAACTAAACAAAAATCATAACACGGCGACACGAAGCGCCTTCGCGTTTCTTCGACCCGTTTCGCAGTCTTCCGGTATTACGTCAATACGACACCCATCTCGCTCGCACCACTTACACCCCCGCATTCTACGACGCCATCCATCCCTTCGAGATTCACCTCTACGTCGTAACAAAAAAAAATTGTTCCGATTCGGCCCCGTCCCCTCGTACGTTTTTTTTTTAAATATTCAAACGTCACCATCCCCGAAACGGTAATTGCACCTTTTATGTGCAAGGAAATTGAGTGCCGGTCCCAAAAAGGGCACAAACTATCGATTACGCGTTAAAAACCTCTTTTCATTAAAGTGTTTGTCGAATCGATCCCGCACACCTTTGTCCGTTAGTTTTGCAAAGAAAAAAAAAACACCCGCCGCCCCCTCCGCCGCGCAAAAAAACTAATTATGCCATAACGCTAAGTGACATCACCGATTTTATGGGGCACTTAGTCACGATTATCACGGCTACACGTGACCGTTAATACCGTTCAACTTTTTTTTTTAGTGCGCGCTACCTAAGTTTAATTAAAAACAATGACAATCGGAGAAGGCCGTGCCTACGCCTTTTGTTTTCGGCGAAGAAATTCAAGTTGCAGTTGCAAACGCACCGCGTGCGGAAACAGCTGAATATCGGCAGATGGTTGCTTTAAGTGCACCTGCCCCGCGTGCACGACAATTCTAAAAAATAAGCATAGAATTATTGTCAATACGGGCGTTGCATTTTAAGAACGTGGCCTACTTGAATTTTTGGAGGAGACAACAATTTTAATTGGCTAATTTAAGTTAATGTACGGCCCACGCGTGCACAGCCAACTTTATTAATCTTACATAATATCGATATTAGGCGTCATTCCTTGTATTTCTGCGAAACAACGTAAAAATAAATTAATGATAATTTTTTGCTTAAAAGCGTGAAACTAAATTTTCAAATTGGGAATTACTCGAAGAGACAAACAAATTTTAAAATAAGCGATAATCACAATAATTTATATTCAATTATCACCAAATCAAATCTCTTCGAAAAAGTAATGCGAAAATATAAAATTTCTTTGAAATTAAACCGCCAGAAAATATTATCAACGCAAAGCTTATCCTTTTTTAAATATCAATTTAAAATTAAGCGATAATCTATCATGAATATATTGAAATTTTAATTTTAAAATACAAAACCAACCAACTCAAACGAACAGTGATAATTATCAACATATATACTGATTATCTTGCACACACAAAGAAAAAAAAATTACCGCATATCATTCTTTTGGATACTCAGTACATTTAAAATTATCGTACAAAATTTTTATTTTTAAATAAATATCAGTCAAATATTAATTTCTTGAATTTTCATTACTTTTCGCATTCAAAATTTCTCAATTAAAGCGTAATTTTTAAATTGCGAATCAGTCGTTAATTTTACATAAACCATACTTATCACGATGACAAAATTATCACTTAAATTTCCTTCATACTGCTACTACTACCAAAAAATAATCACGACCAATTTTGATTTAAATCAGTAATAATTCACACGAGATTTTTCATATACCTATCACATTATTTTGTTAAAATTATCAATTAAAAACACTATTTTTATTATAGAAAAAAATGTAAAAGCAAAACAAAATTATAAACTGACGGACAGCGATAATCTGCCTACGGATTCTAATTTAAAAAAAACAATTATCGCATACACAAAAAATTCGATAACAAACTATAGTTTTCAAAAAAATTATCGCAGTTCAAATACTCAAAGACACAGTAAATACAAATTATCGAACGAAATACAAAACTAAAATTGTGAAATTTTAAAAATTAAAAAGTTTTCATCTCGACAATTTTCTCCGAATGGAAGACATTCAATAATCTGGAACGTGATAATTTAAATTGCAAACAAACTTTCTTAATCTTCCAAATAACATCAAAATACAAAAGACAAAAGAAATATAAAATTATTACGTTAAAATTATCATTAAAGATACAGCGATAATTTCTGTTATAAAAAATCGTTAACTCAAAGCAAATATTAAATTATCGGGTGCAATTTTGGTTCAATGAAAATTTCATCAGCGACTTGATAACAATACAATTATAAAATCATATCTAGTGATAAATTGTGTAAGTATTGTAAAAAATTATTATTCCTTCGTTGTTAACTTTGTTAGTTAGAAAATAAACATTAAATTTTGAAATCAGTCGTAATAACTAAAATTAAAAATGATTTTTTAAAGCACAAAAAAAATGATAATTTCCAACATAAATATTAAAAAAAATCAAAATTATCATAACTATAACCAACTCAAACAAAATATTAACAATGGCAATAATTCCCAAATCTTCCAAAAACGTAAAAAAATGATAATTTTACATAAATCAAAATTATCACGACCAATTTTGATTCAAATCAGCAATCAATTAAAAACACTATTTTTATTATAGAAAAAAAAACGTAAAACTCAAAACAAAGTTTGAAGTATCGGATACGATTTACTTTTCAAAGCAATCCGATTAAAACAAAATTATAAACTGATGGACAGCGATAATCTGTTTACAGATTCTAATTTTCAAAACCATTATTGCATACACAAATCATGGAAAAAATACAAAACCCTAAAAGTAAGAATAAGTTTAAAAAAATTCGATAACAAACTATAATTTTCAAAGAAATTATCGCATTTCAAGTACTCAAAGATACAGTGAATACAAATAATTGAACGAAATACAAAAACTAAAATTGTGAAATTTAAAAATAAAAATTCTAAAATTTTCACCTCAATAATTTTCTCCGAATAGAAGACATTCCATAATCTGGAACGTGATAATTTAAACAAACTTTGTTAATCTTCCAAATAACATCAAAATACAAAAGATAAACAAAATATAAAATTATTACGTTAAGATTATGATTAAAAACACAGCGAAAATTTCTATTATAAAAAATCGTTAACTCAAAGCAAATTAAATTATCGGGTGCAATTTTGGTTCAATGAAATTTTCATCAGCGACTTCATAACAATACAATTTTAAAAGCATATCTAGTGATAATTCGTGTAAATATTATAAAAAAAAATTATTCCTTCGTTGTTACAGTGATAACTTCGATAGTTAGAAAAGTAACATTAAATTTTGACATCAGTCGTAATTACGAAAGTTAATAATTACTTTTAGAGCACCAAAAATGATAATCTTCAACATAAATGTTTAAAAATCAAAATTATCCGTAACTATAACCAACTCAAAAAAAAAAATAAACAATGACAACAATTTCCAAATCTTTCAAAACGTAAAAAGATGATAATTTTACATAAACCCAAATTATCACGACAATATTATCATTTAAATCTGCTGTTTAAATGCAAAACACAAAAACTATCACGAAAAATTTTGATTCAAAGCAAGAAATCAATTCAAATCAGCGATAATTCGTTTGAGCTTTTTTATAAATCACATTAATTTGTTAGAAATTATCGTATTTAAAATACTCGAGGATAAGTAAACATACAAACTATCGAACCTAAATAAATTTTTTTAATAAGAAACTAAAAAACATTAGGTTAAGATTATGAATAAAAAAACAGTGATAATTCCTATTATAAAAAATATCGTTAACTCACAGCAAAAATTAAATTATCGAATGGAATTTTGTTTCACTGGCGACTTGATAACAGCCAAATTATTAAATCATATCCAGTGATAATCTGTGTAAATATTGTAATTTTCAAAAAAATATTGTTCCACCTTCATCATTAATATACAAACTGTGATAATTTTGTTAGTTAGAAACGTAATATTAAATTTTTAAATTGGGAATCACTCAAAAAAAATAAGTAGTGTGATAATCTTCCACAAAAATTTTTAAACCATTTTTTTAAAAAGCAAAAGCCATTCAAGTGTAATCAGATAATCTATTTACTACCTACAATAAGACAAAGATTATCGCACAAAATATAAAATCAAAAATTATTTTCACTACGATAATCTTCCATTCGAAAAAAATTAACATTTTTAGTAGACGTTATCACACGTGACTTTTTTCAAATCAACCTCTGCATCGTTTATTATTATAAATATGTATTTCGAAAAAATTATAGCATTCCAACAAAAGATACTGCGTAGTGCTTAAAATGTGATAATTGTAACTATCAAAATTAAAAATAATTTTTTTAAAATACAAAAAGTGATAATTTCAAACACAGTCATATTTAAACAAAATTATCACATATTACAGAATGATAAAACACAAATAAAGTTATAATCTATTAACACAAAAACTGTAATTGTGGAATGAAATTTTTAAAGTACTACGAGAAAATGATAATTTCCGTTTTTTCAATTATCATGAATTCAATAATAATTTGAAAGCTCTAAAAAAATATCAAGATACAATGATACATTAAGAAAATTTTAATTTCGCACTAAAATATCAATATCAATGATAATTTTTCAATTAAAAAAGTTCTTTGAAATAACATTTCATAATCTAAAACGTGATAATTTCTATTGATTAATTGCTTATCTTACGCAAGCACGGCCAACTTTATCGAATCTTGTAAAATCCGAAATTATCAATGCCATAAAATAAATGAAATTTTAAATATCATATTATCCATCCAAATCACTTGAGCTTTTTATAAATAATATTACTTAGTAGAAGCTAACAATTGAAAACAGCGATAATTTAAATTCTAGAAAAACATAAAACAAAAAATTTAAGTTATCGGTGCAATTTCGTCAGTAAAACAATATTACGCTATGATAATTCAATAATAATTTGCAAGCTCTAAAAAAATATCAAGATACAATGCAGCATTAAAAAATTTTAATTTCGCACTCAAATATCAATATCAATTATAATTTTTCAATTAAATAAGTTCTTTGAAATAACATTTCATAATCTAAAACGTGATAATTTCTATTGATTAATTGCTTATCTTACGCAAGCACGGCCAACTTTATCGGACCTTGTAAAATTCGAAATTATCAATGCCATAAAATAAATGAAATTTTAAATTTCATGTTATCCATTCAACTCACTTAATTATTTTGTAAATAATATTACATAGTACAAACTAACAATTGAAAACAGCGATAATTTGAATTCTAGAAAAAAACCTAGAACAAAAAACTTTAAGTTATCGGTGCAATTTCGTCGGTAAAACGATATTACGGCATGATACGTATCGATAATTTGATTTTAAATTGTAGTTTTCAGAAAAATTATCGTAATACACAAAGTGTTGAAAAATAATACTTGATAATCTTAAAGGCGATAATCGTAATTCACAAGTTATTTGATTAATATGAACTGCGATAATTATAGAATTTGCAATGATAGATATCGATAATCTGCTTATAAATTGTACTTTTCAAAAAAAATTATCGCATATCGCAAAAATACACAAGTGTTTTTTCAATATTGTTTTTGAACTATTTATTCGTAAATAAATTTTGAAAAAAATCGTACTCGTCCGAGAAGATAAAAGAACATCGCAAAACAAAAAATTTTAATCTACTCAAATAGTCCATGACCTACTTCGTAAAACTTAATTAATTAATCCCCCCCAAACTCGGTTAATCATTATATTGTTGTAGCACGAAAAATGCTCCCTTTTCCTTATCGCTGATATTTTTTGTATTTATCGTGCGCGTTTAGAATCGGGATTTTATTTAACTAGGTAGGCCTTGAGATTCGCGTCAAGTATCCTGCTGTGCGAAAAACTGGCGTCGCTTTCCGACTTTAATTGCATGCGGGCAACAGGTGTCCGTGCACGTTATATACAGGGTACTGTGTCGATTTGTTTAATTTGGTCGTTGGCATGAGCATCAATAAACCATATAGGGGGTTGTTGACAAGAGAGGGTTGGTCAAGCCGGTAATGAGCGTATTCCTGTGACAGGCGCACCCATTTCGCCGCACCTACACGCTTCCGAGGCACACCTAACCATTAACTAATTGAAGGGCTTGGTACTGCGTCAGTATTTTTCTACGACCGACGGCGTCTTGTCCTCGATAAAAAAATAATTAAAAATCGCACAAATAGTTCGTTAACAAATGAATGGAAGAGGCACGCCCTCTGTCGGGTTAGCGGTGCGACAACTACTAATTAACAAAAATAACCCTTTGATTTTGTATCGAAAACGCGGTTGGCGTTGCAAAAACAAACGCTTGTTACAACCACGGCCTCCTGTAATTAGAAAGCAAGCGAAGTACGATTTCGTCCTCAAGGCGTGCATTCGTATTTTGATCATTTTAACGGAAGGAGCAAATTCAATTCGAAAACGACAACAATTGAATGAGTAATTGCGGGGGAGGCACGAGACACTAATTTACCGCGACAAAATTAATCGTATCGATTTGACGTTTAAACGAATGATAAAAACTATTGCAAAAGCGCGTGCATTTCAAGACGGACGCGAAAAATAATGAGAGGGGAGGGGGATGACACCGAGTGCAAACACTGATTTTATATAAACATGCAACATTCGACATGCTAAACATTAACAACGAGTTCTTTATTTTTCATACATCGAGAAGGTCGAAAAGAACACGGATCGGTGAAGTTTTAGAATTCAATAATACGGGAGAGGGGCAAAGAAAGAATATTGAAAAAATAAAAGCGTTGCCTATCACGCCTCTCAAATGTTTAACAACAAGCAGCGCTTTTACGAGTAACTAAATGAAATTAAAACTTTTACCTCCCCCTCCAATTGAATTAACAATCCCACAAATGCAACAAAACTTTAGTGTGAACACACTAAAGAAAGGGGAGGTAAAGTCAAACACCAACATCAAAACAAAACACACTTGCAAAAAAAAAACAATATCTACGCCAAGGGGAGGAGAAGACCAAATAATAATTAAAACTAATGCATGAAACAGAAGCGGAGGAGAAGTATGGAACGTTCAAATTTTTAATTAGATAACAAGATTAAACATTAAAATTGTACCTCCCCCGAGTATAAATCTTCAAGGGATTTTAACTCCCTCCCTGAAGCAACGTAAGTTACTAATTCAAAAATTTTGAAGGTTATGAAAACTGGTACGTTTCTTTCTTCAATAACTATCACGTACAAAACCGGAAAGATAATAATGTAATTGTAATAACCCTCCCCGTCCTTACTGCGGAATGACCTTCAAAAAGCGTCACTAATTGAAAGTTTAATTACAATAGGATGAAAACGGCATTTGCTTAAAATTTTCATTATAACTGTAGTCAATGTTAAAAATTAAACCCTCCCCCTCAGATAACAATTATGGTGAAAACAGCACAAAAAAAATCAAAAATACAACAAAAAGAACATTCCCTCCCCCATCGATAACAATAACAATTAAACAGTCCTTCCTTGCCCGTATTGCTGAACGTCAAATTTTAAGTGCGGTCTCAAAAAGTCGGCACACAATTTTCATTAAAAGAGGAGTTAAGTCCTCCCCTCAAATTGCATTTGAAAGAATATATTAGTTATAGTATCGCCTCATAATTTACGGGCTTTAAAAATAAAATTTTAAAAATACAACAAAAAGTACATTCCCTTCCCAATCGATAACAATAACAATAGAAATAATTTAACATTCGTGCCTCGTCTGTATTGCTAAACGTCAAATTTTGCACAAAATTTTCATTGAAAGAGGAGTTAAATCCTCCCCTCGAATTAAAAAACATCAAATAATTGCATTTGAAAGAATGTATTAGTTATAGTATCGACTCATAATTTACGGGTTTTAAAAAATGAGAACTAGCAGTAAACGGGAGGAGGAGGAGGAGAAAGTTCGCGCAATATTATTACTTATAGAAAAATAACTACAACAAAAACAATACTCCCTACATCAAACGGTAAGTGTAATAACGAAAACTGTAACATCCCTTCCCCGTCCATACTGCAGAACAGCGGTTCAACAACTTCTAGTGAAACACAAATCATCCCCTCAGAAAAAACCATCAAAAACCAAACAAATTTGTTAACAAATACAATGATTCAAAATTTACGCGCTTAAAAACAAAACAACACTATCGAAAATGAGGAGAAGGAGGAAAAATTCTAGAAAAAAGTAACAACCTTCCCCCGTCCTTACTAACGAAGGCAATGAATTCAAAATTAAATTGCAAGAAAATTAAAATTCTACTGAAAAATTTGCTTTGAATATTCTTGAAAAGAGGAGTCGAAAATTCAATTCTCCAATAAAAAATTTAAAAAAAGTGAATTTCTTAACAAAAAGAGAGAATAATAGGTATTCGACGAAACTACGTATTCAAAATTTTGCTTTTAAAAAATCGAGAAAAAGGAGGAGGAGGAGGTTGTGTTTGGTTTGAATTTAAGTTAAAGTGTAAAAAAAAAGAGAAGATTAGTTAAAATTACGATTCAAAACTAAGCGGAAAGGAGGAGGAGAAGAAATGGTAAAATTAAAACCCTCCCTCAAATTGTTAAAAACAGAAGACTAATTTTAGCGTTTAAAAGTACTAAAAAGGAGGAGGAGGAGGAGGTTCTCTTAGGTTTAAATTTTTATTAAAGTGTTAGCGATAAAAAAGTCGGATTTGTAAAATTACGATTCAAAATTTATGCGTTTAAAAAACTAGAACTAAACTGAAAGAGGAGGAGGAGAAAACAAACAAATGAAAACCCTCCCCTCAAATAAAAAAATATAATTGTTAACAAAGAGAAGACTGTTGGCATTAGTTGAAACTAACTATACCAAATTTTAGCGTTTAAAAGTACTAAAAAGAGAAGAGGAGGGTAATCTTAGGTTTAAATTTTGATTAAAGTGTTAGCGATAAAAAAAGAGAGGATTCGTCAAAATTACGGTTCAAAAATTATGCCTTAAAAAAACAGAAAGAGGAGGAAGTGAAATAAATGAATTAAAACCCTCCCCTCGAATAAAAAAATGAAATAGTTAACAAAAAGAGAAGACTGTTGGCATTAGTTGAAACTAACTATACAAAATTTTAGCGTTTAAAAGTACTAAAAAGGAGGAGGGGGAGGGTAATCTTAGGTTTAAATTTTGATTAAAGTGTTAGCGATAAAAAAAGAGAAGATTCTTCTAAATCACGGTTCAAAATTTATGCGTTTAAAAAAAAACAGAAAGAGGAGGAGGTGAAATAAATGAATTAAACCCTCCCCTCGAATAAAAAATAAATTGTTAACAAAAAGAAAAGACTGTGGCATTACTTGAAACTAACTATACCAAATTTTAGCGTTTAAAAGTACTAAAAAGAGGAGGAAGAGGGTAACTTAGGTTTAAATTTTGATTAAAGTGTTAGTGATAAAAAAAGAGAGGATTTGTCAAAATTACGGTTCAAAATTTATGCGTTTAAAAAACAGAAAGAGGAGGAGGGTAAATAAATGAATTAAAACCCTCCCCTCGAATAAAAAAATGAAATTGTTAACAAAAAGAGAAGACTGTGGCATTACTTGAAACTAACTATACAAAATTTTAGCGTTTATAAGTACTAAAAAGAGGAGGAGGAGGGTAATCTTAGGTTTAAATTTTGATTAAAGTGTTAGCGATAAAAAAAGAGAGGATTCGTCAAAATTTCGGTTCAAAATTTGTGCGTTTAAAAAAACAGAAAGAGGAGGAAGTGAAATAAATGAATTAAAACCCTCCTCGAATAAAAAATGAAATTGTTAACAAAAGAGAAGACTGTGGCATTACTTGAAACTAACTATACAAAATTTTAGCGTTTAAAACTACTAAAAGAGGAGGAGGAGGGTAATCTTAGGTTTAAATTTTGATTAAAGTGTTCGCGATAAAAAAGAGTTAAAATTACGATTCAAAATTTATGCGTTTAAAAAACTAGTAGTAAACAGAAAGAGGAGGAAGCGAAAACAAAAGAATTAAAACCCTCTTCTCGAATAAAAAACAAAAAGAGAAGACTAGTAAGGGGGAGGAGGACGAAAAACGATAATGGGATGAAACCCTCCCCCGCCCCTGCTCAAGAATTCAAATTTAAAGTACATGAGGAAACGTTGTCCTAAAATTTGATTTGATTGAAAAAAATGTAATCCTCCCCCCTGACACCCCACAGCACTAGTTAAAATTTACAGTATCAGTAATATGGTTATCAAGCGCCAAGAAAGGAGGAGGATGAACGAGCAATTCAAGTTAAGACTTTCCGAAAGGAGGAGGAGGGCAACAAAAAAATAATTTAACCCGATCTAGGTGGCGCGCGTTCGAAACAAAAATCTCGTGTCAAAGTTAACGAAGGTTAATTAAATTTTGCGCGTAGGTGTACGCGTACTTTTGTTTTTTTTCCCTAACGTTCGTCTTTTTTTTTGTAACCGGATGTACGACGTAAATGGTCCGAGCTCATTATCGATATTTGCTTTTTTTTATTCAATTACGAGATCGAGACCGAATTAAAAAACGTCCCACACGCGACCAAGATGAGAAAATCAACGGCCGAAAAATTGCCGCAACTTAAAAACTTTAATAAGATAATTACACCCATTGATAGATTATTTAGGAGACGTATTCGAGAGGGGGCGTTTAATCTTCCAATTGTTATATAAAAATGAAAAGGGCACGGTATTTTGGCTCAGTTTTTATAAGAGTATCATGCTGTATATGAACGATATTATGGGCGAAAACGACGACACGAACAGCGATCTGAGCGATCACGGACGATTTTTGACTAAGGGTGAGTAGGCCGTGCGATTTTTTTGCGTGTGTGTGTTCAATTGTTTTGCGAGAAGGCGCGTTTTTGCTGACGCCATCTTACGATTTGAGTTTGGACAAGGCGGCTGGGATTTGCGATAAGTTGAATTTTCGCGGCAGCTTCAGCCTGACGAAGACGGCGACCGGGATTTTGTTTAAATTTTCCGAACCGGACGATTATCAGCAGGTGTTTCGGAAGGGGTTCCACAAGGTGCTGATGTCGGACGTTGTTGTTGGTGATGGTGTTAATGAGCGTTCTGTGTTAGGTCACCGGAGGACGTTTGTATCGAAAGGTGGCGATCCCGTGTAGGCCGCAGAAGACTTTTTCGCTTTTGGTGCTGGAGGTGCCGAGCGATCTGCCCGAGGATGACGTCAGAGCGAGTTTGTATCGTTACGCCTCGGTGGTGAGTAATCTTCGTTTTTGGGCATCGGCGAATGCACGAGGTGCTTGCAGGTGGAGGTGACGCGAGTGCCCAACAAGGTCGAGCAACCGGGAGTGCCGAACCCGATCCGCATCACCATGGCGTCGCTGGATGAGTACAACAGCCTCCTCCAGCACGGGTTGGATTTTTACGGGGCCACGTATTTTCCAACCGAGAGCCTCAAGAAGGATGACGTGAGAGGAAGCCAAAAACAGCTGCTGCCAGTTTTCGACGCATCCGGCTTCAGCCGTCTGCCGCCGCCGGCCAGTCGCACTCTCAAACCAAGGACGAACTGAACCCACCACGCCGCCTTAACTCAACGCTGACCGCTTATTTATTAATAATCATAGTAACAATAAAAAAAAAACAAAAGCGAGTCGATCAATTTTTTCACCAAAACCCTTAAGCGAAAATTCCCCAAAACGCATGCAAGTAACCAAAAAAGCTTAAAGAGTCTCACCTGGAGAAGCCGCTGGAGGTTGAGAAGGAGTCGAGCGTCGGACTACTACCAGGAAGGCGACAGTCAGCTGAGTGTATGGCCTACTTGGCCATCAGGACGAGTAAAACGGCAGGAACGACTGGCAGGACACGCTGTGTTCGGACATGCGTCGTTCTGGAGATGCAACAGGCGATCAATATCAAAGTCACTACATATACAGAGTGATACGATTGCTTTGGGGTCGTCGGAATTTTAATTAAAGGAGACTCGGAGCAATTATCGGCGCCATCTACGACATTAATTCAAACTCGTAATGTTTAGATGGTCTTTAAACAGTTTGTACCTTCGAAATAATCGCTCATTTTTCCCTCCTCCTCCTCCGCCGCCATCACCAACGGCACGTAAAAGAAATACGATCGTGAATTATGGCACAACGAGAAAAACACAATAAAATTGGCATGTAAAATCCTTGGAGGTTTCCCTAACAAGATGTTGTTTTATTAAAAGGAGGCGGCGGCACGTAAAATACGAACGTTATTACTCATATGTACAATTTGCACACACGGATTCGACCATAAAATTAAAAGCAAAAATGTCGACGGGCACCGTCTTGCTCCATTAACTCGAATTCGTAATTTTATTCGTATCAGAGTTGTCATGAAAAAAAAAGAAAAGATACGCCACTGTCGAATAGAGTTTAAATGGCATAAAGTTACGCCACTGGTTGAAATTAAATTAAACATTAAATGTGTTACTAATGTGTCACTAATTAGACATTTGAAGGCCAAAAGAATTTAAAAAAAAAAACATAACCTCGACCACTAATTAAGTTGGCTTGGCTAGAACTGATTGAAATAAAAAATTTGAAGTTACACCACTGGTCATTAAAACTAACTTATTCCGGATGAGAAGAAGTGTTTTTTTGCAAATTTATATGGCAAAAACTGATCCTCGAACAAAAAACTAAGATCATAAAAATTTCAAAAAAAGTTTCTGTAACTTACAAAAAAATTAACATCAAAAGTTTGAAAAGACGCCACTGGTCATTAACAATAAATTATTCGGCCTGTCAAGTGGGGTTTTAACCAATTAAAAAAAAAACATAACCTCAAGCACTAATCAAGTGAGCCAGTCAACAAAAAAAAACATAGATGGCTACAAATGATCAAAAAATTCAAAAATTATCCGTGAACTGATATAAAATAATCCGTGACTTGAAAACAAACACAAAATTGGAAAATACGCCACTGGTCATTAAAACTAAGTTATTCCGTGTTTTAAGCAAATTTAAAAAAATGGTTCATCGACCGCTAAACAAGTGGGTCAGTCCACAAAAAAACTAAGATGGCCACAAACGATCATTAAATTTCAAAAAATAATGCTTAACTTGAAAAAAAAATAAAGCCAATCACGAAAACATCAAAAGTTGAAATTGCTCCACTAGGCATTAGAAATGATACTACTTAAAAACCGATCATCGACCACTAATCAAGTAGGCCAGTCAACAAAAACATAGATGGCTACAAATGATCAAAAATTTCAAAAAATTATCAGACTTGAAAAAAAAAATTAAAGCCAATCACGCGAAAATCAAAAGTATCAAGTGACGCCACTGGTCATAAGAAGTAAGTTATTGGGCGACCAAATTAAAAAATTACACAATTTAAAATAACAAAACAAGTGGGCCAGTCAAAAAAACAAAGATGGCTGCATATGATCATAAAATTTAAAAAAATAATCCGTGATTTGAAAATAAATTAGAGCCAATCACACAACCATTAAAAGTTTAATGTCACGCCACTGTTCAGTAAAATTAAGTTAATCGGCATGTCAAGTGGCGACCAAATTGAAAAAATGACATAACTTAGAAATACAAAAAAATAACCTCGACCACTAATCAAGTGGGCCAGTCAAAAAAAAACAAAGATGGCTGCAAATGATCATAAAATTTTAAAAAATAATCCGTGATTTGAAAATAAATTAGAGCCAATCACGCAACCAATAAAGTTTAATGTCACGCCACTGTTCAGTAAAATTAAGTTAATCGGCATGTCAAGTGGCGACCAAATTGAAAAAATGACATAACTTAGAAATACAAAAACATAACCTCGACCACTAATCAAGTGGGCCAGTAAAAAAAACAAAGATGGCTGCAAATGATCAAAAAATTTTAAAAAAAACGTTATTTGAAAAAAAATTAAAGCCAATCACGCCACTGGTCATGAGAAATAAATTATTCGGCGACCAAATTAAAAATTACACAAATTAAAAACAATACATACTCTCCACTACTAATCAAGTGAGTCAGTCAAGAAAAAATCATAGATGGCTACAAATGACCAAAATTTTCAAAAATAATCCGTAACTTGAAAAAAAAAGTAAAACAAATCACGTAAACATCAAAAGTTTAAATTGCGCCACTGGTCATTAAATTTCATAAAATTTCAAAAAATAATCTATGATTTGAAAATAAATTAAAGCCAATCACGCAACCATTAAAAGTTTAACGTCACGCCACTGGTGAATAAAATTAAGTTAATCGGCATGTCAAGTGGCGACCAAATTGAAAAAATGACATTACTTACAAATACAAAACCATAACCTCGACCACTAATCAAGTGGGCCAGTCAAAAAAACAAAGATGGCTGCAAATGAACATAAAATTTAAAAAAACCGTTATTTGAAAAAAAATTAAAGCCAATCACGCGAATATCAAAAGTTTGAAGTGACGCCACTGGTCATGAGAAATAAATTATTCGGCGACCAAATAAAAAATTACACAAATTAAAAAACAGTACATGCTCTCCACCACTAATCAAGTGGACCAAACAACAAAAACATAGATGGCTGCAGTTGATCATAAAATTTCAAAAAATAATCCGTGATTTGAAAATAAATTAGAGCCAATCACGCAACCATTAAAAGTTTAATGTCACGCCACTGGTCAGTAAAATTATATTTATCGGCATGTCAAGTGGCGACTAAATTGAAAAAATGAGATAACTTAGAAATACAAAAACATAACCTCGACCACTAATCAAGTGGGCCAGTCAAAAAAAACAAAGATGGCTGCAAATGATCAAAAAATTTAAAAAAAAACGTTATTTGAAAAAAAATTAAAGCCAATCACGCCACTGGTCATGAGAAATAAATTATTCGGCGACCAAATTAAAAAATTACACAAATTAAAAAAACAATACATACTCTCCACTACTAATCAAGTGAGTCAGTCAAGAAAAAATCATAGATGGCTACAAATGACCAAAATTTTCAAAAATAATCCGTAACTTGAAAAAAAAAGTAAAACAAATCACGTAAACATCAAAAGTTTAAATTGCGCCACTGGTCATTAAAAATAAATTTTACGCATGTCAAGTGGCGTTTTAACAAAATTAAAAAAAAAACCAAAACATAACCTCGACTTTAATCAAGTAGGCCAGTAATAAAAAAAACATAAATGGCTACAAATCACATAAAACTTCAAAAATTTATCTATGACATGAAAAAAAAAATTAAATCCAATCACATAATGTTATGCGGCATGACAAGTGGCGACCAAATTAAAAATGACACCACTTATTTCATCGACCATAATCAAGTAGGCCAGTTAACAAAAATAAAAAATAATCCGAATCACATTAACATCAAAAATTTGAATTGACGCCACAGGTCATGTGAAGTAATTTCTTCGGGTATGTCCAGTGGATGGCGGTCTAATAAAAAAAAAACACAACAAAAAAATACCATTGACCACTAATCAAGTGAGCCAGCCAACAAAAAAAAACCATAGATGGCTGCGAATGATCATAACATTTCAAAAAATAATCCGTGACCCGAAAAAAAATTAAAGCAAACATCAAAAGTTTTAAGTGACGCCACTGGTCCACTGAAGTAAGTTTTTCGGCATGTCAAGAGTGCCCGAATTAAAAAAATGACACAACATAGAAAAAAGAAAAATATACCCTCGACCACTAATCAAGTAGGCCAATCAACAAAAAACCTAGATGGCTACAAATTCAAAATTTCAAAAATAATTCGTGACGTGGAGAAAAATTAAAGCCAATCACGCAAAAATCAAAAGTTTAAATTGCGCCCCTAGTCATTAAAAAAAATTATTCGGTATGTCAAGAGACTTCTAACCAAATTTTAAAAAAAACCAAAAACATAACTTCGACTACTAATCAAAAAACATAGATGGCTACAAATAATTTAAAAAATAATTGTAGTCAATCAAACAAACATCATCAAGCACATGGGCATTAAAAGTAAGTTACTCGGCATGTGAAGTGGCGACCAATATTGCTAGCTAATTCTCTGTAACTTAATAGTAGGCGCTGATTGGCGTGAAATTCTGTTTCTCAAAAAAATTGATTTAAGTTTTTGAAGAAATTAGAAAGATTGCAGTTTGCACCTTTCTGGATAAGTTTGTTTTAGGAATCTGATTTTTTACAGCGCGACCTACTTGAATTTCTTTGTCAAAAAACAAAATATCTCAAAAAATTGAAAATACTACAAACTGAAATTTTAAATGTTAGTTGGCGTATGAAATCCTGATAGTGTTTTTTCAGATCACGGCACACTGTGTCCGTTAATTTAAAAAAAATGTACGCAATTTGTACCGAAAAAAATCTCAAAAAATTTGAATCAAATCCATGAAAAAATTGGAAAGGCTGCGGTTGAAAGTGTAAAACTTAAAATTTTAGATAAGCGGGCTTGTGATTGTGATCGTGTTCTCTTTAAGGCATGACAGACTTGAGTTTATTATGTCAAAACACACAGTAGGCGATACCGAACTGCTACTAAAAATTAGTATCAAGCAATTTGTCGAGAAAAAAAATTAAAAAATCATGTGATACTTAATTATTTTGAAACTGAGGCAATAAAAAATTACAATATTTTTAAAATGTATTTTTTCTTGAAATCAAAAAAATATTAATTATATGTAACTAAATAAGTTGCTTTGACGGGGTCATTAAAAATGTGTAAGTAAAAAATTAAAAAATAACCAAAAAATATTAGTAGATGATGGATATAATACAATTAATTGGAGTTGATATGTTGTGGTATTTATTTCTAAAAAAAAATCACAATAAACATAAATTAAAATTAAAAAATTTAAAATTTTATTTAAAACTGAACAAAAAAATTAAAAAATTTACGTTCTTTTAAAAAATATATAAATGGTGTAACTAATTTATAACCGTTAATGACAAATGTTAGATAAGTAGGCGTAGGATTCTGATTAGGGGTTTACAAAAAATCCGACAAATAATGTGTTTTCGTTTGATAAAAATTCAAAAATTAAATATCATAGTAGGCGTGCGTTTCGCAACTTTTTAAAAACAAAATCAAAAAATGGCAATTCGTTGATGGCCATAGAATTTGGTCATTGAAATGACAATTTATTTAAACTAAAATTAAAATAAAAAAAATTTTTTCGTAAAAATTAAAAATACCTAATCTCGTAGTAGGCGTTTTATACCTTTTTTTAAAACAAAAATAATTCAAAAATGTCATTTCCATTTAACTTAAATACGCGATACTTGATGGTCATATAATTTGGTTTTTCAAAAAATGTTGTTAAATTTATTTAAATTAACATAAACATAAAAAATTGAAGTTTTTATCAGAAAACTTAAAAATTATAATCTCGTAATAAGGGTTGCACATCTTTTTTAGAACAAAAAATTTTGTTTAAAAAAATATTTGTAAAATTATTAGAAATATAACAAATTGAAAACCTTTTTTTTTCAGAACGTTTTTGAAACATTATTATTGATGGTTAAGTGACCAAAACTTTAAAAATATTAATATCATTGTAGGCGCTGCACATCTTTCTTTAAAACAAAAAAATCAAATATGTCATTTATACACAACTTAAATATGCGGGCATTTATGGTCATAAAATATGGTTTTTCAAAAAATATTTGAAAAATGACTATAAATATACAAAATTGAAAACCTTTTTAAAAAAAAATTCAAAAATAATGATATAATCCCGTAGTAGTCATTGTACATATTTCTTTTAAAAACAAAAAAAAATCAGAAGATGTCAATTTATAAATATTATTCTCATAGTAGGCGTTGCACATCTTTCTTTAACACAAAAAAAATCGAAGATGCCATTTTTGTATAACTTCAATGTGTGGGCATTCATGATCATAGAATATGTTTTTTCAGAATGTTTTTGAAAGATCATTATTGATGCTAAAGTGACCAAAACTTTAAAAATATTAATCTCAAGTGGGGGTTCATGGTCAAAAAACTTGTTTTTTTCAGAACATTTATGAAAAATTATTATGATGGTAAAGTGGCCAAAAATTAAAAAATAACAATCTCGTAGTAGGCGTTGCACATCTTTCTTTAAAACAAAAAAATTCAAAAAATGTGAATTCTATGTAACTAAAATAAGTGGGGGTTGATGGTCACAAAACATGTTTTTTTAGAACATTTTTGAAAAATTATTATAATGATAAAATGACAAAAAATATAAAAATATTAATCTCATAGTAGGAGTTGCACATCTTTCTTTAACACAAAAAAAATCAAATATGCCATTTTTATATAACTTGAATGTGCGGGCATTCATGATCATAGAATATGTTTTTTTCAGAATGTTTTTGAAAAATCATTATTGATGCTAAAGTGACCAAAACTTTAAATATATTAATCTCAAGTGGGGTTCATGGTCACAAACCTGTTTTTTCAGAACATTTTGAAAAATTATTATGATGGTAAAGTGACCACAAATTAAAAAATATTAATCTCGTAGTTATCTTTCTTTAAAACAAAAAAATCAAAAATGTCAATTCTATGTAACTTAAATAAGTGGGCGTTGATGGTCACAAAACTTGTTTTTTCAGAACGTTTTTAAAAAATTATTATGATGGTAAAGTGACCAAAAATTAAAAAATATCAATCTCGTAGTTGGCGTTGCACATCTTTCTTTAAACAAAAAAAAATCAAAAAATGTCAATTCTATGTAACTAAAATAAGTGGGGGTTGATGCTCACAAAACTTGTTTTTTCAGAACGTTTTTGATAAATTATGATGATAAATGACGAAAAATATAAAATTTAATCTTGTAGTAGGCGTTGCACATCTTTCTTTAAAACAAAAAAATTCAAAAAATGTGAATTCTATGTAACTAAAATAAGTGAGGGTTAATGGTCACAAAACTTGTTTTTTTCAGAACGTTTATGAAAAATTATTATGATGGTAAAGTGACCAAAAATTAAAAAATATTAATCTCGTAGTAGGCGTTGCACATCTTTCTTTAAAACAAAAAAAATCAAAAAATGTCAATTTTATGTAACTAAAATAAGTGGGGTTTGATGGTCACAAAACTTGTTTTTTAGAACGTTTTTGGAAAATTATTATGATGATAAAATGACAAAAAATATAAAAATATTAATCTCGTAGTTGGCGTTGCACATCTTTCTTTAAAACAAAAAAAATCAAAAAATGTCAATTCTATGTAACTAAAATAAGTGGGGGTTGATGCTCACAAAACTTGTTTTTTCAGAACGTTTTTGATAAATTATGATGATAAAATGACGAAAAATATAAAAATTTAATCTTGTAGTAGGCGTTGCACATCCTTCTTTAAAACAAAAAATTCAAAAAATGTGAATTCTATGTAACTAAAATAAGTGGGGCTTAATGGTCACAAAACTTGTTTTTTTCAGAAGGTTTATGAAAAATTATTATGATGGTAAAGTGACCAAAAATTAAAAATATTAATCTCGTAGTAGGCGTTGCACATCTTTCTTTAAAACAAAAAAATCAAAATGAAAATTCTATGTAACTAAAATAAGTGGGGGTTGATGGTCACAAAACTTGTTCTTTTAGAACGTTTTTGAAAAATTATTATGATGATAAAATGACGAAAAATTAAAAAATATTAATCTCGTAGTAGGCGTTGCACATCTTTCTTTAAAACAAAAAAAAATCAAAAATGTCAATTCTATGTAACTAAAATAAGTGGGGGTTGATGGTCACAAAACTTGTTCTTTTAGAAAGTTTTGAAAAATCATTATGATGATAAATGACGAAAAATATAAAAATATTAATCTCGTGACAATCTTGCTTTAAAACAAAAAGAAATTAAAAAATTGTCAATTCTATATAACTAAAATAAGTGGGGTTTGATGGTCACAAAACTTGTTTTTTTAGAACGTTTTTGAAAAATTATGATGATAAAATGACGAAAAATATAAAAATATTAATGTTGTAGTAGGCGTTGCACATCTTTCATTAAAACAAAAAAATTAAAAAATGTGAATTCTCTGTATCTAAAATAAGTGGGGGTTAATGGTCACAAAACTTGTTTTTTCAGAACGTTTGTGAAAAATTATTATGATGGTAAAGTGACCAAAAATTAAAAAAATATTAATCTCATAGTAGGCGTTGCACATCTTTCTTTAAAACAAAAAAAAATTAAAAAATGTCAATTCTATTTAACTAAAATAAGTGGCGGTTGATGGTCACAAAACTTGTTTTTTTAGAACATTTTTGAAAAATTATTATAATGATAAAATGACGAAAAATATAAAAATATTAATCTCGTAGGAGGCGTTGCACATCTTTCTTTAAACAAAAAAAAATCAGAAAATGTCAATTTATAAATATTATTCTCATAGTAGGAGTTGCATATCTTTCTTTAACACAAAAAAAATCAAATATGCCATTTTTATATAACTTGAATGTGCGGGCATTCATGATCATAGAATATGTTTTTTTCAAAATGTTTTTGAAAAATCATTATTGATGCTAAAGTGACCAAAACTTTAAAAATATTAATCTCAAGTGGGGGTTCATGGTCACAAAACTTGTTTTTTTCAGAACATTTTTGAAAAATTATTATGATGGTAAAGTGACCAAAAATTAAAAAATATTAATCTCGTAGTTATCTTTCTTTAAAACAAAAAAAAAATCAAAAAATGTCAATTCTATGTAACTAAAATAAGTGGGCGTTGATGGTCACAAAACTTGTTTTTTTCAGAACGTTTTTAAAAAATTATTATGATGGTAAAGTGACTAAAAATTAAAAATATCAGTCTCGTAGTAGACGTTGCACATCTTTCTTTAAACAAAAAAATTCAAAAATGTGAATTTATGTAACTAAAATAAGTAAGGGTTGATGGTCACAAAACTTCATTTTTTCAGAATGTTTTTGAAAAATTATGATGATAAATGACGAAATATATAAAAATATTAATCTCATAGTAGGCGTTGCGCATGCTTCTTTAAACAAAAAAAAATCAAAAATGTCAATTCTATGTAACTAAAATAAGTGGGGGTTGAAGGTCACAAAACTTGTTTTTTTTTTAGAACGTTTTTGAAAAATTATTATAATCATAAAATGACGAAAAATATAAAAATATTAATCTCGTAGTAGGTGTTGCCTTTCTTTAAAACAAAATAAATCAAAAATGTCAATTCTATGTAACTAAAATAAGTGGGGGTTGACGCTCACAAAACTTGTTTTTTTCAGAACGTTTTTGAAAAATTATTATGATGACAAAATGACAAAAAATATAACAATATTAATCTCGTAGTAGGCTTTGCACATCTTTCTTTAAAACAAAAAATGTCAATTCTATGTAACAAAAATAAGTGGGGGTTGATGCTCACAAAACTTGTTTTTTCAGAACGTTTTTAACAAATTATTATGATGATAAAATGACAAATAATATAACAATATTAATTTCGTAGTAGGCTTTGCACATCTTTCTTTACAACAAAAAAAATCCAAAAATGTCAATTCTATGTAACTAAAATAAGTGGGCGTTGATGGTCACAAAACGTTTTTGAAAAATTATTATGATCATAAAATGACGAAAAATATAAAAATATTAATCTCGTAGGAGGCGTTGCACATCTTTCTTTAAACAAAAAAAATCAAAAAATGTCAATTCTATGTAACTAAAATAAGTGGGGGTTGATGGTCACAAAACTTGTTTTTTTCCGAACATTTTTGAAAAATTATTATGATGGTAAAGTGGCCAAAAATTAAAAAATAACAATCTCGTAGTAGGCGTTGCACATCTTTCTTTAAAACAAAAAAATTCAAAAAATGTGAATTCTATGTAACTAAAATAAGTGGGGGTTGATGGTCAGAAAACAAATATAATATGCGGACATTCATGGTCATAGAATATATTTATTTCAGAATGTTTATGAAAAATCATTATTGATGGTCAAGTGACCAAAACTTTAAAAATATTACTCTCATAGTATGCGTTGCACACCTTCTTTCGTTAAAAAATCAAAAAAATGTTAATTCCATGTAACTAAAATATATGAGTGTCAATAGTTACATGGTTTTTGAAAACGGTTTTGAAAAATTATTATTGATGATAAAGTAACGAAAAATTTAAAAATATTAATCTCATAGTGGTCGTTGCACATCTTTCTTTAAAACCAAAAAAAATTCAAAAATCTCAAATCCATGTAACTGAAGTATGTAGACGTTGATGGTCACAGAACTAGGTTTTTTCAAAACGTTTAGAAAAATTATTATTGACGCAAATGTGACCAAAAATTTAAGAATATTAATCTCATAGTAGACGCCGCACATCTTACTTTAAAACAAAGAGAAAATCAAAAAATGTCAATTGTATGTAACTAAAAATAAGTGGGGGTTGATGGTCACAAAACTTGTTTTTTCAGAACATTTTTGAATAATTATTATGATGATAAAATGACAAAAATATAACAATATCAATCTCGTAGTAGGCTTTGCACATCTTTCTTTAAAACAAAAAAATTTTTTTTAAAATCAATTCCATGTAAGTAAAATGAGTGATGGTCACAAAACTTATTTTTTTCAGAACGTTTTTGAAAAATTATTATGCTGATAAAATGACGAATAATATAAAAATATTAATCTCGTAGTAGGCGTTGCACATCTTTCTTTAAAACAAAAAAAATTAAAAATTGTCAATTCTATATAACTAAAATAAGTGGGGGTTGATGGTCACAAAACTTGTTCTTTTAGAACGTTTTTGAAAAATTATGATGATAAAATGACGAAAAATATAAAAATTTAATCTTGTAGTAGGCGTTGCACATCATTCTTTAAAACAAAAAAAATCAAAATGTCAATTCTATGTAACTAAAATAAGTGGGCGTTAATGGTCACAAAACTTGTTTTTTTAGAACGTTTTTGAAAAACTATTATGATGATAAAATGACGAATAATATAAAAATATTAATCTCGTAGTAGGCGTTGCACATCTTTCTTTTAAACAAAAAAAATCAAAAAATGTGAATTCTATGTAACTAAAATAAGTGGGGGTTGATGGTCACAAAACTTGTTTTTTCAGAACGTTTTTGATAAATTATTATGATGGTAAAGTGACCAAAAATTAAAAAATATTAATCTCGTAGTAGGCGTTGCACATCTTTCTTTAAAACAAAAAAAAATCAAAAAATGTCAATTCTATGTAACTAAAATAAGTGGGGGTTGATGGTCACAAAACTTGTTCTTTTAGAACGTTTTTGAAAAATTATTATAATCATAAAATGACGAAAAATATAAAAATATTAATCTCGTAGGAGACGTTGCACATCTTTCTTTAAACAAAAAAAATCAAAAAATGTCAATTCTATGTAACTAAAATAAGTGGGGGTTGATGGTCACAAAACTTGTTTTTTTCCGAACATTTTTGAAAAATTATTATGATGGTAAAGTGGCCAAAAATTAAAAATAACAATCTCGTAGTAGGCGTTGCACATCTTTCTTTAAAACAAAAAAATTCGAAAAATGTGAATTCTATGTAACTAAAATAAGTGGGGGTTGATGGTCAGAAAACAAATATAATATGCGGACATTCATGGTCATAGAATATATTTATTTCAGAATGTTTATGAAAAATCATTATTGATGGTCAAGTGACCAAAACTTTAAAAATATTACTCTCATAGTATGCGTTGCACACCTTCTTTCGTTAAAAAAAATCAAAAAATGTTAATTCCATGTAACTAAAATATATGAGTGTCAATAGTTACATGGTTTTTGAAAACGGTTTTGAAAAATTATTATTGATGATAAAGTAACGAAAAATTTAAAAATATTAATCTCATAGTGGTCGTTGCACATCTTTCTTTAAAACCAAAAAAAATTCAAAAATCTCAAATCCATGTAACTGAAGTATGTAGACGTTGATGGTCACAGAACTAGGTTTTTTCAAAACGTTTAGAAAAATTATTATTGACGCAAATGTGCCCAAAAATTTAAAAATATTAATCTCATAGTAGGCGCCGCACATCTTACTTTAAAACAAAGAGAAAATCAAAAAATGTCAATTGTATGTAACTAAAAATAAGTAGGGGTTGATGGTCACAAAACTTGTTTTTTTCAGAACATTTTTGAATAATTATTATGATGATAAAATGACAAAAAATATAACAATATCAATCTCGTAGTAGGCTTTGCACATCTTTCTTTAAAACAAAAAATTTTTTTAAAATCAATTCCATGTAAGTAAAATGAGTGATGGTCACAAAACTTATTTTTTCAGAACGTTTTTGAAAAATTATTATGTTGATAAAATGACGAATAATATAAAAATATTAATCTCGTAGTAGGCGTTGCACATCTTTCTTTAAAACAAAAAAATTAAAAATTGTCAATTCTATATAACTAAAGTAAGTGGGGTTGATGGTCACAAAACTTGTTCTTTTAGAACGTTTTTGGAAAAATTATGATGATAAAATGACGAATAATATAAAAATATTAATTTCGTAGTAGGCGTTGCACATCTTTCTTTAAACAAAAAAATCAAAAATGTGAATTTATGTAACTAAAATAAGTGGGGTTCATGGTCACAAAACTTGTTTTTTCAGAACGTTTTCGAAAAATTATTATGATGATAAAATGACAAAAAATATAAAAGTATTAATCTCATAGTAGGCGTTGCGCATCCTTCTTTAAAACAAAAAAAAATTAAAAAATTGTTAATTCTATGTAACTAAAATAAGTGGGGGTTGATGGTCATAAAACTTGTTTTTTTAGAACGTTTTTGAAAAATTATTATGCTGATAAAATGACGAAAAATATCAAAATATTAATCTCGTAGGAGGCGTTGCACATCTTTCTTTAAAACAAAAAAATTCAAAAAATGTCAATTCTATGTAACTAAAATAAGTGGGGGTTGATGCTCACAAAACTTGTTTTTTTCAAAACGTTTTTGAAAAATTATTATGCTGATAAAATGACGAATAATATAAAAATATTAATCTCATAGTAGGCGTTGCACATCTTTCTTTTAAACAAAAAAATTAAAAAATGTGAATTCTATGTAACTAAAATAAGTGGGGTTGATGGTCACAAAACTGGTTTTTTCAGAACGTTTTTGAAAAATTATGATGATAAAATGACGAAAAATGTAAAAATATTAATCTCGTAGTAGGCGTTGAACATCCATCTTTAAAACAAAAAAAAATCAAAAAATGTCAATTCTATGTAACTAAAATAAGTGGGGGTTGATGGTCACAAAACTAGTTCTTTTAGAAAGTTTTTGAAAAATTATTATGATGATAAAATGACGAAAAATATAAAATATTAATCTCGTAGTAAGCGTTGAACATCTTTCTTAAAACAAAAGAAAATCAAAAAATGTCAATTCTATGTAACTAAAATAAGTGGGGGTTGAAGGTCACAAAACTTGGTTTTTTTTAGAACGTTTTTGAAAAAATTATTATAATCATAAAATGACGAAAAATATAAAAATATTAATCTCGTAGTAGGCGTTGCGCATCCTTCTTTAAAACAAAAAAAATAAAAAAATGTCAATTCTATGTAACTAAAATAAGTGGGGATTGATGGTCACAAAACTTGTTTTTTTAGAACGTTTTTGAAAAATTATTATAATGATAACATGACGAAAATATAAAAATATTAATTTCGTAGGAGGCGTTGCACATCTTTCTTTAAACAAAAAAAATCAAAAAATGTTAATTCCATGTAACTAAAATATATGAGCGTCAATAGTTACATGGTTTTTGAAAACGGTTTTGAAAAATTATTATTGACGAAAAATTTAAAAATATTAATCTCATAGTGGTCGTTGCACATCTTTCTTTAAACCAAAAAAAAACAAAGAAAATGTTAATTCCATGTAACTAAAATATGTGTTCATGTTCAGAAAATTTGTTTTTTCAAAAACAACTAAAAAATATTATAAAATTGAAGGCATTTTAGGAAAAATTCAAAAATACTGAAATAGTCTCGTAGTAAGCGTTATACAAATTTCTTTAAAAACAAAAAAAAAATATGGGCCATGTTGATTATAGAACTTAGCTTTTTCAAAACGTACACAGAGCGTTTCTCTTTTAAAAACAAACTTAAAAAAAATTAAATTAATGGGAGCTGATCGATCGTGAAATTATGTTTTTCCAAAAGTTCGAGTTTTTCGACAAAAAATTGAAAACACTGCAGCTGAAGTATAAACGTTAGTGTCGAATTTCAGATAAGTAGGCGTAGGATTCAGATATTCAAAATCTAGAGTACCGAGAAATATATTAATACGCTTTAAAACGGCGGCGCGCTTTTCGTAAATGTCGAAACAAATGACGTCGAAAAGTCACGGCACGCTTACTTAAATTAAAATATCACGGCCCAGTACTCGTAAAGGGCTTCTCAACTTATTGTTTTCGAAAGAGATAAGAAAACTATAGCGTAATTGCGTAGTGCATCCAGTTATCGCGTAACACGCTTTGTTAATCAATCAAAGGCAAAGTAGGCGCCGACGATGCACGCTCTTTTTCGCCCCACGAAAAAGAAATTCGTATTAAAGGGCAGAAATTTAGATTATGCGGTTTTATTAATGCCAAGGTGCGACGGAGCAAAGAGTTAGAGAAAGACGGATGGGAACACTGTTGATTCAATCATTAGGCAGTGTTTGCTGAATTAATGGCGTCGAGGCACAGACTGACGCCAGATGGAGACGTCGCCGGCGCCACCCTATATACATAGGAACCGACGCGTCGAGTATGTAGGACAACGCAACGTCCCCCCTTTCATGCAAGACCTTTCTGATGATATTTTCACGTTCCGCCGAAGCCGGTGACATTTTGTTGCGGCTGCCTAACCTTTCGGCTACGAGAAAATGTCGAAGACTCGCACGGTTAAAAAATCACCGGCCTGTGAAATATCAATGCGTCAATAAAAACATTTTTTTTTTGTTTTATTTCGAATCCGGTTCGCGTGTCCGAAGAATGTTATTCAACGTGGCTCGAGGCCGCCGATAACCCTTGGGGGGTTTTGTTTCCATTAAGTAATGCAGAAATCATGCTGCGATCCCTATTTTCTCTTTTATGGACTGATTAAGTCTTCGGCTAAATCCAATCAATACCGATAAAAACTACATTTAATAAATTCGAAAGGAAAACGGCCTGTGCACGAACATAACCTACATCGGTTAAATAACGTAACCTCATTTTTTTTTCGGGGTTCCGGGGCCTACCGCGACGGGGTCGATTAGTTAATGGAAATCTCGGTAGGGTATTTCGACACGCACATCGACGACCACACCTCGGTTAGGTCTTAAAAAAACAATTTATTTATACAAAATATATACATCATCATTATTATGAAAGCGGCTGCTTTACTATAAGAAAACGTACGGGACCAGAAGTCTTAAAGCGAAAATCTACTTAAACCTATGAAGGAGCGTCCTTAAATCACACGGTATTATCACAGCTTTCATTGTCGCCAACCCCGGCGGCAAAATTTGTACTCGAATACGGCGGCGGAGGGGCATTTAGTAACTCGTCCAAGTTGGTTTTGGTGCTAATAACTTCCGAATAAGAAGGCGGCTGATCGGTTATACGTCCGGTTATGACGATTAAAGGATCGGCCATTTCGTTATTGTTCTCGGGGTTGTTGTTAATGACGTTGTCTCTTTGGTAAAGGCACGAAACGTCGGCGCTGAACTGTCTTCTAAGTACGCATTCGGAATGATCGCAGTTGCTCGAGCAAGACGTCGAGTTGCGTGGTTTTGTGTCAAAACCGCAGATTTTCGATATCACGAAGAGGAAACACACGAAAGACAACAGCGCGCTCACGACACCTGCAATAACTTGCATTAGTATTAAACATAACTGTCGGTTAGTCGGCAAGAAAGTGAGGTTAGTTCGTGCATAAGCCGTTAGAAGAACCACAACCGAATTGGTGCGCCACTGACCTCGTCCGTCCGTACAAACACAATTATCTAAGCACGCTAATTACCATTAATCATAGCGGTTAATTATCTAACCTCACATAATTAGAACTGAATCACAAAAACAATTGCATGCGATCTCAATTATAAATCTACGTAACTCGACTGTCGCGTCAATTCAATCAATTTAATTAATCCCTCTAAAATTTTGTTTAACAATTAATTCAAAAATATTATACCTGAATTTACAATAATATCGGTAAGCAATTGTTAAGCCAGAGACTACTTGATACCTACAATGATTTTCAACACATCAAGTAAACATAGTCATAGTCATAGAAACCAAAAGAATCAATCAATTGGTCCTAATTCAAAACAACATCACGTTACAACAAATTTTTTTTTTAACAGAAAAAGTGGATGTTACTTGATAGGTGCACTGGTTCAAATTGATTTTGAACACATCCAGTGACCTCGTAGCAATTATTTTCATGCTAACAGAAAGCAAAAAAAAAATGATTTTGATTTAATCAATTAATTCGAATTTAAAACAAAATCGGTACTTTCGGTTTGCCGAAATCATTTTAAATTAATCAACCGGATAAAATTGTTATTCAAAAATTGATGATAATGTTACTTGATAGGTTCACTGATTCAAATTAATTTTGAACACATTCAGTGACCTGATAGCATTTAATTTTATGCTTTTTTAAAGCAAAAATAGATTTCAATTGAATCAATTTCGGAATTTCCCGTAATGATTTTATATTAATCAATTAGATAAAATTGTTATCTAAAACTTGATAATGTTACTTGATAGATGCTGATTCAAATTGATTTTGAACATATCCAGTGACCTCTTCCCTAAATTTGTAGCAATTAATTTCATGCTAACAGCTAGAAAAAAAAAAGATTTCAATTCAATCAATTAATCAGAATTTGATCATTTACTTGATAGCTGTACTGATTCAAGTTGATTTTGAACACATCCAGTGACCTCGTCACTAAGTTTGTAGCAATTATTTACAGAAAGCATAGAAAATTATTTTAATTCACTACTTTCGGTTACTCAAAATCATAATGAATTAATCAGTTGGATAAAGTTGTTGATTTAAATGATTCGTTCCTTCTTTAAGGAGGGGCACCAAATGCGCACATTCGTTGTACGAAACGTTGCCTGCAAAAACGACTTGGTGGTTTTCTGGTGCCCCTCCTTTAAGAAGAACGAATCATTTAAATAAAACGTATAAGAGGAAATATTTACCTATCATTAAAGTTGTTGATCTTACTTGAATCAACATGATTTTAAGCACATCAAGTAACCTTGATCACCAATAACCATTGCTAAAACTTCAACAATTGTTTTCATAATACTAGAAAGCAAGAAAATGATTTTAAATGAATCAATTAATTAGAATTTAAACAATATTGCTACTGTCGGTTGCCCAAAATCAAAATCACAACCAATTAATCAATAGACTAAAGTTGTTGATCTTACTTGAATCAAAATGATTTTGCGCACATCAAGTAACCTTGATCATCCACAACCATTGCTAAAAGTTTAACCATTGATTCCATGATACTAGAAAAATGATTTTAAATGAATCAATTAATCAAAATTTACAACAATATCGCCACTTTCGGTTACCCAAAATCATTATAAATTAATCAATTTAATAAAGTAGTTGATCTTACTTGAATCAAAATGATTTTGCGCACAATAATTAACTTTGATCACTAATAACCATTGCTATAACTTTAATCATTGTTTCCATGATACTAGAAAGCAGAAAATGATTTTAAATGAATCAATTCAATCAATTAATCAAAATTTAAATATCGCCACTTTCGGCTACCCAAAATCATTATGAATTAATAGGATGAAGTTGTTGATCTTACTTGAATCAAGATGATTTTGAGCACATCAAGTAAACTTGATTACCAATAACCATTACTAAAACTTTAACAGTTGTTTTCATGACACTAGAAAGCAAAAAATGATTTTAAATGAATCAATTAATCAGAATTTAAACAATATCTCTACTTCCGGTTGCCCAAAATCATAATGAATTAACGAATTGGATAAATTTGTTGATCTTACTCGAATCAAAATGATTTTGAGCACATCAGTAACCTTGATCATCAATAACCATTGCTAAAAGTTTAACCATTGTTTCCATGATACTGGAAAGTAGAAAAACGATTTTAAATGAATTAATTAATCAAAATTTAAAACAATGTCTCTACTCCGGTTGCCTAAAATCATAATGATTTTGAGCACATCAAGTAAGTTTGATCACCAATAACCATTACTAAACAATTGTTTTCATGACACTAGCAAGCAAAAAAATGATTTTAAATGAATCAATTAATCAGAATTTAAACATTGTATCTACTTCCGGTTGCTAAAAATCAAAATGAATTGATCGATTGGATAAAGTTGTTGATCTTACTCGAATCAAAATGATTTTGAGCACATCAAGTAACCTTGATCACCAATAACCATTGCTAAAAGTTTAACCATTGTTTCCATGATATTGGAGAGTAGAAAAATGATTTTAAATGAATTAATTAATCAAAATTTATAACAATATCGCCACTTTCGGTTACCCAAAATCATTATAAATTAATCAATTGAATAAAGTAGTTGATCTTACTTGAATCAAAATGATTTTGTGCACAACAATTAACCTTGATCACTAATAACCACTGTTAAAACTTAAATCATTGTTTCCATAATACTAGAAAGCAGAAAATGATTTTAAATGAATCAATTCAATCAATTAATCAAAATTTAAATATTGCCACTTTCGGTTACCCAAAATCATTATGATTTAATCAATAGGATGAAGTTGTTGATCTTACTTGAATCAAAATGATTTTGAGCACATCAAGTAACCTTGATCACCAATAACCATGACTAAAACTTTAAAAATTGTTTTCATGACACTAGAAAGCAAAACAATGATTTTAAATGAATCAATTAATCAGAATTTAAACATTGTCTCTACTTCCGGTTGCCCAAAATCAAAATGAATTCATCAATTGGATAAAGTTGTTGATCTTACTCGAATCAAAATGATTTTGAGTACATCAAGTAACATTTGATCACCAATAGCTACTGTTAAAGCTTTAACAAATGTTGTCATAAATGATTTTTAACAAATCAATTAATCAAAATTTAAATCAATATCGCCACTTTCGGTTACCCAAAATCATTATAAATTAATCAATTGAATAAAGTAGTTGATCTTACTTGAATCAAAATGATTTTGAGTCCATCAAGTAACCTTGATCACCAATAACCATTGCTAAAAGTTTAACCATTGTTTCCATGATACTGGAAAGTAGAAAAACGATTTTAAATGAATTAATTAATCAAAATTTAAAACAATGTCTCTACTCCGGTTGCCTAAAATCATAATGATTTTGAGCACATCAAGTAAGTTTGATCACCAATAACCATTACTAAACAATTGTTTTCATGACACTAGCAAGCAAAAAAATGATTTTAAATGAATCAATTAATCAGAATTTAAACTTTGTATCTACTTCCGGTTGCTAAAAATCAAAATGAATTGATCGATTGGATAAAGTTGTTGATCTTACTCGAATCAAAATGATTTTGAGCCCATCAAGTAACCTTGATTACCAATAACCATTGCTAAAAGTTTAACCATTGTTTCCATGATATTGGAAAGTAGAAAAATGATTTTAAATGAATCAATTAATCAGAATTTAAACATTGTATCTACTTCCGGTTGCTAAAAATCAAAATGAATTGATCGATTGGATAAAGTTGTTGATCTTACTCGAATCAAAATGATTTTGAGCCCATCAAGTAACCTTGATCACCAATAACCATTGCTAAAAGTTTAACCATTGTTTCCATGATATTGGAAAGTAGAAAAATGATTTTAAATGAATTAATTAATCAAAATTTACAACAATATCGCCACTTCCGGTTACCCAAAATCATTATAAATTAATCAATTGAATAAAGTAGTTGATCTTACTTGAATCAAAATGATTTTGTGCACAACAATTAACCTTGATCACTAATAACCACTGTTAAAACTTAAATCATTGTTTCCATAATACTAGAAAGCAGAAAATGATTTTAAATGAATCAATTCAATCAATTAATCAAAATTTAAATATCGCCACTTTCGGTTACCCAAAATCATTATGAATTAATCAATAGGATAAAGTTGTTGATCTTACTTGAATCAAAATGATTTTGAGCACATCAAGTAACCTTGATCACCAATAACCATGACTAAAACTTTAAAAATTGTTTTCATGACACTAGAAAGCAAAACAATGATTTTAAATGAATCAATTAATCAGAATTTAAACATTGTCTCTACTTCCGGTTGCCCAAAATCAAAATGAATTCATCAATTGGATAAAGTTGTTGATCTTACTCGAATCAAAATGATTTGAGTACATCAAGTAACATTTGATCACCAATAGCTACTGTTAAAGCTTTAACAAATGTTGTCATAAATGATTTTTAACAAATCAATTAATCAAAATTTACAACAATATTGCCACTTTCGGTTACCCAAAATCATTATAAATTAATCAATTGAATAAAGTAGTTGATCTTACTTGAATCAAAATGATTTTGTGCACAACAATTAACCTTGATCACTAATAACCACTGTTAAAACTTAAATCATTGTTTCCATAATACTAGAAAGCAGAAAATGATTTTAAATGAATCAATTCAATCAATTAATCAAAATTTAAATATCGCCACTTTCGGTTACCCAAAATCATTATGAATTAATCAATAGGATAAAGTTGTTGATCTTACTTGAATCAAAATGATTTTGAGCACATCAAGTAACCTTGATCACCAATAACCATGACTAAAACTTTAAAAATTGTTTTCATGACACTAGAAAGCAAAACAATGATTTTAAATGAATCAATTAATCAGAATTTAAACATTGTATCTACTTCCGGTTGCCCAAAATCAAAATGAATTCATCAATTGGATAAAGTTGTTGATCTTACTTGAATCAAAATGATTTTGAGCACATCAAGTAACCTTGATCACCAATAACCATTGCTAAAAGTTTAACCATTGTTTCCATGATATTGGAAAGTAGAAAAATGATTTTAAATGAATCAATTAATCAGAATTTAAACATTGTATCTACTTCCGGTTGCCCAAAATCAAAATGAATTCATCAATTGGATAAAGTTGTTGATCTTACTCGAATCAAAATGATTTTGAGTACATCAAGTAACATTTGATCACCAATAGCTACTGTTAAAGCTTTAACAAATGTTGTCATAAATGATTTTTAACAAATCAATTAATCAAAATTTAAAACAATATCGCCACTTTCGGTTACCCAAAATCATTATAAATTAATCAATTGAATAAAGTTGGCGATCTTACTTGAATCAAAATGATTTTGCGCACATCAAGTAACCTTGATCACCAATAACCTTTGCTAAAACTTTAACCATTGTTTCCATGATACTAGAAAAATAATTTTAAATGAATCAATTAATCAAAATTTGAAACAATTTCCCCACTTTCGGTTACCCAAAACATTATAAATTAATCGATTGAATAAAATAGTTGATCTTACTTGAATCAAAATAATTTTGAGCACATCAAGTAACCTTGATCACCAATAACCATTGCTAAAAGTTTAACCATTGTTTCCATGCTACTGGAAAGTAGAAAATTATTTTAAATGAATTAATTAATCAAAATTGAAAACAATGTCTGTACTTCCGGTTGCCCAAAATCATAATGATAATGAATGAATCAAAATGATTTTGAGCACATCAAGTAAGTTTGATTGTTAAAACTTTAACAATTGTTGTCATAAATGATTGTAAATAAATTAATTAATCTGAGTGAATCAATTAATAAACATTTTCCGATAGGTTTAAAATTTTTCAAATCAATTAATCGATTAAAAATTCTTTAATCAATCAACTAAAATCGAAGCAGTTAAACAAAATGTGTAACAATATTGCTACTCCAGCCTAATAAAATTCCAAACATTAATCTGAATCAATTAATTGATCAGTTAATGAAAATGTAAATCAATACTATTCCCAAAAAAAATCATCGACATACTAACAAATAATCAAGTAATCTTACTAATACCCATTAAAAAACAACAAACTAACAATAATTTTGAGTCAATAAATTCCCTCATCTTCTAAAATCGTTTTAAACCAATTATTAATTAATTCAAATTTAAATTAAATTAATGCATTTTAAAGCAAGCAATTAATGATGAATGCGATTTAACCAGGATTGCAAAATGAATTACAAATTGTGTAAATCAATAAACTAAAATACTGTGAAGGTCACATATGACTTTGAATCAATTAATTAATCACGCTGTATTTGGTCTTCCCTAATCATCTTGAGTCATCTAAATTGTAAAATTACCTGAATCACCAAAATCAAGTAATCTCACTTAATTATTTGTTATACAAAAATTATGTTGAATTAATCCATTGAAACTGAATTAATCAGAATCATAATTAACACATACTCAAATCATTTTTAAAACACTAGTGATGTTTAATTAATCAAGGCATCATAATCAGAATGTCCTATATGATTGAAACAAAACTAACCTCAACTTTAATCAATCAACACAAATCTTCCACGTTATCAACAAAGAGAAGCACAAGAGAACAAAGTTAATAAAACCATCACCAAAAGAATATTAAGCTGCGGTACTTACAAATCGTGATGAATAAGTACTTTGACCCGCCACTTTTGCTCGTTTCCATCAAAGTTATATTTTTGCTGTACCAAATCCAAGGATCGTAAGCTGCAAGAAAAGCGCAATCAATATCATTCAGCGATTTAAAAATTAACGACACTTACGATTTTGCAACGGAGGGCAACACGCCGGCCTAATCTTGACATTGCAATTCTCGTCCGTATGTTTATCGCAACACCACGACCTCGGGATGCACCTGCCGTCCACGCACCGAATCTTATCCGTGCAAGGATTCCCGTTACACATTAGGTAATCCTCGTCGGAATGATCTTTACAATCATCCATTCCATCGCATTTATAATGCGAATTTATGCAATATTTCGTTTTCACGCATTGAAATTGATTAGTACCGCACTCTTGGTCTACCGATTTTGGAACATCTCTAACTTTAATATGCACAATCTTGAATAGCTTGAGCGGCAGGCTCATGCAAAAGTGCATACCACGATCGCTCATTTCGATTGGTTGAAAGTTGCGTATAACTTTGTTCGACGAGTATTCGGAAACGTAATATCCGTACGAGTATATGTCGGGTACGTCGAGTAAGTTTGTGCCATTCTCGGCCAGACGTCGCAAGTCTTTTTCGTTCTTAAATTTTAGATCTTTGGTTTTGCGACTCCATGTTAGGTGCGGTTGCGAGAATGTTCCGTAGCCCCCGACCATGCATGTGAGGTAGTAGTTTGTGCCGACTGTTACTTCGACGGTCGAATTTGTTAATTGTAGCTCGCCCTGGTCTCGCAATTCGGATACGATTAAATGAAGTTCACCTAATTATGCAATGGGTTGTTGTTAAGATTGTATTGTTGTTGTTTTTCCTTACCTTCGATGTGCGGCAGGAAGAAAAGCAGCACGAAACCAACGAGCATCATCGTTTCGAACGATTCATTCGGATTTGATTGCGAAAATTAATGTAAGAACTTAAACAAAATAATAATAATAATAATAGTGCGAAAAAAACCTCAATTAAAACAACGTGACGTCATTGGAATTTCATGGTCAAAGTCGTGATCACACTGGTTCGAGAACGGTTCACAATGGGAAGGTTTTCTGCAAAAGTGTGGGGTTTTTTCTTGACACCTCAGGAAAAACTCGATTGTGGTTTTTCCTTGTGGAGGAGCTGGAATCCTTCGGTTGCGAAATGTTGTACAATGATCGACGCATTTACTTTTTTCTGCCACTAATAAATAATGACGTCGTTCTGACGTAATTTTTTTTTTCTGATAAAAAGTACATAATAGTGACGTACAAATCGTCCACGGCAAGCTTGATTTAATTTAGAAGTTGGTAAGATACTGCATTGCAGAGACGCAATGTTGGTTGCATAACCGCTGCAATTTATTTGAAATTTAATCTCAGATTATTAATTATCATTTCAATCACTGCGTTATTAAACACACACTATATATAGGTCACTGGGTTCACAATAAACATGTAGGTTAAGCACTCAGTGCATGCTAGCATCACAAAAACCACACACAATAATTAAATATTTATTTGTATTCGATTTATAGAAAAATATTTGTAAATGTAAAGAGTAGAGTGAGCTCGAAATTGATTCGGAAGAAGATAATGCGAGAGGATTAAAATCTTAAAGCGACAGATATATTATATATGTAGGCAGCGATTGAAGCCGAAAAGCTGTGTGCCATATTTAAGAATAAAATATCACAGAATGCAAGACAATCTTTTCCTCGTTCCAACATTCAGTCGCACGTATGCGTTTTCAATTCATCGTAGCTCGGTGGCGACGTTTGAATAGAATTGCTTCTCGAATAAGACGGCGGCAAATCAAGATAGTCGATTTCGATGTTGCCCGTACTACTGCTGCTGTGTACGATGATTGCGACAGGACGTCCAACGTCTGGCGTTTGAGTTCGTGTCCTACCCGGGCTTCGTGTGTACGACGTTTTCAAATTGCTTTGGAAACAGAATTTGATCACTAAGTAAGTTATGATCGATACCATGCTGATGCCTGAAAATTAACAAGTGGATTTTGTGGTTTTTTTTCCGGGTAGCTCACCGATTATGATGAACAGCAGCAACAGCATGTTGATTATTTATTGTGAGTTTTTAAATTAATTGCGACATTTACTTTAGTTATTGCGCATTATGCGTGTATTGACGCAACTCGGGGGTTGAAACGCAAAAATCCCCTGCGAAAGTAGGTCGAATATTATTCCCCCGCGTAAATCAATTTCAAAATTTCGCGGGTTTTTGTTTTTTTTTGCGTCCAATGAGGGTTTATTTCTAGTTGGTTCGACCTATGATAGAGCGCGGTTTGATTTTGTTTTCAAATTGTTGTATTTTTATACTGTTTAATTGAGAAAAGAAGGCGCTGTCTTCGGTTGACGCATTTGTTTTTTTGTTCACCAATCACAGGCCGCGTCGAGCACGTTTCAAAATTGCGGGATGGCACTGTATATTTTGTACAAAGTGGCCTCTTATTTCGGAAGGTAATAGTTCAGCAACTTATCACCGATAACCTACGACCTGACACCATGCTGATGCCTGAAAATTAAGAGCACACAATCGAGAGTGGTTTTTTTAAGTAATTGCACATTATGCGGGTATTTATGCAGCTCGGGGGTTGAATGAAACGCAAAAATTCCTCAAAAAGTAGGTCAAATATTATTCTAATCAATTTGAATTTCAATATTTAGCGGGGTTTTGTATTTTTCCGCGGCCAATCGCTGTTTATTTCTAGTCGGTTCGACCTATGGTAGAACCCGGTTTGATTCCGTTTTCAAATTTTTATACGATTTAGTTGCGAAAAGAAGGCGCTGTAGTCGGTTGACGTCCACCAATCACAGGCCGCGTCGTGCGCGATTTAAAATTGCGGGATCGCACTGTATATTTTGTACAGAGTGTTCTCTTATTTCGGCACGTAATTCAGCAACCTACGTGGCCCCTAAATCGTCCTCATTAAAGCGATAACCTACGACCTCCATTACACGAACCAATAGAAAACCGGCCGTACACGTGATCGAAACAGTTCAACGTTGACGAATTGTCCACAAAACAAACACAAGTTTATCTATATGGATACGCACGCGAGCCCAACATATTGCAATGTTCTCTTCAAAGTCAATTTTCAACCTATTCCTTTTCGTAACAGGTATGTGTCTCGATCGCTCATTGAAATTACTTCGGTCCGTTACAGCGACCCATGCTGGATTTGTCAGCGTGATCACAAGAGGCGATGTGATAACCAGAGGTAAGTACCATTCGCATTAAGAAACAAATTTAATATGATTCACAGATACAGCCGTAGCCCGCGACGTTTTCGGTAAGCTCATTTACAAGGCTAATCACGGGTAATTTATTCCATTGTTTTCAGTTAATAACGGAACTTCCCAGAGTAAGCCACACATCACATTGTTGTAAACATAATTATAAATTATACTCTCCAGATACGTATGAGAAACCAAAACAAAACGAAGGTCTATCAACATACACTATCGCATTTTAAATTCTTCTCGTTAATCATTGGTGAGTTAAACACAATTTAATTCGTTAATTGATCGAGACTTTTTACAGGTGGCATTGCCGTGTTCACTTTGGTTCAAGTATTGATGCATTGTTGTCATGATAACACAGAAATCACTTTTCAGCGCAAAAAAAGGCATCAACCGCCACCTTCGTGCGTTATTTTCATGCACAGTTTAAGCAAAGTCGATGAACCCAACACTAAATACAAATCGTTCGAATACATCGACGCCGAACCGTTAAATGGTACTAAAGACATGCCCATGATGAGTCCGTTGATGAAAACATGTTGACTTGATGCTAACGAGACTGATTAGATAACGTGCAGCGAACTGAATCAATTTCGTAATGGACCTCCGATAAGTTTATCGCAGACTTAAGCACGCACAAGTAATACAAAAAACTTATATATAATTTAAATTAATTACATTTTATAAAAAATAGTCTTTGATTAACGCTCGCAATCATAAAATAAACGTTAAGTACACTCTATATAAAATTGGCATAATGCTGCGGCTAACGACGATATGTTTCAAAAAAAGGCCTCAATGCTGCTGTTGCATTTGCGCCTGCATCGCAACTAACATTTCTTGCACAGTGTTTAAGCTCTGCCTCCTTTCGGCGAGCATACGATCCTTGTCTCCGAGCATACCGATTTTTTCGTCAGGTATTCTGAAAAATAAAATATTATCGTTACCCTCACTTGCGCACAACTTACATTCTCTTCGTTTGTTTCGTGCGGGTGGCGGAGCCCCTTTCGCCAAACGTTCCGAACGATAATTCTCGTAGTGCACCTCTTGCGTCACTTCTTGCAGATCTTGCATGTGCGTTATCAACATTGTACGAACTTTACGAAATCACAATGTTCAGGATTCGACTTCTATACGCCCATGGATACAACCGACCCTTACTTTTCGACCCGCACTTAACGTCGTGTTCGAGCCGCAAACGCGGAAAAGGTATTGCCTGTTTTAATTGTCGCTTCTTGCTCTTTATACTCCTCGTCTTCGTCGGAATCGCATTCGGGTAACGGATAGATTTTAATACCGTGCCCGGCGATTTCATCCAAAACTCGTTGTTTCAACCGTTGCACCTCTTTTTTCGTTAACACATCCGCTTTGGCGATCACAGGAACGATATTCACTTTATTGTGTAATTGTTTCATGAATTCAACATCCAACGGCTTCAATCTACAAAATCAATTAATTCCAGTCAAGTTATTCGAAAATACTCACCCGTGTCCGAACGGCGATATAAAATAAAAACAACAATGTATACGATTATCGACGATGTTTCTTCGATTTAAACCCGACTCGTCTCGCAAAAATCTCTCAAACTGTTCGTCGATATAACGAATAATAGCTTTGAAACAATCGGTATTGTCGATGGCTTCGCCGTAACCGGGTGTATCGACGACCGTTAACCGGAGCTTAACGCCTCGTTCTTCAATCTCGACCGTTGACGCGTCTAACCTCACCGTTTGTTTGCTTCGTTCTAAAAACTTATCGTAATTAAAATACGAGCTGAAATTGTTCGGAGTTCGTACCGACTGCGTCCGGTATGACACGTTCCGGGTATAAGTCTGTGAGAAACAATGAATTAACCAAGGTCGATTTTCCCAAGCCGCTTTCGCCTACGACCATCAGCGTGAATTCGAAGCCCTTCTTAACAGACTTCCTGTGAACTTGGTTGGGTAGGTTGGCGAAGCCGACGTATCCGGGCGTTTCCAGACCTGAAAACTGCACGAATGCGTCAAGTGGTTGTCGCTCGGTTTAAATACGCACCCCCTTTATCGAATCGCTGGACATTGTGGTCGAATCGTTTCTATTTTTATTTATAAATTTAAGCTTTTGTTAATTTTAGTTCAAATGTAAACAAGGCGTGGTACATCGCAATGCTGCCAATCGAGTTACGCACTGGTTTCATTACCAACGTAAGAAGTTTACATTTCCAGTGATTTTTAAGACTAGCGTTTGACGAATACATAGTGTCCTTGAGGTGACGACATCTACTTAGATGGCTACAATTTCAAGTAGTTCAAAGAAATTTTAACAATTAAGATTTTTACTGTAAAATCAGCTCTCTTTTGCGTGTAGTTCAAATACATTTTTACTAAACTGTTTTAACCGTAGAATTCTTAAACTTTAGTTTAATTTCCTAGGTTAATAATTGTCAGAATAGTATCCTTAGAAATTAAACTTTAAACAGAGATTGTACAACTGGTCCTAAGTTTGACGCGATTGTTAAGAAAATTCTTTGCTTAATTTTATTAATTCATTTAATTATGAGAAATTGTTTGGTGCCACAATGACACGATTTAACAAATTAGGAATGTCAGAAAAAAGGACCGCTGCGGTTTGATCCCTATAATCAATATTATTCAGATGACAATTGAAAACTTTTCAATATTGAAAGATTTACAAGTAAATATTCAAGACAGTTTTCAATAATGTATTTCGTATTCCGGTGTCTACATTGAAAAGAAAGAAATTGAATACTAATTTGTATAGCATGAAGGTAGGAAGTAGTTCAAATCCACTCAATGTTTTAAGTATCTTTCAATCAGGTCTATTCTGGTGCACATTGAAATCACTTCAATGTTGAAATCTTGACGAATAATTGACATTTGACAGCATTTTTCAATTGAAAATAGTCGTCGGTATTCTGGTGAGATTATAAATCTTGCAACCACCATGAAACAATTTCAAGTTGACATGAAGTCAACTGACCTTGAGGAAATTTCAAAATAGGTATTCTCGTGACTGTTTGAAAGCAATAAATTGAAATAATTTCAATTGATATTCAGCAAGTACATAACCCCAGTTGCTAGAAAAGTTGAAATTTGTGATACCATCTACTGTATGTATTTTGCTTAATTAAAGTGACACGTGTTTTAAGCAATAAGTAGGTATGGGTAATATACTGGAAATAATAATAATGAGAAATGAAATTCAAAGGTAATTAGAACTTGTAACATGTCTAAATGATCCTACTTAAATTTGTGAATTTTTAGGCTTGATGTGAATAGGATCGACGACGTTTAAGAGATCATAGTAACCCTTTTAATATAAGTGATACTTTATTTAAAAGTCTTTTCAGAGTTAGCAAAAATGTGGCTCATTTTCTAGTTGCAGAAGTTGGTCCTCATTTGAGAGATCCACAAAGACAAGAATTGTACATTCCTAAAATTATTAGGGTAAGTTTTAGGGTCGGGTTTACCACCGCTAGTCGACTTGAGTGTCAACTTGGTTTTATTGAAACAAATGTTTCAGCGATAACTTAAAATCAGTTCGAAGTTAACTATCGGTCAACTATACATTATAATACTGGGCCTTAGTTTTTAATTTGCTTATTGCTTTTCTACATTTACATTTGCATATTTTCAGATTTTCACAGCTTTACAATTTTTGCACACGGTTCATATCAAAAATGTGTCGGACAGGATTTTTAATCTGCATGTCACAATCATCTGTAAGCCGTTGCATATCTGAGGTTACAGATGCAATAGTTGAACATTTAGGATACCTTGTACAATTTCCACAAACAGATGAAGAAAAAAATGTAGCGAAATTATTGTAAATACTTAATTTCGATTTTTAAACATTTTTAAGTAACTATCATTGGTTTATGTAGATTTTTTCAAATGAATCATGGCTTCCCGGGCATTATTGGCTGCATAGATTGCACTCAAATTGCAATAATAGCTCCAAAAACCAATGATCCTAATCACCCTGGAGTTATATATTATAACAGAAAAGGTTTCTATAGCCTTAATGTTCAAATTGTAAGTATCAATATTATTACATTAAAAAAAATTAATTTCTGTATATTCTAGATTTGTAATTCCAAACTTAACATTACTAATATTAATGCCAGATTCCCAGGCTCGGCACATGATGCTGCTATTTGGCAAACATCTTTAGTTAAAAGACATCTATCTAACAATTATCAAGCTAATAATGATAGAAATACATATCTACTAGGTAATTATTCATATGTATGAAATCATTATAAAAAAATCTTATATTTAGGAGATTCTGGTTACCCAGTGGAGCCATGGCTTTTAACACCTGTTTTAAGACCGGCAAATAATCATGAGCAAAATTACAACATAGCCCACAGATCGTTACGAAATGTCGTAGAACGCTGTAATGGCGTTATCAAACAAAGGTTTCGATGTTTATCTAAACATAGAGTATTAAATTATACTCCAGAAAGGGCAGCCAAGATTATTTATTCCTGTGCTATACTGCATAATTTATGCATAGATAGAAATGACTACCTGGATGACTATGATGGTAAGATTGTATTTTTTACACTTGTTATAACATGATCCCTAAACAAATATGTTTTAGACAACAATAACGATATTGATTTCAACGAAGAAGGTCCAAATGTTAATAATGAAGACAACAATGGAAGACGTGTTAGGAATCAAGTAATACTAACTTACTTTTGAATTTATTATTATTTTAAAGGACATACTGAGTTTCTTCTTTTCAATTACATTGTATGTCCTATGTGTAATTACAAAAGAAAAAAAGTCAAAACATTGTTCATATCCTAGGTAACCTGATAAAAAGTAATTAAAATTTTTAAAGAATAGAGTCAATATTACAACCATTTTGTCAACTTTGTTTTTTACTATTGATTTTTATTATTTAATTGTTATGTATTTCACTAATGATTAGATAATCGCTCCAAGTATGTATCCAAAACGTTAAAATAACATGCATGTTAGACCAAAGTTAAACGTTATTTTGTATCCTTATAGCATAAAATTGCACTCAGTATGTATCAAAAACGTTAAAAATAACGTGCACGTTATTTTTAACGTTTTTGATACATACTTGGACAGAATAACGTTTAACTTTAGTCTAACATGCACGTTATTTTAACGTTTTGGATACATACTTGGACCGAATAAAGCTCAATAGTTTAAAAACAAGTTGACATAAAATGTTTGTAATGTTGACCCTTACATACCTGATTTTTTACATTTTAATTAATTTTTTCATCAGGTTACCTAGGATATGAACAATGCTTTAACTTTTTTCTTTGTAATTACACATAGGACATAAATACAGTGTAATTGAAAAGAAGAACCCAGTATATCTATATTTTTTTATATGAACATTAAGTACTTTCTATTAAAATTCTTAAATTTTGTAATGCAACTTTCACTTTTTCCATCCCAAGAATTATACCGTTTATGCCCTCTTGTAATCGCTTCATATTCGTTATAATACTTCGTTTTAATAGCACGTCCCGTTCTATAACACAACAGAATTAAAATGTTAATTTTTATTAGCGGTTAGTCATACTGAAGGAAAGTCTTGTTTTTTTTTAATTTTAAAACGGGATTGTTAGATTTTGAAGAAAATCTTCTTTACCAAAACCTAACTCTGAAATTAGCGGGTGTCCATATAAAATTATTTTGGATAACATCCCTAATAATTTTTCTTCCAGTTGGCTTAAATATTCACCTGCACCCAATCCCCCACCTGTTAACTGGCGACAGCAGTGTATGCGACGTGCTTTCGCTTTAATTTTAGCCTCCCACTCTAAATACCTTCAATTATATAATTTTGTTTAAAATTAGCATGAATGCATTTTTATAAGATACCTGTTTCCATTCTTGTATGTTTCGTGTAGGGCCATTAACATCATTCAACTGTATACATAATTTTTCAAAAATTATGTTGTCACTTTCACCTTTGAATTTTAAATATAACTCGTATTGGTCTGAAGTAGTTCTTGTGTTTTAACTAATGAAAAATTTTATTATTATACATTTATACATAAATAAGAATACATGATAAAAAAAGTAAGTATAAGCAAAAAATATGTAATATTAATTTTATTAGATAACGTATTTGCAAGGTTATTAATAGCGTCGGCAATAGCTAATAAACCATTTGAAATCTGAGTCATTCCTGTTAAATTTAATTGTGTGTATTCATCCAGCATCTCTAAAGTTAATTTGTAATTTAAGCAAAATAAATTACTGAATTTCAAAAATACTTACTTCTAGGCGTTTTTTGGTGTTATCCTTCTTAAATTTCCTTGTACTTGCGTTAAATGAAACTGAAGCTGATTCGAAGCTTGGTGTACGATTTGAGTCAACTTCAGTATTGTCTTCTTCTGCATATACGACCTCTACATCACTTCCAAATTTATCCAGCATCTCTTCCTCTGTATTTTCATTTGTCTCTTCGGTATCATCTTCTATTAGAATTTAATGAATTATGTTTTTTAATTGGTTTTAAATAACTTGCCTGCTTGTACAATACCTAATTCTGGTAAGTTAATTGAACCACTTGTAACTTTATCAAGTGCTGCAACGGCAACACATTTCTTTTCGATTTCATTTAATTCCTTCTTTTTTCTTATTTTAGCTCGAATATGCGACTTCCATTCAGTATACGCCTTAGAAAATAGAAAACAAATTTGAAACATCTTATTCAAAACTGTAAAGATTGACAAAAGTACCTTTTTCCAACCTTCTACACTTTTCTCTGCTCCACCCACAGCATTAACTGCGGCTGTTAACGACAACCACGCATCCTGTTTTTCGATGGGTGTTCCTTTACCAAATCTAATAACACTGTTCGTTTCTATATAATCTATTAGTGTCAAATACTGCTTTGATGTTGCTTTTTTGGCGGCATCTGTATTCAAATCTATTTTTATAGAATAAACATAGTAATACCATACCATACAATAGAAATTTGAAGCTAAAATAGTACACATCCACTTATCAACCTCTTGTTATAGAAATAAGCACAAAATAAGGTTATAAACCTTTTAAATAATCAAACATTTGACCTACTTACAATGTTGCCAAATCATTAACCTTGATTAAATTTCAATCTTGAAAATTGTCAATACGTTGATGTCAATACGACCAAGTGAATGCCAAACGATTTCAATATTGAAATTTAAGTTGGCTATTTTATTGAAATGCTATCAATATTGAAATGATTTCAATGTGCACCAGAATAGACCTGAATATTATTCAGATGACAATTGAAAACTTTCATATTGAAAAGATTTACAAGTAAATATTCAAGACAGTTTTCAATAATAATGTATTTCGTATTCCGGTGTCTACATTGAAAAGAAAGAAATTGAATACTAATTTGTATAGCATGAAGGTAGGAAGTAGTTCAAATCCACTCAATGTTTTAAGTATCTTTGACAGCTGACAACGACAACTTTCTTGTTTGTTCTTGGCGGTAAATGTTTAATGGCATAATGGCAACGTTAGGCGCACAAAAACCAAGGACTAGTAAGGCCCAATTTAGTATTTATTTAGAATATTTAAAAAGCATCCAATACTTATTACTGGCAAGTTGACACCAACGACGGGGCCAGAAAATATTTTAAAAATATGGTCAGAACTAAAAGACGCATTGAACTCGTGTGGTGATGGACCAGTCAAGGACATTGATGGTTGGAAAAAGTAATTTGATACAATTTAATTTTAGTTACTAGTAATAATATTGTTGATAGGTGTTTACAGAGTGGAAATCGAGTGCGGAAAAAAGCACGTTTAGAAAAACTTTAAACTCATTAGAAGAAAAATTACTGAGTTTAACTGGGGCAGTAGTGGTGAAAGGCATCTCAGAAGTATCTGAACTTGGTACTGAAATAATTGACAGTCCTGAAAATGCAGAGATGAAAAGTGAATCAGTCTCGAATGAAATTATAAATGATCCCAAAGTAAGAAACTTGTTTAAGTTGTCTGGTCATTTTTAATGTTATTGTTTTAGATATTCGATAGTCACGGCAATCAGGAGGAGTATTTACTGTCAGATGCTCAATTTGAGATTAGAAGCGCCTCAGAAAGAAATTCCAAAAAGTAGCTAGTATAAAAAAGTAAGTATATTTGTAAGATATTTTAAATTGAAGAGTATTACATATATTTTAAATAGGTGTTGGTCGCATGTCAAATAGGTTATTAGATGCCTATAGAAACGATCAGCTTGCACAGAAAGAAGGCCTGATGGCAGTGGCAGAAGGATTGCATGCTATTGCGGCCAGCATCAATAAATTGTGTGATGCAATAGAAAAATGTTAATATTCATAATTTTGTATCATTTCATAAACATAAAATATTAAAGTATGTACATATGTTGTTTCTTTAGATGTGGGGAGAATTCGAGCTATAAAACAACTAGTGAACAGTATGGTTTATACTTACAATGCTTGGAAAAGTTTAAATATTTAAAACAATCCCAACAACATGATTTTGTTACATTATGTGAATTGCTTAACAAATGTAAGGGTCCAACAAAGTCTGTAACAGAATGGAAACAAGTAGTTGGTTTAGCAAAATATATGATGAAGTACATTAACAATTATGTTGCAGGTATTTACGGAATGGACTTCTAAAATTAAAACAAAAGCACGCAACATATATAACCACAGATTACAAACAGGTGGGGAGGTCCTATAAATTTAATACTTACAGACCTAGAAGAAAATTAATTTATATTATTAGTTTGTTAGTAATACAAGGGATGGAAATACAGGAACTTGGATTACTAAGACGTAACAAAGATAATGTAGTGTTCCGTGTTCCTTGTAAATTACGAACAGGCAATAGGTTTCAACACGGAAGGACTAGTATGCTAATCAAAAAATACAAAGTGGCTCATTAATAAATATGTTTTTAGGGCCCACAAAATGCATAGAAGAGTGACAGAATTGTATTTGAAATACAAAACAGATTATAAAATTTTAAGTAACGCATTTGATAATGTACATAATGCTTTTATGAGATTGTTAACAGTGTGTGCAATAAGTACAATTTTTAATTCTGAAAATACATTCTGACAATCCGATCCCTTGTATTTCTGCCTTCTTCTAATAGATTATCATTATAAATGTTTTCATTGTCGTTGTTTTCATACTCATTTCATTTAAATCAATTTCTCCTCTTGTTACACATAAGTTATGTAAAACTGCACAACTGTAAACAATTTTTGCTGCTGTTTGTGGATTATAATGCAGCACACGATGACGTGTCAGACATCTGAAGCGACCTTTAAGCACGCCATTTAATCTCTATCACATTTCTTATGCTTTTATGTGCATAATTATAATTTGCCTCAGCGACTGTCAGGTTCTGATTAGGAAAGGAGTTATCAACCATGGTTCTAATGGGTATCCAGAGTCACCGATTAACCAAGAATTTGTGTTCCGTTATTATTCATTCTTATAAGCTCCTTCTGATAGCACTTGTTGTCCAAATTGCAGAATCATGTACGGAACCTGGGAATCTTGCATTAATTGATAATATTTTTAAGCTTGCATTACAAATAATTTGCACATTTAGACTGTAAAATCCTTTCCTATTTAAAAATACAATTGCTGGATAATTGGGGTCTGCAACTGGAGGTGAAATAATTGGAATATGGGTACAATCGATCGCTCCAATTATTCCAGGAAAACCATTATTCATGTTCATAAACCCTTGTTTCTCAATTCTACAATCTTCTTCCGTAGTTGGAAATTTTATTAAATGATACAAATTTTCAAAAGCCAAAGTTACATCATTTAAACACCGACTAATAGATGCTTGACTCATGGTACATAGATAATCTTGGCCCAATGACTTTGATAACTTCCTTGGGCAAAGAAGTGTAATGCCGTTAAAAATTTTTTAAACCGTTTGGTATTACCAACATGTCCCTTTCTTGATAAGGTAGATGAGGAGATAAATCATTAATTACATCAGATGCTAACTGACGAGATAATCTGTAGACTCCTCGAAAACGTTCTTCCGGTAATTCTAAAGGATTACTTGCATCCCGTAATTGTCTTCGTTGTAAACGGAATTCATTGCTAAACAATTATAAGAAAGTTATAAAAATAAAGGTTATTTACATCTACATACATTTCTTCATCATGTTCAAGTGCATTTATTAATAAAATAAATCCAGGATTATTCATTTTTGATGAAACTACAGAAGCTAAGTATGAAATTATTGAAATTGTATTGTAGCAAGGTACAAAACTTCCTTGCTATGCTTTTCAATATTCAAGAACTAATCTTGAATGAATTACAGGTTATGATTGGCACCAGAATATGGAAATTTCAATATTATTGAAAATCTTACAATAATTGAAAAAATTTCAATATTGACACAATTTTCAAGTGTCACCAGAATAAAATCGAATATTCGTATAGAACTACACCATTGCCATTGTCGCATTTGAACTACCGATTTCGTAAGTTGAACCACTTTGTTCACGTAAACAGTACTATAGTTACAACTCAATATATTTGAGGTTAAGTTCATAGATTCTTCGAGAAAAATTCCTCGTTTCCTAAACAACCAAAAAATGTCAGAGGAAAAGAAGGAAATAGCTGGTGCGATTACGTATCCTCCACCAGACGACAAACCCTTGCAACCACTTCCTAGTGCTCAACCCGAACAACCTAAACAACCGAGCAATTTACAAGGACTGTTACGTTTCGCAATGGACGCTACGAAGGAAACAACCGAATCGCACACATTTCCCATCGACAACGAAGTAAGCACCCGTCAAAACAATCAATTCATTCATACGTCTCTTTTTAGCGCAAGAAATTCCTAGAAAACGCATTCAAATCGATGACTGTTGATGTAATCGAAATATTACAAAGCAAAATCAAAGTGTTGCTAAACGCCGATACCTTAAATGAAACCTCTGACATAGCACAACACGTGTTGGCTTTAGAAACGATCACCGATTATGTCGACCACATAGACATTGCGAATGGTAAGTTGAACCCAACACTTTCATTGGGTTTTATTAATGTACATAGATTTTCATAAATCGGTGGTTCGACAATATTCAACCCGTGCCTGAGATGTAACCGAGCCGAAATTAGGGCCGGCGCTTGCGAAGTTTTAGCCGAACTCTGTCAGAACAACCCCTATTGGCAACGCAGTCGCTTTAGACAATCGGATTAATCCCAACACTTCTCAAAATACTATCAACCGATGTTAGCGACACCGTTTGCACCAAATCCCTTTACGCGATCAGCTGCAATATACGACAACATTCCGAAGGATTCCAACAATTCGTTCAGTACGAAGGTTTGTCAGTGCTCTTGAAAACTCTTCAAAAAACGATGACAAACTCATTACGAAACCGCATTCTTATTATCGCCGCTATGTACGAAGTCAAGCGGATTTAATGAGCCGACTCGTGTTCTTAGATTATATCCCCGGTGTTGATTAAGTTGATAGAACGAGAACGTGTACCGAGTCACGAGCACGTGTTGTCATTATTGATGCTATTGGCGACCGAAAACGATTCGGCCTCTAGCTTAATGCAAGAACCAAGCATCGTTTAGAAGAAATTTTGCGACAACATTTGTCGAAGATCGTGAACAAGGACGAGTGTCTCGTAAGTTTCGTGTCGGTTTGTATTTGTAAAGGTAATCAGACTAATTTTAGGAGGAGGAGGACTATTGTCGGCAAATGCTGAAGCTGCTGTTTTCATCATGTAATGGATTGTAAATTCTCACGTTTTTGTAAATAAATTTTTTTTTTAATCTAAAAATTTGTTGTATGTAGTAGTGACCAGGCTGCAAAAATTTCGTAAAAGCGATTTATAACAAAATTAAATCGAAGACGGCCGTGGCCGAGAAGTCGGCGCGCGCTTGTTGAAAACTTAATTCTCTGGGTGCGGGGGGGCACCGCCGATAAAAATAAAAACGAACGAAAACGTAAAGGACGATAACGACTGCACGTAGCAGTCGCGAGAGGAAATGCATTTAATTTCGCCCCTTATGCGCATGCGTACCCGCACCCCGTAACCCTCCACCGAGCACGCCGAAAGATTTAATAATTAAAACCTTAATTAAAATTTTATAAATGAGGGAAAAAAAATAATAAAAGACGAAAAAAATCGATAAAGGGGGTAATACGCTTACGTCGCGCGTACGGTGCCTCTACTTCAAAAAAAAAAAAAAATCAAGCGCGCGTGTTTTTGTTTTTGTTTTGTTTCTCGCTCGCCAAAGCCAACTTTGACTGGAAAGTTTATTTTTTTTATTTCGGGGATAACGTGATTTTGTGTGGTGGTGTCGATGTTATTTACGCCGGCGAATTGCAAATGGCGGTTGCTATATATAAATACATATTATATTTAGATGGCGGTTTTAATTAATTCGTGTTGTCGCGATTAAACTTATTTCGCTCGTTTGTGATTTTTTCGTGCGATCCACGTCGTCCCTGCGGTGAGTTTCATTCACAATTTGTGATTAAAACCAATAAAAACGCACGTTGTTTATCTTTTTGAGTTGTAATATTACACCCCCTACATAGAGATGGGTAAATTTATCGCTTGCAGGCGCAAGCGCAGACGTACGTCGTTTTCTTCGCGTCTATCGTGCGTGCGTTCTTAGGCGCGTGTAATTACGAAGACATACGTCTTAGTTTAGTTCAATCGTGCAATATAATTATTTAACTCTACATTTTGCATTAAAAAGTTTTGTATTGATTTTTCGTCTAATTTTTATTTGTTTGCGTTTCAGTGTCGGACGAATCAAAAGGACGAAGGTGATTTTTACAATTTTTAATTAAAGTTAAACGCGTTCGGCGAGGGGAATCGCATTAAATTTTCGTTGTATTTGTTCAACATTTTTAGACGGCAATTTAGGGGTTCGCCAAAATGGCGTAGCGTCTGTCTTGTGTTTATTTTTCGTACATACACGCCTGCTTCGATCACAAAACAACAATAATACCCCTTCGCCGGATCGCCGCCTACTTGATTTTTCGAAAAAATTACCGGGGGTTAATTTAATTAGTCGCCAAAGAGGTAAGTACCCAACACTTACTTAGTCAGGAGTTCGCCCCCCAAACAATCACTCCTCACCCAACAAAAAAACAACCCTTACCAACGCACATTGTAGGTTATGTTTTTATTTTTCGCCGGCGTTTTTTTTTTTTTGCTAACCGATTGTTTTCTACAGATATGGCAGCACCGACACCACAGCCGCAACAGTTCTGCGTACGATGGAACAGCTACCAATCGACCTCCAAAATGCCTTCCCGAAGCTGCTCACATCCGAACACTTCGCCGATGTCACCCTCGCAAGCGAAAACGAGATGCTGAAGTGCCACAAAGTCGCTCTTATCTGCATGCTCGACCTATTTCGAAAACTCTTACTGAAAACTGCGCCAGCACCGATTATATTCATGAAAGACATGAAGTTTCAGGAGATGCAATGTTGGTCGATTTCATGTACAAAGGCGAAGTTAATGTGACACAAGACGATTTGCCGTCGCTACTTAAGTCGGCCGAGGCCTTACAAATACGGGGACTGTGTGGTTCCGATCAGTTACTTAATCAACATCACCTTGGAAATTTAAAAGCGCAAGTAAGTAATTAGTAAGCGATCGTCGCTTTATTTATTATGCATAATTATTTTTAGATGAAAGCGGCCGCTAGTACGAACGGTGAGAAGGTTAATCAAACGATACCCCTTAAAAATTCTGAACCGACCTTGGCTAATTGTACTACTAAAGAAAAGAATGCCGAAGAGATCACGGAAGTGGCGCAGGCATCTTCGGAGACTGATTCAAACGAGGCAGCAGTTAAAGGTACGCCTTAGTAATATTAAAATCGTATGAGCAAAGAAAGTTAGGTTACGTGTACCAGTGGCGTCGACGTCGCCTTGGTTTTCTCGTTGTATGAAGCAAAAAGCGTTAAAGTTAAGATATTAAACAAATTAAAAATAGTTCAAATGTTCTCATAAGTAGTTCAAAAAAGTTCTATTTTAATGTAGAAGTCATTATTAATCATAGTTAACACTTTCATTTGTTTGAATTAGTTCTATGAAACATTTTTAGAACTAATTCGACATTTGTGATTGTCAAAAATCATATGAACTACTTTCAGAGTATCATCAAATTTGAATATTTCTGAAAATAAAACAAAATACATTTTTGTTTGTTTGAACTACCACGCAACATTTTTGAAAAAGTTTTATATTTATTTTATTGTTAAAATATGTTTGAACTTTGTCTTATTCATTTACTAATATTTTAATTTTATGTTACATTAAAATAGTTCAAGACAATCATGAATGTCAAATTAATTCAAAAATGTTTGGTTAAAATTAAGCGTACTTGTTAATTAGGTTTGAATGTCAAGTGGACCACAAGTAGTTCAAATGATCAAAAATCTTCAAATTTGTCTGTACTATGAAAATAGTTCAAATAATTTTTGACATACACAATGTCGTATTAGTTCTAAAAAATGTCAAGCTGTCGACAGTTTCAAGTAGTTCAATAATTTTTGACTATGTAAATATGTATTTATGAAAATAGTTCAAACGATTCTTGACAATCACAAATGTCGAATTAGTTCTACAAATGTTGCCTTGAAATAAACCGCACTGACTACTTCTACTTTTTTATTTAAAAATTAGTGTTGAACGTCAAGTTGGCGTCAATTTCAAGTAGTTCAAATAAATTTTACTTTAAAATCGACTTTTTTAATAAATTGATATTTATTGTCTTATCTAATTAAATATTCAAATTTATAGATACTTTGAAAATAGTTCAAATGAATACTTTAAATTTGGCTTATTTTCGCGTGTAGTTCAAATACATTTTCATTCACATTTTTTTGTCTTATTATTTATTTAAAAATATTGAATTTGATGATCCTATGAAAATAGTTCAAATCACTAATGCCAAATTAGTTCTACAAATGTTACCACGAAATAGACCGCACTGTTTACTTCTCCTTTTTTGTTTAAAATATTGTTGAAATTTCTAGTAGTTCAAATAAATTTGACAACAATTTTGAAATTGGCTCAATTTTGCCTATAATTCAAATACATTTTTCTAAATTGACATTTTTTGTCGTATTATCCATTCAAAAATAATGAAACTTGATGATACTATGGAAATAGTTCAAATGATTTTTTTGTTTACTAAAAATTAGTTTTGAAGTTGGCACATTTTCAAGTTGTTCAAATATATTTTGACAATAAAATATCTACTTCTTTTTGTCTTATTCATTTAAAAATGATCAAATTTGATAACACTACGAAAATAGGTCAAATTATTTTTTTTATTGACGATCTGGTTCTGAAAGTGTTGCCAGAAGTACAGTTCACTGTTTGTTTCTCTTTTTTTATTTAAAAATTTGTGTTGAATGTCAAGTTGGCAACAACTTCAAGTAGTTCAAATACATTTTGATAAGAAAATATTTAAAGTTAATAATTTTATTAAATCAAGATTGCCATGGTTTAAAAACAACATAATTATGGTGAATTTTTCGTTACCAACCGCCTAATTTTTTTGTGACTTTTTTTTGTTGCAGAGGAAGATGGCAAAGACGAAGTCACGGAAGACGATATTTTTTACGAAGGAGACAGCGAGTTAATGGACACAGAATTCTTAGAGGAAGAGAGTTTGCTTAATAACGATGTCAAATCAGAGTTTGCGATTGCGAACGTATCGTGCCAGTATGACGGCAGTCCCGGTATGTGTAATCGGATGTTCTTACGAATAACTTTATGAAGCTTTAGAACTTGTAGGTGGCCCGAACAGACGCATACGACGTTCAGACGAGGAGTTACGTAGAGCGGCCGAATGCATAACGAGAGGACAGACATTTCAGAACGTCAGCGATCAGTTTAACATACCTATATCTACGATAAGATTTTACATGGCGAGAAAAGGTATATTGCCGAGGAGAAAGCGAGGAAGGTCGTGTTCGGGACCGTCGGGTGGCGTGTCGATGCCGGTCAGCACTACGTATAACGCGCCCGGTAACACCAGCCCCATCGGACCACCGTATCACATTGTTCATTACAAACTACCAGCGCTCGGCGTCTCTAAACTTAAGTAATCACCATCACCATCGTCGTCGTTATTTATTTTTAATATTTTCGTTTACACAATCGTACGCATTTTATTTGTTTGTGATTTTTAATATTTTGTGATCGTTCACATCTCCCCCATCTCGATGGATCCTTTTGTTTTTAAAGACGAAACGTAATTATGTATCAGTATTACGAGTGATATGTAATTTTTTTTTGTGTAATTTACATCACGTATTTAAGTATTAGTTTGTGTAATGTGAAGAGGTGCCCGGGTGCTCCCTCGTAAAAAAAATTCTACTAGTCTGACATTATAAAAAGAAAACGGTATTTATTACGACTCGACTTTAAATGTACGCTTATGATTGCAGTGCAGCTTTTATAAACACTCGTCGTGTAAATAATTAAACAAAATTGTAAGTCCCAGAAAATATTTTGTTAATCCGGTTTAAATCGCATGAACAGTTTTTAGAACCGCACGGAACCTCATGTAGTTTAAGTAGCTTATAAGTTTGTCCGGTCAAATCGGCGAAATGATACCGGACAGAAACCGATCGTAGTAACAGAGACACCATATTTTTAGGTGCCAGTCGTAAGAAAGCTGGGAAATATTGTGTGTGTGTTTTTTCTTTTAAATTAATTTGTCTTTGTTCGGTTTTTTTGCCAGTTATACGTTCTTTTTTTATAATCTGTTCGTTCACGACTTATTGTGTTTAGGTTTTAGGTTTGTGTAGAGAACAATCGTGGTAATTCTTCGTCTTAAACAGCGTAATCGTGTTACGATTACTTATTTTCGAGTGCAAGTTTGTATAGACTGTCCTTTTTTTTTATATGAAACTTAAAAGTAAGAAGCAATCTGTATCCGTAAGACTTTTGGTAGCCTACGTAACTATACTTATATATTATCGAGTTCTTTATTTTTTTTTGAAGGTCTCACTTTTTCGTTTCGTTTTATCTCTTATGTATTATAATAGAGTCTTAGTGTGTATGTTTAGGTATTAGGTGTAAAGTGCCATCATAATATATTTTTAGTACATAGAGCGCTTATGTCTTGTGACTTAGACATTGTATACAGTATTCACTCAAAAAATAAACAATATTATATTTATTACGCTTTCGGTGTTCATCTTCGTGATCAAGTTTAGCATGTTTCACTGCATTTACCAGTGACTTAATTCGTAGTTAACTGTTCAGTGACTAGGATTCCATCTTCAGTTGTTCACCGTCTTTCATCCTAAATCAATTACAGTAGGAGATTAATTTGTTCGAAAGTTAAGTTACTTCAAATAATCCACTAGTGGTTCTTGTTTTCAAATATATATTTTTTAGTTACTTGACTTCAATTTAATCATTTTTATATAATTAACTGCGCAGTTAAATCACTTAATTAGTTCCAATTTAACACGTTATTCAGTTTTACTTTAGGAATGAGTCATATTTGCTATTTTTCACTGCGCAGCAAAGTAATTTTGTCACTCGATTCACTTTTTTTAACTGCGCAGTTAAATAACTTTTCTAGTCGTGACTGTTATCTTTGCACACTTAATTCGTGTAAAGTTTGACTACCTGCACAGTTAAATTAATTTGACTTAGACCCTCTGTTAACTTGAGCAAGTTAATCTGTTTTAATCATTTTTGTAAAATTAACTGCGCAGTTAAATCACTTCATTAGTTACAATTTCATCACGTTAGTCAGTTTTACCTTAGGAATGAGCCATATTTGCTATTTTTCACTGCGCAGCAAAGTAATTTTGTCACTCGATTCACATTTTTAACTGCGCAGTTAAATAACTTTTTCTAGTCGTGACTGTTATCTTTGCACACTTAATTCGTGTAAAGTTTGACTACCTGCACAGTTAAATTAATTTGACTTTAGACCCTCTGTTAACTTGAGCAAGTTAATCTGTTTTAATCATTTTTGTAAAATTAACTGCGCAGTTAAATCACTTCATTAGTTACAATTTTATCACGTTAGTCAGTTTTACCTTAGGAATGAACTATATTTGCTATTTTTCACTGCGCAGCAAAGTAATTTTGTCACTCGATTCACTTTTTTAACTGCGCAGTTAAATAACTTTTCTAGTCGTGACTGTTATCATTGCACACTTAATTCGTGTAAAGTTTGACTACCTGCACAGTTAAATTAATTTGACTTTAGACCCTCTGTTAACTTTAGCAAGTTAATCTGTTTTAATCATTTTGTAAAATTAACTGCGCAGTTAAATCACTTCATTAGTTACAATTTTATCACGTTAGTCAGTTTTACCTTAGGAATGAGTCATATTTGCTATTTTTCACTTCGCAGAAAAGTAATTTTGTCACTCTATTTCACTTTTTTAACTGCGCAGTTAAATAACTTTTCTAGTCGTGACTGTTATCATTGCACACTTAATTCGTGTAAAGTTTGACTACCTGCACAGTTAAATTAATTTGACTTTAGACCCCTGTTAACTTGAGCAAGTTAATCTGTTTTAATCATTTTTGTAAAATTAACTGCGCAGTTAAATCACTTCATTAGTTACAATTTCATCACGTTAGTCAGTTTTATCTTAGGAATGAGCCATATTTGCTATTTTCACTGCGCAGCAAAGTAATTTTGTCACTCGATTCACTTTTTTAACTGCGCAGTTAAATAACTTTTCTAGTCGTGACTGTTATCTTTGCACACTTAATTCGTGTAAGTTTGACTACCTGCACAGTTAAATTAATCTGACTTTAGACCCTCTGTTAAGTTGAGCAAGTTAATCTGTTTTAATCATTTTTGTAAAATTAACTGCGCAGTTAAATCACTTCATTAGTTACAATTTTATCACGTTAGTCAGTTTTACCTTAGGAATGAGCCATATTTGCTATTTTTCACTGCGCAGCAAAGTAATTTTGTCACTCGATTTACATTTTTTAACTGCGCAGTTAAATAACTTTTCTAGTCGTGACTGTTATCTTTGCACACTTAATTCGTGTAAAGTTTGACTACCTGCACAGTTAAATTAATTTGACTTTAGACCCTCTGTTAACTTGAGCAAGTTAATCTGTTTTAATCATTTTGTAAAAGTAACTGCGCAGTTAAATCACTTCATTAGTTACAATTTTATCACGTTAGTCAGTTTTACCTTAGGAATGAGTCATATTTGCTATTTTTCACTGCGCAGCAAAGTAATTTGTCACTCGATTCACTTTTTAACTGCGCAGTTAAATAACTTTTCTAGTCGCGACTGTTATCTATGCACTTAATTCGTGCGGAGTTTGATTACCTGCACAGTTAAGTTAATTTTTACCACTTGACTTTAAATCCCTGTTAACTTGAGCAAGTTAATCTGTTTTAATCATTTTTGTATAATTAACTGCGCAGTTAAATCACTTCAATAGTCACTATTTTATCATGTTGTTCAGTTCTTAGGAATGAGTGATATTTGCTATATTTCACTGCGCAGTAAAGTAATTTTGTCACTCAATTCTTTTTTTTACTGCGCAGTTAAATAACTTTTTTAGTCACGACTGTTATCTATGCACACTTAATTTGTGCGAAGTTTGATTACCTGCACAGTTAATTTTTTACCACTTGACTTTAAACCCCTGTTAACTTGAGCAAGTTAATATGTTTGAATTATTTTTGTATAATTAACTGCGCAGTTAAATCACTTCATTCGTCACTATTTTACCATGTTGTTCAGTTTTAACATAAAAATAAGCCATATTTCCTATGTTTCACTGCGCAGCTAAGTAATTTGTCACTCAATTCACTCTTTTAACTGCGCAGTTAAATAACCTTTCCAGTCGCGACTGTTATCTATGCACACTTAATTCGCGTGAGTTTGATTATCTGCACAATTAAATTAATTTTCCATCACCTGACTTTAAACCGCCTGTTAACTGGAGCAAGTTAATCTGTTTTAATCATTTTTGTATAATTAACTGCGCAGTTAAATCACTTCATTGGTCACAATTTTATCACGTTGTTCAGTTTTATCTTATGGATGAGCCATATTTCCTATATTTCACTGCGCAGCTAAGTAAGTTTGTCACTCGATTCACCTTTTAACTGCGCAGTTAAATAACTTTTCTAGTCGTGACTGTTATCTTTGCACACTTAATTCGTGTAAAGTTTGACTACCTGCACAGTTAAATTAATCTGACTTTAGACCCTCTGTTAAGTTGAGCAAGTTAATCTGTTTTAATCATTTTTGTAAAATTAACTGCGCAGTTAAATCACTTCATTAGTTACAATTTTATCACGTTAGTCAGTTTTACCTTAGGAATGAGCCATATTTGCTATTTTTCACTGCGCAGCAAAGTAATTTTGTCACTCGATTTACATTTTTAACTGCGCAGTTAAATAACTTTTCTAGTCGTGACTGTTATCTTTGCACACTTAATTCGTGTGAAGTTTGACTACCTGCACAGTTAAATTAATTTGACTTTAGACCCTCTGTTAACTTGAGCAAGTTAATCTGTTTTAATCATTTTTGTAAAATTAACTGCGCAGTTAAATCACTTCATTAGTTATAATTTTATCACGTTAGTCAGTTTTACCTTAGGAATGAGTCATATTTGCTATTTTTCACTGCGCAGCAAAGTAATTTTGTCACTCGATTCACTTTTTTAACTGCGCAGTTAAATAACTTTTCTAGTCGCGACTGTTATCTATGCACACTTAATTCGTGCGGAGTTTGATTACCTGCACAGTTAAGTTAATTTTTACCACTTGACTTTAAATCCCCTGTTAACTTGAGCAAGTTAATCTGTTTTAATCATTTTTGTATAATTAACTGCGCAGTTAAATCACTTCAATAGTCACTATTTTATCATGTTGTTCAGTTCTTAGGAATGAGTGATATTTGCTATATTTCACTGCGCAGTAAAGTAATTTTGTCACTCAATTCTTTTTTTACTGCGCAGTTAAATAACTTTTTAGTCACGACTGTTATCTATGCACACTTAATTTGTGCGGAGTTTGATTACCTGCACAGTTAATTTTTACCACTTGACTTTAAACCCCTGTTAACTGAGCAAGTTAATATGTTTGAATTATTTTGTATAATTAACTGCGCAGTTAAATCACTTCATTCGTCACTATTTTACCATGTTGTTCAGTTTTAACATAAAAATAAGCCATATTTCCTATGTTTCACTGCGCAGCTAAGTAATTTTGTCACTCAATTCACTCTTTTAACTGCGCAGTTAAATAACCTTTCCAGTCGCGACTGTTATCTATGCACACTTAATTCGCGTGGAGTTTGATTATCTGCACAATTAAATTAATTTTCCATCACCTGACTTTAAACCGCCTGTTAACTTGAGCAAGTTAATCTGTTTTAATCATTTTTGTATAATTAACTGCGCAGTTAAATCACTTCATTGGTCACAATTTTATCACGTTGTTCAGTTTTATCTTATGGATGAGCCATATTTCCTATATTTCACTGCGCAGCTAAGTAAGTTTGTCACTCGATTCACCTTTTTAACTGCGCAGTTAAATAACCTTTCCAGTCGTGACTGTTATCTTTGCACACTTAATTCGTGTAAAGTTTGACTACCTGCACAGTTAAATTAATCTGACTTTAGACCCTCTGTTAAGTTGAGCAAGTTAATCTGTTTTAATCATTTTTGTAAAATTAACTGCGCAGTTAAATCACTTCATTAGTTACAATTTTATCACGTTAGTCAGTTTTACCTTAGGAATGAACCATATTTGCTATTTTTCACTGCGCAGCAAAGTAATTTTGTCACTCGATTTACATTTTTAACTGCGCAGTTAAATAACTTTTCTAGTCGTGACTGTTATCTTTGCACACTTAATTCGTGTAAAGTTTGACTACCTGCACAGTTAAATTAATTTGACTTTAGACCCTCTGTTAACTTGAGCAAGTTAATCTGTTTTAATCATTTTTGTAAAAGTAACTGCGCAGTTAAATCACTTCATTAGTTACAATTTTATCACGTTAGTCAGTTTTACCTTAGGAATGAGTCATATTTGCTATTTTTCACTGCGCAGCAAAGTAATTTTGTCACTCGATTCACTTTTTTAACTGCGCAGTTAAATAACTTTTCTAGTCGCGACTGTTATCTATGCACACTTAATTCGTGCGGAGTTTGATTACCTGCACAGTTAAGTTAATTTTTTACCACTTGAATTTAAACCGCCTGATAACTTGAGCAAGTTAATCTGTTTTAGTCATTTTTGTATAATTAACTGCGCAGTTAAATCACTTCAATAGTCACTATTTTATCATGTTGTTCAGTTCTTAGGAATGAGTGATATTTGCTATATTTCACTGCGCAGTAAAGTAATTTTGTCACTCAATTCTTTTTTTACTGCGCAGTTAAATAACTTTTTAGTCACGACTGTTATCTATGCACACTTAATTTGTGCGGAGTTTGATTACCTGCACAGTTAATTTTTTACCACTTGACTTTAAACCCCTGTTAACTTGAGCAAGTTAATATGTTTGAATTATTTTTGTATAATTAACTGCGCAGTTAAATCACTTCATTCGTCACTATTTTACCATGTTGTTCAGTTTTAACATAAAATAAGCCATATTTCCTATGTTTCACTGCGCAGCTAAGTAATTTTGTCACTCAATTCACTCTTTTAACTGCGCAGTTAAATAACCTTTCCAGTCGCGACTGTTATCTATGCACACTTAATTCGCGTGGAGTTTGATTATCTGCACAATTAAATTAATTTTCCATCACCTGACTTTAAACCGCCTGTTAACTTGAGCAAGTTAATCTGTTTTAATCATTTTGTATAATTAACTGCGCAGTTAAATCACTTCATTGGTCACAATTTTATCACGTTGTTCAGTTTTATCTTATGGATGAGCCATATTTCCTATATTTCACTGCGCAGCTAAGTAAGTTTGTCACTCGATTCACCTTTTTAACTGCGCAGTTAAATAACTTTTCTAGTCGTGACTGTTATCTTTGCACACTTAATTCGTGTAAAGTTTGACTACCTGCACAGTTAAATTAATCTGACTTTAGACCCTCTGTTAAGTTGAGCAAGTTAATCTGTTTTAATCATTTTTGTAAAATTAACTGCGCAGTTAAATCACTTCATTAGTTACAATTTTATCACGTTAGTCAGTTTTACCTTAGGAATGAGCCATATTTGCTATTTTTCACTGCGCAGCAAAGTAATTTTGTCACTCGATTTACATTTTTAACTGCGCAGTTAAATAACTTTTCTAGTCGTGACTGTTATCTTTGCACACTTAATTCGTGTAAAGTTTGACTACCTGCACAGTTAAATTAATTTGACTTTAGACCCTCTGTTAACTTGAGCAAGTTAATCTGTTTTAATCATTTTGTAAAATTAACTGCGCAGTTAAATCACTTCATTAGTTACAATTTTATCACGTTAGTCAGTTTTACCTTAGGAATGAGTCATATTTGCTATTTTTCACTGCGCAGCAAAGTAATTTTGTCACTCGATTCACTTTTTTTAACTGCGCAGTTAAATAACTTTTCTAGTCGCGACTGTTATCTATGCACACTTAATTCGTGCGGAGTTTGATTACCTGCACAGTTAAGTTAATTTTTACCACTTGACTTTAAATCCCTGTTAACTTGAGCAAGTTAATCTGTTTTAATCATTTTTGTATAATTAACTGCGCAGTTAAATCACTTCAATAGTCACTATTTTATCATGTTGTTCAGTTCTTAGGAATGAGTGATATTTGCTATATTTCACTGCGCAGTAAAGTAATTTTGTCACTCAATTCTTTTTTACTGCGCAGTTAAATAACTTTTTAGTCACGACTGTTATCTATGCACACTTAATTTGTGCGGAGTTTGATTACCTGCACAGTTAATTTTTACCACTTGACTTTAAACCCCTGTTAGCAGGCAAGTTAATATGTTTGAATTATTTTTGTATAATTAACTGCGCAGTTAAATCACTTCATTCGTCACTATTTTACCATGTTGTTCAGTTTTAACATAAAAATAAGCCATATTTCCTATGTTTCACTGCGCAGCTAAGTAATTTTGTCACTCAATTCACTCTTTTAACTGCGCAGTTAAATAACCTTTCCAGTCGCGACTGTTATCTATGCACACTTAATTCGCGTGGAGTTTGATTATCTGCACAATTAAATTAATTTTCCATCACCTGACTTTAAACCGCCTGTTAACGAGCAAGTTAATCTGTTTTAATCATTTTTGTATAATTAACTGCGCAGTTAAATCACTTCATTGGTCACAATTTTATCACGTTGTTCAGTTTTATCTTATGGATGAGCCATATTTCCTATATTTCACTGCGCAGCTAAGTAAGTTTGTCACTCGATTCACCTTTTTAACTGCGCAGTTAAATAACCTTTCCAGTCGTGACTGTTATCTTTGCACACTTAATTCGTGTAAAGTTTGACTACCTGCACAGTTAAATTAATCTGACTTTAGACCCTCTGTTAAGTTGAGCAAGTTAATCTGTTTTAATCATTTTGTAAAATTAACTGCGCAGTTAAATCACTTCATTAGTTACAATTTTATCACGTTAGTCAGTTTTACCTTAGCAATGAACCATATTTGCTATTTTTCACTGCGCAGCAAAGTAATTTGTCACTCGATTTACATTTTTAACTGCGCAGTTAAATAACTTTCTAGTCGTGACTGTTATCTTTGCACACTTAATTCGTGTAAGTTTGACTACCTGCACAGTTAAATTAATTTGACTTTAGACCCTCTGTTAACTTGGGCAAGTTAATCTGTTTTAATCATTTTTGTAAAAGTAACTGCGCAGTTAAATCACTTCATTAGTTACAATTTTATCACGTTAGTCAGTTTTACCTTAGGAATGAGTCATATTTGCTATTTTTCACTGCGCAGCAAAGTAATTTTGTCACTCGATTCACTTTTTAACTGCGCAGTTAAATAACTTTTCTAGTCGCGACTGTTATCTATGCACACTTAATTCGTGCGGAGTTTGATTACCTGCACAGTTAAGTTAATTTTTACCACTTGACTTTAAATCCCCTGTTAACTTGAGCAAGTTAATCTGTTTTAATCATTTTGTATAATTAACTGCGCAGTTAAATCACTTCAATAGTCACTATTTTATCATGTTGTTCAGTTCTTAGGAATGAGTGATATTTGCTATATTTCACTGCGCAGTAAAGTAATTTTGTCACTCAATTCTTTTTTTTTTACTGCGCAGTTAAATAACTTTTTTAGTCACGACTGTTATCTATGCACACTTAATTTGTGCGAAGTTTGATTACCTGCACAGTTAATTTTTTACCACTTGACTTTAAACCCCTGTTAACAGAGCAAGTTAATATGTTTGAATTATTTTTGTATAATTAACTGCGCAGTTAAATCACTTCATTCGTCACTATTTTACCATGTTGTTCAGTTTTAACATAAAATAAGCCATATTTCCTATGTTTCACTGCGCAGCTAAGTAATTTTGTCACTCAATTCACTCTTTTTAACTGCGCAGTTAAATAACCTTTCCAGTCGCGACTGTTATCTATGCACACTTAATTCGCGTGGAGTTTGATTATCTGCACAATTAAATTAATTTTTCCATCACCTGACTTTAAACCGCCTGTTAACTGGAGCAAGTTAATCTGTTTTAATCATTTTTGTATAATTAACTGCGCAGTTAAATCACTTCATTGGTCACAATTTTATCACGTTGTTCAGTTTTATCTTATGGATGAGCCATATTTCCTATATTTCACTGCGCAGCTAAGTAAGTTTGTCACTCGATTCACCTTTTTAACTGCGCAGTTAAATAACTTTTCTAGTCGTGACTGTTATCTTTGCACACTTAATTCGTGTAAAGTTTGACTACCTGCACAGTTAAATTAATCTGACTTTAGACCCTCTGTTAAGTTGAGCAAGTTAATCTGTTTTAATCATTTTGTAAAATTAACTGCGCAGTTAAATCACTTCATTAGTTACAATTTTATCACGTTAGTCAGTTTTACCTTAGGAATGAGCCATATTTGCTATTTTTCACTGCGCAGCAAAGTAATTTTGTCACTCGATTTACATTTTTAACTGCGCAGTTAAATAACTTTTCTAGTCGTGACTGTTATCTTTGCACACTTAATTCGTGTAAAGTTTGACTACCTGCACAGTTAAATTAATTTGACTTTAGACCCTCTGTTAACTTGAGCAAGTTAATCTGTTTTAATCATTTTTGTAAAAGTAACTGCGCAGTTAAATCACTTCATTAGTTACAATTTTATCACGTTAGTCAGTTTTACCTTAGGAATGAGTCATATTTGCTATTTTTCACTGCGCAGCAAAGTAATTTTGTCACTCGATTCACTTTTTTAACTGCGCAGTTAAATAACTTTTCTAGTCGCGACTGTTATCTATGCACACTTAATTCGTGCGGAGTTTGATTACCTGCACAGTTAAGTTAATTTTTACCACTTGACTTTAAACCCCTGTTAACTTGAGCAAGTTAATCTGTTTTAATCATTTTTGTATAATTAACTGCGCAGTTAAATCACTTCAATAGTCACTATTTTATCATGTTGTTCAGTTCTTAGGAATGAGTGATATTTGCTATATTTCACTGCGCAGTAAAGTAATTTGTCACTCAATTCTTTTTTACTGCGCAGTTAAATAACTTTTTAGTCAACGACTGTTATCTATGCACACTTAATTTGTGCGGAGTTTGATTACCTGCACAGTTAATTTTTACCACTTGACTTTAAACCCCTGTTAACTTGAGCAAGTTAATATGTTTGAATTATTTTTGTATAATTAACTGCGCAGTTAAATCACTTCATTCGTCACTATTTTACCATGTTGTTCAGTTTTAACATAAAAATAAGCCATATTTCCTATGTTTCACTGCGCAGCTAAGTAATTTTGTCACTCAATTCACTCTTTTTAACTGCGCAGTTAAATAACCTTTCCAGTCGCGACTGTTATCTATGCACACTTAATTCGCGTGGAGTTTGATTATCTGCACAATTAAATTAATTTTCCATCACCTGACTTTAAACCGCCTGTTAACTTGAGCAAGTTAATCTGTTTTAATCATTTTTGTATAATTAACTGCGCAGTTAAATCACTTCATTGGTCACAATTTTATCACGTTGTTCAGTTTTATCTTATGGATGAGCCATATTTCCTATATTTCACTGCGCAGCTAAGTAAGTTTGTCACTCGATTCACCTTTTTAACTGCGCAGTTAAATAACCTTTCCAGTCGTGACTGTTATCTTTGCACACTTAATTCGTGTAAAGTTTGACTACCTGCACAGTTAAATTAATCTGACTTTAGACCCTCTGTTAAGTTGAGCAAGTTAATCTGTTTTAATCATTTTTGTAAAATTAACTGCGCAGTTAAATCACTTCATTAGTTACAATTTTATCACGTTAGTCAGTTTTACCTTAGCAATGAACCATATTTGCTATTTTTCACTGCGCAGCAAAGTAATTTTGTCACTCGATTTACATTTTTAACTGCGCAGTTAAATAACTTTTCTAGTCGTGACTGTTATCTTTGCACACTTAATTCGTGTAAAGTTTGACTACCTGCACAGTTAAATTAATTTGACTTTAGACCCTCTGTTAACTTGAGCAAGTTAATCTGTTTTAATCATTTTTGTAAAAGTAACTGCGCAGTTAAATCACTTCATTAGTTACAATTTTATCACGTTAGTCAGTTTTACCTTAGGAATGAGTCATATTTGCTATTTTCACTGCGCAGCAAAGTAATTTTGTCACTCGATTCACTTTTTTTAACTGCGCAGTTAAATAACTTTTCTAGTCGCGACTGTTATCTATGCACACTTAATTCGTGCGGAGTTTGATTACCTGCACAGTTAAGTTAATTTTTTACCACTTGACTTTAAATCCCCTGTTAACTTGAGCAAGTTAATCTGTTTTAATCATTTTTGTATAATTAACTGCGCAGTTAAATCACTTCAATAGTCACTATTTTATCATGTTGTTCAGTTCTTAGGAATGAGTGATATTTGCTATATTTCACTGCGCAGTAAAGTAATTTTGTCACTCAATTCTTTTTTTACTGCGCAGTTAAATAACTTTTTAGTCACGACTGTTATCTATGCACACTTAATTTGTGCGAAGTTTGATTACCTGCACAGTTAATTTTTACCACTTGACTTTAAACCCCTGTTAACTTGAGCAAGTTAATATGTTTGAATTATTTTTGTATAATTAACTGCGCAGTTAAATCACTTCATTCGTCACTATTTTACCATGTTGTTCAGTTTTAACATAAAAATAAGCCATATTTCCTATGTTTCACTGCGCAGCTAAGTAATTTTGTCACTCAATTCACTCTTTTTAACTGCGCAGTTAAATAACCTTTCCAGTCGCGACTGTTATCTATGCACACTTAATTCGCGTGGAGTTTGATTATCTGCACAATTAAATTAATTTTCCATCACCTGACTTTAAACCGCCTGTTAACTGGAACAAGTTAATCTGTTTTAATCATTTTTGTATAATTAACTGCGCAGTTAAATCACTTCATTGGTCACAATTTTATCACGTTGTTCAGTTTTATCTTATGGATGAGCCATATTTCCTATATTTCACTGCGCAGCTAAGTAAGTTTGTCACTCGATTCACCTTTTAACTGCGCAGTTAAATAACTTTTCTAGTCGTGACTGTTATCTTTGCACACTTAATTCGTGTAAAGTTTGACTACCTGCACAGTTAAATTAATCTGACTTTAGACCCTCTGTTAAGTTGAGCAAGTTAATCTGTTTTAATCATTTTGTAAAATTAACTGCGCAGTTAAATCACTTCATTAGTTACAATTTTATCACGTTAGTCAGTTTTACCTTAGGAATGAGCCATATTTGCTATTTTTCACTGCGCAGCAAAGTAATTTTGTCACTCGATTTACATTTTTTAACTGCGCAGTTAAATAACTTTTCTAGTCGTGACTGTTATCTTTGCACACTTAATTCGTGTAAGTTTGACTACCTGCACAGTTAAATTAATTTGACTTTAGACCCTCTGTTAACTTGAGCAAGTTAATCTGTTTTAATCATTTTTGTAAAAGTAACTGCGCAGTTAAATCACTTCATTAGTTACAATTTTATCACGTTAGTCAGTTTTACCTTAGGAATGAGTCATATTTGCTATTTTTCACTGCGCAGCAAAGTAATTTGTCACTCGATTCACTTTTTTAACTGCGCAGTTAAATAACTTTTCTAGTCGCGACTGTTATCTATGCACACTTAATTCGTGCGGAGTTTGATTACCTGCACAGTTAAGTTAATTTTTACCACTTGACTTTAAATCCCCTGTTAACTTGGAGCAAGTTAATCTGTTTTAATCATTTTTGTATAATTAACTGCGCAGTTAAATCACTTCAATAGTCACTATTTTATCATGTTGTTCAGTTCTTAGGAATGAGTGATATTTGCTATATTTCACTGCGCAGTAAAGTAATTTTGTCACTCAATTCTTTTTACTGCGCAGTTAAATAACTTTTTAGTCACGACTGTTATCTATGCACACTTAATTTGTGCGGAGTTTGATTACCTGCACAGTTAATTTTTACCACTTGACTTTAAACCCCTGTTAACTTGAGCAAGTTAATATGTTTGAATTATTTTTGTATAATTAACTGCGCAGTTAAATCACTTCATTCGTCACTATTTTACCATGTTGTTCAGTTTTAACATAAAAATAAGCCATATTTCCTATGTTTCACTGCGCAGCTAAGTAATTTTGTCACTCAATTCACTTTTTAACTGCGCAGTTAAATAACCTTTCCAGTCGCGACTGTTATCTATGCACACTTAATTCGCGTGGAGTTTGATTATCTGCACAATTAAATTAATTTTCCATCACCTGACTTTAAACCGCCTGTTAACTTGAGCAAGTTAATCTGTTTTAATCATTTTTGTATAATTAACTGCGCAGTTAAATCACTTCATTGGTCACAATTTTATCACGTTGTTCAGTTTTATCTTATGGATGAGCCATATTTCCTATATTTCACTGCGCAGCTAAGTAAGTTTGTCACTCGATTCACCTTTTTAACTGCGCAGTTAAATAACCTTTCCAGTCGCGACTGTTATCTTTGCACACTTAATTCGTGTAAAGTTTGACTACCTGCACAGTTAAATTAATCTGACTTTAGACCCTCTGTTAAGTTGAGCAAGTTAATCTGTTTTAATCATTTTTGTAAAATTAACTGCGCAGTTAAATCACTTCATTAGTTACAATTTTATCACGTTAGTCAGTTTTACCTTAGCAATGAACCATATTTGCTATTTTTCACTGCGCAGCAAAGTAATTTTGTCACTCGATTTACATTTTTTAACTGCGCAGTTAAATAACTTTTCTAGTCGTGACTGTTATCTTTGCACACTTAATTCGTGTAAAGTTTGACTACCTGCACAGTTAAATTAATTTGACTTTAGACCCTCTGTTAACTTGAGCAAGTTAATCTGTTTTAATCATTTTTGTAAAAGTAACTGCGCAGTTAAATCACTTCATTAGTTACAATTTTATCACGTTAGTCAGTTTTACCTTAGGAATGAGTCATATTTGCTATTTTCACTGCGCAGCAAAGTAATTTGTCACTCGATTCACTTTTTTAACTGCGCAGTTAAATAACTTTTCTAGTCGCGACTGTTATCTATGCACACTTAATTCGTGCGGAGTTTGATTACCTGCACAGTTAAGTTAATTTTTACCACTTGACTTTAAATCCCCTGTTAACTTGAGCAAGTTAATCTGTTTTAATCATTTTTGTATAATTAACTGCGCAGTTAAATCACTTCAATAGTCACTATTTTATCATGTTGTTCAGTTCTTAGGAATGAGTGATATTTGCTATATTTCACTGCGCAGTAAAGTATTTTGTCACTCAATTCTTTTTTTTACTGCGCAGTTAAATAACTTTTAGTCACGACTGTTATCTATGCACACTTAATTTGTGGAGTTTGATTACCTGCACAGTTAATTTTTACCACTTGACTTTAAACCCCCTGTTAACTTGAGCAAGTTAATATGTTTGAATTATTTTTGTATAATTAACTGCGCAGTTAAATCACTTCATTCGTCACTATTTTACCATGTTGTTCAGTTTTAACATAAAAATAAGCCATATTTCCTATGTTTCACTGCGCAGCTAAGTAATTTTGTCACTCAATTCACTCTTTTTAACTGCGCAGTTAAATAACCTTTCCAGTCGCGACTGTTATCTATGCACACTTAATTCGTGGAGTTTGATTATCTGCACAATTAAATTAATTTTCCATCACCTGACTTTAAACCGCCTGTTAACTTTAGCAGGTTAATCTGTTTTAATCATTTTTGTATAATTAACTGCGCAGTTAAATCACTTCATTGGTCACAATTTTATCACGTTGTTCAGTTTTATCTTATGGATGAGCCATATTTCCTATATTTCACTGCGCAGCTAAGTAAGTTTGTCACTCGATTCACTCTTTTAACTGCGCAGTTAAATAATCTTTCCAGTCGCGACTGTTTTCTATGCACACTTAATTCGCGTGGAATTTGATTACCTGCACAGTTAAGTTAATTTTCCATCACTTGACTTTAAACCGCCTGTTAACTTGAGCAAGTTAATCTGTTTCAATCATTTTGTATAATTAACTGCGCAGTTAAATCACTTCATTGGTCACAATTTTATCACGTTGTTCAGTTTTATCTTAGGGATGATCCATATTTCCTATATTTTACTGCGCAGCTAAGTAAGTTTGTCACTCGATTCACTTTTTTAACTGCGCAGTTAAATAATCTTTCCAGTCGCGACTGTTTTCTATGCACACTTAATTCGCGTGGAATTTGATTACCTGCACAGTTAAGTTAATTTTCCATCACTTGACTTTAAACCGCTTGTTAACTTGAGGAAGTTAATCTGTTTTAATCATTTTTGTATAATTAACTGCGCAGTTAAATCACTTCATTAGTCACTATTTTATCATGTTGTTCAGTTGTATCTTAGGAATGAGTGATATTTGCTATATTTCACTGCGCAGTAAAGTAATTTTGTCACTGAATTCTTTTTTTTAACTGCGCAGTTAAATAACCTTTCCAGTCGCGACTGTTATCTATGCACACTTAATTCGTGCGTAGTTTGATTACCTGCACAGTTAAGTTAATTTGTTACCACTTAACTTTAAACCCCTTTTAACTTGAGCAAGTTAATCTGTTTCTAATCATTTTTGTATAATTAACTGCGCAGTTAAATCACTTCATTATTCACAATTTTTCACGTTGTTCAGTTTTACCATAGGGATGAGCCATATTTGCTATATTTCAGTGCCCAGCAAAGTAATTTTGTCACTGAACCATTTTTTTAACTGCGCAGTTAAATAATCTTTTCTCGTCGTGACCGTTACCTTTGTCTATTAAGTTTCTCATTATTGACTTTCAAACACCCTTTAACTTTTATTTTTTGTTACATTAACTGCTCAGTTAAGTCACTTTTCAGTTACAGTTTTTAACGGAATAAAATTTTTTACTGCGCAGTAAAGTAATATTTCCAGTCACTTTCCCTTTTTTTGCTTTAACTGCGCAGTTGGATGACTTTTGTAGTCGTGACTGTTATTTTTACAGGCTTAATTCTTTGGAATTGTTTCACCTTCTCAGTTAAAATATTTTTCTAGTTACTTGATTTTAATCCCTATTAACTTCGTCCAGGATACACACCTAACGTACTTAACTTCTTTTAGAGTCACTGTGAAGTTAATAATGTTTTCAGTAGCTTGACTCTAACCTTTATTTTAACTTCGTTTAATTAAGTTACTTTTTACTGCACAGTTAAGTAATTTGTCTCAAACCTGCCCGATGACGTGGACAAGTTAATTTCTGCAGAATCAGTTTTTTTTTTTAACTGCGAACTTTGGAACCGGATAAGTAATTTTTTATCTGCAACTTCTAACCACACATATTTAAAAAGTTTTTAACTTTAACATACGGCGAAGTTTCTGCATCACATTTTTAAATTGTGAAATTGAAAATAGTTGCAATGTGGTTTTAACTGAATATAATTGTAAGTTAATTTAAATTTAACTTCGACTTAACTTCCGCTAGTTATTCACAAATATTTTATCTTAACTGCGCCAGTTAAGTCGACGTGTTTGACTTGAAGTTGTGTTTTTTGAGGTTAACTAATTTTTTTAACTGCGAAGGTGGCTTTAGTTTTTTATTTGACTTTAATTATGCAGTTAACTCGATTTTTGACTTGAAACTGGCAAGTTTTTCAAGAATAGTTTAATTGCGAAGTTAAATAGAAACGATGTTTCTGTTAACTACATGTAACGGTACCGTTAATTTTCGTTTAACTGCGACGATTTTGGTTTAACTGTGCAGTTAAATAATAACCATGCGGTTTTATTTGTACTTTTAACTGGATGTATCTACACAATTAATTTACAGTTACGTACGATTTAACTTCGGCGAGTTTTTGTCTTAATTAAGTCAATGGTATTGACTGAAAATTGATAATTTTTTAGGTTACCTACCTTAATATTTTTAACTTCGAAGTTAAATGCTAGTGATGTGGCTGTATAGTGTTGTAACTGCAATTTAACTTCGGTAATTTATTCTTAAATTAACTGCGTAGTGTTCGAAATACCAACTTAACTGCGCGGTTAGTCACTTGCGTGATTTAACCTCACTTTTGGAACAGCAAAAAGGCACGGATTTATTTCGTAAAGTACATTGCGCAACGTATAATAAATAAAAATTTTAACAACAAGTTTTCTGATAGACCCTCTCCGAGTATTTCTGGCCGATTTGGGTCTGCAGGTCCGGATCTAGTGGGTTTCCATCGATGCGCACACACGTAAGACATGATAATTCAGCGAACGCGTCCAAATTTAACTCACTGATGTTGTTGTTCTCCAACTGGAGCGCGCAGATGCCGGTCAGTCCGGCGAAGGTGGCCTTGGAAACCGATTCGATTTTGTTATCGTCGAGATTGAGTTCAAGCAGCGAAGCTAAGTTGTTGAAAGCGCCTTCTTCGATCGTCTGCGTGTTATTGTTCTGCAGGTAGAGATATTTGAGAGTTAGTCATGTCGGCGAAGACATTCGCCGCTAAAGTTTCAGGTTGTTTCTGCAAAAATGCAAGACGTTGAGATTCTGTAACGATTTGAATACGTCCGTAGGAAGAACGTCGATCCGATTATCCGACAGGTCGAGGTGGAGCAGCTGCGAGCAGTTGCTGAAGGTGTCGCTCGCTAATTGCAGTTTGTTTCCGCTTAAGCGCAAATTTTTCAGCTTCGGTACCGCCAGAAGCGTATCCGGTGTTATCTGTACGATTTGGTTGCTTCCGAGCTCCAGGTAGTTTAAATTATCCAAGCCCATAAAAACGCCGCCCTCGAGGTCGTTTATCCTATTTTGGTAGAGCGATAAGAACTGCAACCCGGTCAGGCCCTCGAAAGCGCCCGGTTCGATGCTGGTGATCTTGTTGTGAACAAGGTGCAGCTGAAGGAGGTGGTTCAGTCCGAGGAAGATTCCGCATCGTAAGATCGCCAAGGAGGTGTTTTTCAAGTACAGATAGCGTAGATTTGTGAGTTCCATGAAGAGGTTTCGCGGCAGGTCGATGAGCGCGTTATGCGACAAACACAAAATCTCCAGGTTGGGGAGGCCGGCGAAACATCCGGCTTCGAAATCGTCAATTTGATTGTGCTCGACGGAGAGGTAATTTAAATTGACCATGCCGGCGAATGTGTCCGATTCGAGCACGCGCAAGTAATTCTTCCCGAGGAAGAGCGACACGACCTTGTCCAGGTGTTTGAAAGTCCCCGACTTGATTGAATCGAACTTGTTCTTGTAGATGTGGAGCTTGAGGAGATTTTCGAGACCGTTGAAGGTGCCGGCATGTAGCACGCGTATGTCGTTCTCGTTGATGTGAAGATCGGTGAGTTTGCGCAAATCTTTGAAGATGTCGGTCGGCAGGTTGGTGATCTTATTACTTTTGACGTTGAGGAGCGTGAGGTTTGCTAGTCCGGCGAAGGAGGTCGCGTCAATCGTTGATATCATGTTGTCTTCGAGATTTAGCGTCCTCAATGCGCCGAGACCGCCGAACGCGTTCGGATAGATTCGCATTATGTTGTTTTTTCCTAGGTGGAGTTCGTCCAAGTGCACCAGGTCTTTGAAACACCCCTCGGTGATGTACTCGATGCGGTTACTTTCGAGATTCAGCACCTGGAGGTTGGTGCCGAAAAAACCGATGGGCTTGATGAGGTTACCGGATAAGTTCAAGTGTTTTAGTTTCGCGGTTTCCTGGAATAAACCCGAAGGCACGCTGGAGATGTTGTTGTCCTGGAGCTCCAACACCTCAAGGTTGCGCTGATTTCTTAGAAGCGCGTTCGGTAGGTCCGATAATTTGTTGCGCGCCGTTGAGCGTCGTTAAATTAGGAAAGCGGGCGAAGACGTCCTCGGGGAGCGTGACCAAGAGGTTGTCGCTTAAGTAAAGTAACTGGAGCTGGGGGGCTACGAGGAAGGGGCCGTCGATGCGGGCCAATTGGTTTCCGCTTAAATTCAGCTCTTCTAAATTGGGGAGCGTGCACGTAGAGGTTTGTAACCGGGAGATGTTATTGTTCTCCAGCCTCAACATCTTCAGAGCTTGGAGGCGCCCCAACCCTTTCGGCAACGCGTTGATTTTATTATCCGACAGGCATAGTAGGGTTAGGTTGGCGTTGTCGCCGAAAGCGATCGACTCCAGCGCGTTCCCTTGCAAATTGAGGTTCTCGAGCAGCACCAGCTCGTCGAAGATGACGTCCGGTAGCCTACGAATCCCGCACCCCGTCACGCACAAATATTTCAAATTTCCCAATCCGGAAAGACAGCCGTCTTGGATCTCCCCGACGTTCGCGTCCTCTACGTACAACTCGCAGAGGCTTCGGAATTTTTCGAAAGCCTTCGCCGGAAGAACTTCGATCGTGCAGTTCGCGAACTTGATTTTTTTCAAATGCTTGATGCCGTCGTAAAAGTTTTCGTTCAAATAATCGACTCGGCTGCGACCGATTTCGAGACATTGAAAATTTTCGCGCTTGATCCCCTCCTTGTGTATGCACTCTTTGATGCCGTCCTTGAGGACCTGGAGCGTGGCGACGTTCTCGCACGCAATCGCTTTCCAAAATTTGTGATAGAATTTCGCTCCGTCGGCGGATCCCGGCTCGGCGTCCGTGGAGACTGTAAAAAAATCGGAATTTATTTGAAACGTCGGTCCTTCGAACCGGATTTAATACATTTTTTCTTAAAAGCTTTGAAAAAACAAAACAGTTCGGTTAATTTCTACGGTTTGTTAAATTTGGTCCTTCGAACCGGATTTAATTATTAAAAAACTTGTGTGTATTTCGATTTGTCATTATGTGAGTGGTCCTTCGAACCGGTTTTTATTATTTTAAAAGCGATTTGAAAAATATGACCCGCGTCGACAAAAACAAATTATATTTGGTCCTTCAAACCGGATCTAGAATTTAACAGTTGATTAACCGGTCTATATAATTTGGTCGCTTAAAAAAAAAACAACGTCAACGTTAGAAAAATTGTATTGTTTACGTAGGTCGTTCAAGTTCATCCAAACGGTTCTTATTTTTTCGATTCAAATAAGTCAATTCGGTCCTTCGAACCGGATTTAATTATTAATGTTCAAGTAATCTGGACGTGAGATAACCCAAAAAGACTATAAAAATTCTATAATTTACGAAACAAAAAATCGGTTTAATAGTTAATAAACGCGTTTTGGTCCTTCAAACCGGATCGGAACAAATGTGTGTTGACCCAACCCTTAATTAAGTCCCACCTTATAGTAATATTTATCAGTTTAAGTTTGACGTGACGTGACTCTAAGTGTGTAAAACAAAATCGACTTAGTTAGCGTTGGTTCTTCGAACCGGACTGAGTCTTCCGTGTGATGACATAAAAAAAATTTAGTTTGTACATTAAACAAGTCAAAAATTGAGTTCGTCGTTTTGGTCCTTCGAACTGGAATTAAAATCGGTTAATTGTCCCGCTTTTTTTTATACAGATGGGATTGATGTCGTTACTCTAGTTCTTTGCACCGGATTGTGTTAAATTTATTGATTTACTTGCAAAACTCATCGATTTACATCTGACTCGACGCAAAAAAAAAAGAAGAAACAGTCATAGTTGGTCAAAATTAAAAAGACGATTAAATAAAACGTGATGTTTTGGTCCTTCGAACCGGATTGTGTGTAAAACAAGTTAAAAGCTGCTAATTAACGATTTTTAAATTAATGCGAACCGGATTTAATAAACAAGTTAAAAGCTGCTGTTTATTGAATTTTTTTGATTACTTTAAAAGTGAATTAAAGAATGGGTGTCGCAGAAGGCACAAGTTATTTAGGTCCTTCAAACCGGATGGATGCGACGCATGGAAACTATAATTTGCAATAGTTTATTTAAATTGGTCCTTCGAACCGGATTTTATTAAAACAGTTAAAAGCTGATTGATACTAAGTGTTAATATTAACGCACTTTGGTCCTTCGAACCGGATCGGAGCTAATTTAAGAAAATATGTGACAATTGAAACCAGAAGTTTTGTAAGGCACATTTTAAATCGATGCTGACCGTCTACGTGTGGTGTGGCGTAAAGAAGGTTTAATTTATTAATCGCAATAATTAATTCGGTCCTTCGAACCGGATTAATTAAATAAGTGAAAACCTGTAATTATCGGTATTTGTTTTAAATGAGCGCGAATGCGTGTTGCAGAAGCCAAAAGTTTATTTAATTCCTCGAACTGGACTGACGCAACGCAAAGAAACTGTAACTTCTTACCTTTAACTTCATGTGGTCCTCCGAACCGGATTTAATTAATCAAGTTAAAATTGCAAACCAATGCCACCCAAAGAAACTATAATTTCCTAAACTATAAATTACTTTGGTCCTTCGAACCGGATTTAGTTAAACAAGTTAAAAGATGGTGATTATTAAATTTAGTTCGAAAGCGGATTAAAGAATGCGTGTCGCGAAAGTCAGAAGTTATTTTGGTCAACAATAATTTACGTTTAACTTAATTTGGTCCTTCGAACGGATTTAGATAAATAAGGTAAACACGTGTCTGTTTTTTTTCTAAATTAGCTATAATTTGATATTGTTTAATTTAACTTGGTCCTTCAAACCGGATGTACCTAATTAAGTTAAAAAGAAGTAAGTATATATATTTTTGTAATTAGAGCAGATGTCGCGAAAGCTACAAGTTATTTTGGTCCTTCGAACTAGATTTAATTAAACCAGTTAAAAGCTGGTAATTATCAACTTTTTTTTACGAGTTCGATTAAAGAATGCGTGTCACGGAAGACACAAGTTAATTAGGTTATTTGCTATCGTTTAATTTAACTTGGTCCTTCAAACCGGATGTAATAAAGCAAGTTAAAAGCGGGTAATCATCATCATTTGTTTTCGAAATGAGTGTGAATATGTGTGGTAGAGGTCAGTAGTTATTTTGGTCCTTCGAGTTGGATTGACGTAATCCAAACAAACTATAATTTACTATAGATTTAATTAATTCAATAGAAATTATCAGATTGCTTCAGACCGAATTTAATTGATGTTTAATTAATTTGTCGTCACACACCCCAAAAACTAACAAAAATTCAATAATTTACTAAAATAAAATCAGGTCCTTCGAACGGGTTTGATAGTGACGCAAAACTGAAATTTACTGCTGTTAAACTGAATTTGGTCCTTCAAACCGGATTTAACTAAACAAGTTAAAATAGGGTAATCATAGATTTTTTTAGTGCAGATGAATGTCACAAGTAATTTTGGTTCTTCGAACCGGATTGAGGCGAGGCAAAGAAACTATAATTTCCCAACGTTTAACTTAATTTGTTCTTTCGAACCTAATTTAATTAAACAAGTTAAAAGTTGGTAACACGGATTTAAAAATGCGTCCCGGAAACCACAAGTAATTTTGATCAGTCTAACCGGATTGACGCGACTCAAAAAAGCTATAATTTTAAATTGTTTAATTTAACTTGGTCCTTCGAACCGGATGTAATTAATTAAGTTAAAAGAACACTAAGTATAATTTTTTTTAATTAGAGCGGATACATGTCGCAAAAGCTACAAGTTATTTTGATCCTTCGAACCGGATTTAATTAAACAAGTTAAAAGCTGGTAATTATCAACTTTTTTTTAGTAGTTCGATTAAAGATTGCGTGTCACGGAAGACACAAGTTAATTAGATTATTTGCTATCGTTTAATTTAACTTGGTCCTTCGAACCGGATTTAATTAAACAAGTTAAAATGAAGTAATTTTTGATTTTTTTTAATTCGGTTGAAAACAGATTTAAGAATAGGCAAAAGCCACAAGTTATTTGGGTCCGTCGTACCGGATTGACGCGAATCAAAACAACTATAACTTGCTACCGTTTAATTTAACTTGGTCCTTCGAACCGGATGCAATTAATTAAGTTAAAAGAAAAGTAAGTATAACATTTTTTAACTAGAGCGGATTTAATTAAACAAGTTAAAAGCTGGTAATTATCAACTTATTTTTAGTAGTTCGATTAAAAAATGCGTGTCACGGAAGACACAAGTTAATTAGATTATTTGCTATCGTTTAATTTAACTTGGTCCTTCGAACCGGATTTAATTAAACAAGTTAAAATCAAGTAATTATTGATTTTTTTTTAATTCGTTCGGAAACATATTTAAGAATAGGCGGAAGCCACAAGTTATTTAGGTCCGTTGTACCGAATTGACGCGAATCAAAAAAACTATAACTTGCTATCGTTTAATTTAACTTGGTCCTTCGAACCGGATGCAATTAATTAAGTTAAAAGAAAAGTAAGTATAATATTTTTTAACTAGAGCGGATACATGTCGCTAAAGCTACAAGTTATTTTGGTCCTTCAAACCGGATTTAATTAAAAAAGTTAAAAGCTGGTAATTATCAACTTTTTTTTAGTAGTTCGATTAAAGATTGCGTGTCACGGAAGACACAAGTTAATTAGATTATTTGCTATCGTTTAATTTAACTTGGTCCTTCGAACCGGATTTAATTAAACAAGTTAAAATGAAGTAATTTTTGATTTTTTTTAATTCGGTTGAAAACAGATTTAAGAATAGGCAAAAGCCACAAGTTATTTGGGTCTGTCGTACCGGATTGACGAGTATCAAAACAACTATAACTTGCTATTTAACTTGGTCCTTCGAACCTGATGTATTTAATTAAGGTAAAAAAAAGTAAGTATAATTTTTTTTTTAATTAGAGCGGGTACATGTCGCAAGTTAATTATGTTATTTGCTATCGTTTAATTTAACTTGGTCCTTCGAACCGGATTTAATTAAGCAAGTTAAAATCAAGTACTTATTGATTTTTTTAATTCGTTCGAAAACAGAGTTAAGAAGTCCGTCGTACCTGATTGATGCAAATCAAAAAAACTATAATTTAACTTGGTCCTTCGAACCGGATGTAATTAATTAAGTTAAAAGAAAACTAAGTATAATTTTTTTTTAATTAGAGCGGATACATGTCGCAAAAGCTACAAGTTATTTTGGTCCTTCGAACCGGATTTAATTAAACAAGTTAAAAGCTGGTAATTATCAACTTTTTTTAGTAGTTCGATTAAAGAATGCGTGTCACGGAAGACACAAGTTAATTAGGTTATTTGCTATCGTTTAATTTAACTTGGTCCTTCGAACCGGATTTAATTAAACAAGTTAAATCAAGTAATTATTAATTTTTTTTAATTCGGTTAAAAACAGATTTAAGAATAGGCAAAAGCCACAAGTTATTTGGGTCCGTCGTACCGGATTGACGCGAATCAAAAAAACTATAACTTGCTATCGTTTAATTTAACTTGGTCCTTCGAACCGGATGTAATTAATTAAGGTAAAAAAAGGGAAGTATAATTTTTTTTAAAATGAGTGTGAATATGTGTCGTAGAGGTCAGTAGTTATTTTGGTCCTTCGAGTTGGATTGACGTAATGCAAACAAACTATAATTTACTATAGATTTAATTAATTCAATAGAAATTTTCAGATTGCTTCAGACCGAATTTAATTGATGTTTAATTAATTTGGTCGTGACACACCTCAAAAACTAACAAAAATTCAATAATTTACTAAAATAAAATCAGGTCCTTCGAACGGGTTTGATAGTGACGCAAAACTGAAATTTACTGCTGTTAAACTGAATTTGGTCCTTCAAACCGGATTTAACTAAACAAGTTAAAATAGGGTAATCATAGATTTTTTTTAGTGCAGATGAATGTCACGAGTAATTTTGGTTCCTTCGAACCGGATTGAGGCGAGGCAAAAGAAACTATAATTTCCTAAAGTTTAACTTAATCTGTTCTTTCGAACCTAATTTAATTAAACAAGTTAAAAGTTGGTAACACGGATTTAAAATGCGTCCGGAAACCACAAGTTATTTTGATCCGTCGTAACCGGATTGACGCGACTCAAAAAAGCTATAATTTTAAATTGTTTAATTTAACTTGGTCCTTCGAACCGGATGTAATTAATTAAGTTAAAAGAACACTAAGTATAATTTTTTTTAAATTAGAGCGGATACATGTCGCTAAAGCTACAAGTTATTTTGGTCCTTCAAACCGGATTTAATTAAAAAAGTTTAAAAGCTGGTAATTATCAACTTTTTTAGTAGTTCGATTAAAAATGCGTGTCACGGAAGACACAAGTTAATTAGATTATTTGCTATCGTTTAATTTAACTTGGTCCTTCGAACCGGATTTAATTAAACAAGTTAAAATGAAGTAATTTTTGATTTTTTTTAATTCGGTTGAAAACAGATTTAAGAATAGGCAAAAGCCACAAGTTATTTGGGTCCGTCGTACCGGATTGACGCGAATCAAAAAAACTATAACTTGCTATCGTTTAATTTAACTTGGTCCTTCGAACCGGATGCAATTAATTAAGTTAAAAGAAAAGTAAGTATAATATTTTTTAACTAGAACGGATACATGTCGCTAAAGCTACAAGTTATTTTGGTCCTTCAAACCGGATTTAATTAAAAAAGTTAAAAGCTGGTAATTATCAACTTTTTTTTAGTAGTTCGATTAAAAAATGCGTGTCACGAAAGACACAAGTTAATTAGATTATTTGCTATCGTTTAATTTAACTTGGTCCTTCGTACCGGATTTAATTAAACAAGTTAAAATGAAGTAATTTTTGATTTTTTTTAATTCGGTTGAAAACAGATTTAAGAATAGGCAAAAGCCACAAGTTATTTGGGTCCGTCGTACCGGATTGACGCGAATCAAAAAAACTATAACTTGCTATCGTTTAATTTAACTTGGTCCTTCGAACCGGATGCAATTAATTAAGTTAAAAGAAAAGTAAGTATAATATTTTTTAACTAGAGCGGATACACGTCGCTAAAGCTACAAGTTATTTTGGTCCTTCAAACCGGATTTAATTAAAAAAGTTTAAAAGCTGGTAATTATCAACTTTTTTTTTAGTAGTTCGATTAAAGATTGCGTGTATCACGGAAGACGCAAGTTAATTAGATTATTTGCTATCGTTTAATTCTAACTTGGTCCTTCGAACCGGATGTTATTAATTAAGTTAAAAGCAGAACACTAGTATAATTTTTTTTAATTAGAAAGGGATACATGTCGCTAAAGGCTACAAGTTATTTTTGGTCCTTCAAACCGGATTTAATTAAAAAAAGCTTTAAAAGCTGGTAATTATCAACTTTTTTTTAGTAGTTCGATTAAAAAAATGCGTGTCACGGAAGACACAAGTTAATTAGATTATTTGCTATCGTTTAATTTAACTTGGTCCTTCGAACCGGATTTAATTAAACAAGTTAAAATGAAGTAATTTTGATTTTTTTAATTCGGTTGAAAACAGATTTAAGAATAGGCAAAAGCCACAAGTTATTTTGGTCCGTCGTACCGGGATTGACGCGAATCAAAAAACTATAACTTGCTATCGTTTAATTTAACTTGGTCCTTCGAACCCGATGTAATTAATTAGTTAAAGAAAAGTAAGTATAATATTTTTAATTAGAGCGGATACATGTCGCTAAAGCTAGCAAGTTATTTTGGTCCTTCAAACCGGATTTAATTAAACAAGTTAAAAGCTGGTAATTATCAACTTTTTAGTAGTTCGATTAAAAAAATGCGTGTCACGAAAGACACAAGTTAATTAGATTATTTGCTATCGTTTAATTTAACTTGGTCCTTCGTACCGGATTTAATTAAACAAGTTAAAATGAAGTAATTTTTGATTTTTTTAATTCGGTTCGAAAACAGATTTAATCGCAATAGGGCAAAAGCCGGCCAAGTTTTTTGGGTCCGTCGTACCGGAGTGACGCGAATCAAAAAACTATAACTTCGTTAGCAATACGTAACTGAACGCTAATACCA